>JAJHSJ010000003.1:40068755-40646392 GCA_021015155.1 Magnolia officinalis
TAATATATAGATAATAATAATAATATATAATATATAGATAATAATAATAATATATTATATATATATAGATAATAATAATAATATATAATAATAAATAATAATAATAATAATAATATATATAATATATAGATAATAATAATAATAATATTTAAACAGTATAAATTCATAAGATGGATGGTCCTTATTACTTTCAGAGTGGGACCCACAACATGAGTAAAAATATATACATATGTAACCTAAAAATAAAATAATTTATAACGAAGTAATAATAATAAAATTAATATTAATACTATTTGGATAGTAATATCTTATGTTAAAAATTCATAATATAGGCATTCCTGATCATTTAAATGACTTCATAGGACCCTTTGACCGTTAATGTTTGAAGGTGAATCAAACTGACTATAAGATCAGCAGAATCAACATTAAAGGACCATAATTTAATTGGTGTGGCCCACCTGAGGTTTTGATCTGACTCATTTCTGACCAGGCATCCATAATTGGACTTGTAGAATCTGATGATCGGATGGGATGTCACTAGGCATCGCTATGGACCTCACCTTAGGACTCGTGTGTACACCAGCGGCATACACCTGAAGTGCACCAGACCAATAGTTGACACGAAACCCGTCGACAAACGAGGAAGGGATTCCTCTTCCTTTCCATTTTTCCCGCCCGAGGGGAGTTTGAGCGAACAACGTCTGTGAGTGTGATATGTGGTCCACCATCATCACCGATCTGACGATCCAAATCGTCCATCATGTTCAAAGCGATGGTCCGACCAAAACCCAACTCATACCACACGTTGACAGTCACGTGTGTGCATGCAAACTCGCATGCAAGCAGATTCATGCGGATGGAATTTTCCGAAAATAGAACCCCGCTGGCAATATGCGTGCGTGAGAATTCATTGATCTTAACCGTCCATTTTCGGACAATCTTAGCCCTTCATTTGAATCTAAATTCACCATAAGGTTTCAATAGCACGTGAGAGAGCGCGGAAGGGAATCTTTCAGTTGCGGTGTCATGGCCAAATCCTATCCATTCCCTCGGTTTTAGAAGCCTTCCTACAGCATCATGTATGTTGGATCTAGGGCGTTCAAAAACCCTATTAGCGTCGGTTAGAAGTTCTCACTGGAAATCTCGCAAACAAGCAAGATATCGCTTGCCGGTGTTTTAAATATCGACGGTATCAGCCAATATATCTGATGGAAGGACATGTGATAACCTAATCTTAGATGCATGTATAATCGGGTTAAAAAATATTCAAGTAAATACACGAATCAATTAACTGTTTTCAATCAAAGGGATTAGGTAAATTTCAACACAAAGATGAGGTCATTCCGTCAGGATCATGCCCCATAACATAAAATCGCATAAACAGTAAAAAGGGAGGACCTAGGGATATGAGGATATCCCAGATCTAGCATAAGTCGGTCCAAGGTCAAGTTTGGATTTGATTCTATTGAGTTGACTAATCATCCCTCTTTTCTGTTCAAACTAGAAAGGGGTATCCAGAGAGGAAGGAAAGGGATGAAGAACGATGGGTTCGAGATGAAGAAAGTAAGGGTTCTTTTGTCGTCAAAAGAAAAGGAGGATTATTCTTACCTTTTCCTGCACCTTAAAGATCTAGAAAGAAGGAAACTTGAAATCGAGGTGGAATCCTCAACACCCAAGGGCCAATCCTGAAACTCTAATCTCTTGAATAAAAATGAAGAAAAGAGACAAATTTTTATTCATTCAATAATAATGAAAATAGGGTTTCTCGCAACGTATATATAAGCTATAGAAAAGTAAAAGTGCACTAAAGCCCCTGAAAACAAGAAAAATAATAAAAAAGATGAAAAAATAAAGAAAGCGCAATAAAGCCCCTGAAACAAGAAAAAAGAACAAAAACGCCTAAAACTAAAACACCCGTGTGGTAAGGTGTGAAATCCGACCCATGGATCTATAGTCAGGGTACGGTCATGCCGCTCCTGCACTCGTAGAGCATCAGAAAATGGGTCCGATGGACCGAGCGTCCATCCACATCAACTCCTCCGCTTCGGTACTCTGTTGGCGACGCCGACTCTAGTACACTCTAAAGGGTCCATCATTGATGTCTGCATCAATATCCCACGATATATCTTGTATCCCACCTATGCGATGCGAAATGCACAGGTAGTGCTGATATATCCCACCAATTCGATCTAGTGAGCATTTTCAATTTTTTATCGATGTTTTTGTTGCAAGTCACGTAAAACCAGAGTCAAATGGTTACAAATATATGACTCTTCATGTTTGCCATGAAAATTTATGGATTTGGAACATCAATTTCAAGATTTGGGGGAGATGGGTCAAGTTGCAAAAAGTTGAGAAAAATCAAAATTTCTCAATTTCTCACAAATCAGTTGCAATCTTTGTATCTAAACACAAAATTAAACATGTAACCTAATCTAGTGATTCTTCTTTTTCTTTTGAATGTATTGCTTGTCTTTCCATACATGTCCTCTTACATTTATAAATTATATAAATAGACTTCGAATATACTTGAATCAGTTTAGATGAAAAGCACATATATTAGGACCTCATACAAAGGAAACCCCTATTATGTGCACTTTTTTTGTAATATTTTGATTTCTAAGTGTGTATTAATGTCTTTTTCAACAATCCCTGAAGTTTCATTGAAAAATTCGACCAATTACTCAATGCTCTCATGTTTCCCAACAACAATGATACATTACGCAATACAACTGATATATCCCATGCGATAACCGATATTTATCTGTATCCCAAGGGTACGATACATTACACGATAAAGGTATTTAAAACTTTGTCGCCTGCAACTCGTAATCTCTCGAACCACTGAGAATTTGTGATTCTCTCCAAAATATAGGTCCCATTGTGTTCTCTGATCAAATGCAAGCCGTCCTTGTGAGTTGGATCAAAAGAATACCCATCCGTTGATGATCCGCCATCGATGATCTGTCATTAACAGCTGGATCATCTTCCTCAATCGACCGAAAAACCCATCTTTCTTAGGTGGGCACTGTCTTCTTATCAGAGGCGTCCATCTATGGGGTCATCGTGTCATAAATCCACCTGTAACATTGGATTACAGCCATGCAAACCAGGTCTATCATGATTAGCCAATAACCCAACAAAGAGACCGAATGCACAACTAGGATTAGAGCCGAACTTGCAACTAATCCTGGGGATTGTTAGCCGATTCTTCTCTGCTCATGTCAAGCTACAAGTAGACTCTTTCCAAATAAGGCAAGTCCTTCCTAAACCCTAAAAAAATCAGGGAGAGAGAGAGAGAGAGAGAGAGAGAGAGAGAGAGAGAGTCGCGTGTCGTGCAGTGTAACTTGGCCGAGTCTGGTTGGGTTTCCTTCGAGTCGACCAAGCTCGGCCTAGGTTAGGGTGTAGGTCTGGTCGAGTCCAGACTCTGTGAGGTCTGAGGAGTTGAAGTAGGGGGAGAGAGAACACCGTTTCTCTACTTTATTGAGTGGGGTCGTTTCATGCCGCACCGCACTGACTTAGCCGAGTCGCAGGCTCAGGTCTGACCGAGTTTAGGTCGGTATAGACCTTCTAAGTGTCCAGGCTTGGTAGAAGAAGAAGTAGAAGGAAGAAAGAGGAAAGAGAGAAGTAGAAGGAGAGAAGCGTAGAGTGATGCAGAGTTCGCGAATTTTGATGACTCGCTGAGTCATTCTGATTTCGATTCTAGTAAGGGTTAGGGTTCAGCACTCGTGTCCAAATAGTAGGGAGAGTGACAAAGAAGTTGAAGAATGAAGAGACAAAGGGAGAGAAAGGGGATCTAGTTTGTAAGAATGAGAAAGAGTAGGGCAGCTGTTGAGTCAAGGATGAGTCGACTCAGTTCTCGCCTAGTCCATTTCTAGCCAGTTCAGGTCTAATCTGTTCGGACTTAAGTGTTGTCTTCACATGGTCAGATCTTTATCTCATCTATCGGGGGGATCGATAGTTCACGACCGTGTCTGGGACAAACTCGATTCATCGTCAAGTTGATTCGGGCCGAGTTAACTCGATTTGGGTAAGTGAATCTATGAGGTTTATAGTTTAAATCTTATGTTGAGATGATTGAGTTGATCTTCCACATTTGGATGCACTCTCTTGGACTTGGATCGCATCGAGTCGAGTTGAATCGGATCAATCCTTTAAGTGGAAGTTTTAAGTTGTTCCTAGAATCTCCATTAATTTAGTCGCAATGGAGTTGTAGGTCATTAATTTTGGTTTCTTAATGTCCTTTAATTGGGTTAATTGGTTTGATCCTAAATCAAGTTGAGTCATATTGGGGATCGGTTTACACCTAAGTCAAATCAGCCAGCGACGTGAGTCAATCCCTCAATCTTTCTATTTTCACTTGAATTAGAAGTTAATTTAGACTTAAATGAATTTTGGATTATAATGTTAGAGTAATTATATGACATAGGGTTGGATTGGGTTCAAAGCTATTTCATACCTTTAAAACCCTATTTGTGAGGATTCCGACTATTGAAAGGTGAGGATCACCCTTCAAGCTTTCCAACATTATGATCATTAGTTTAGTTCATTTATTTCTATTAGTTGCTTAATATAGTATTCAGTAGAATGAATGATAAATGTTAGTTTCTATTTGAATAATTCTTTACATATGATTGATGTTTAGATTTCAATTCAGGTATTCCAATATGTTATGGATTTCAAATTTCTTTATTATGGCTTATGATAAGTACTTCACATGTGTATTTGCCATTGATAATGAATGTTGAATGTTTGTGGCTTGCTTTGCCACTTGGAAATTGTTGAATGATATTATTGGAGGTTCCTCGAACTAGTGGTTGTTTTGCGAATGGATTAAACATTATTTGGTTGTAGTCTAACCATCTCGTGGATTATTTGTGCCCATGTGGCTTGTAGGTTGAACTCTTTTTTGTGGTGTCCTTGAATGGACTCGATGCCTATTGTGGCTTGTTGAGAGGAACCTTTTTTTTTTGTTGGATTTATGTATGAATTTGTGATGGTAAGGACCATTTTATGGATCATGATAGACCACCAGTTGTAGAGGTTACCATTAACATCCTACTTGTTGAAGACTTATTTGCAAAAGCATAGTGGCATGGGACACTATGCTCGAGTTGTCAGCCTATGCTGGCTGAAGAGCCCGCATAGTGATCTTTGAGTTTCGTTAAAATGGGTATGCAATTGGACTAATAACAGTTAGGCTAATCATGCATTTCATAGCATACAAATACAGGTGATATCGGGTGGCTAATCTGGATGTTGTAGCACGTACAGTTTCTTAGGGTAGTTTTCGCTAGCTCTCAGACCACTGTCGATCGACCCAATTTGTGAGCTTGTCACTTGAGCCCGTACTTGTTGTACTTTCGTTGGTGACTCGCCATTTGAGATTGCATGTGCGTTTTGCACCAGTCATGGGTTTTTACCCAAAGCTAGCTAGATGAGCATCCCCATGCATCCATTCATTTAAATAAGATTGCATTATTTATTGTTTTATAAGATTCTTATTTTAAAACTATCATTGGCTAATGTGATGGATTGTAATCTCATCGGTTATGATTATTATGAATGGTTTAGTTTAGCCTTCTCTTGTTAAACTATGTTTAACTATTGTGATGGTTTGGTAAATCTTGAGTATGCCCAGTGTTTAAATTATTGGTGACAATATCGAATCGTCGCCGATATTTTCGGTATCGCTAGTTCATCGATACTGAAACCCCATTTCTTCGTCTCCCTTCTAGATATCGCCGAAATGTCGGCGATTTTTTTGATATTTTCAAAATATCATCGATACCAAGCAACTTTGCCTACGATTATCGGCAACAACATCTTGAAATCTAACAAGAAAAATTACAACAACAAAAAAAAAAAAAAAAAAAAAAAAAAAAAAAAAAGAGGAAAAGGGAAAAATACCAGTATTTATCTCTTATATATGTTTGAGGAACAAAGTTTCAGCTCCTTGGGAGGACTTTTGAAAGATCGTCTTGTGGATCCACATCGTTTCCTCGAAAGGTATGTCACGAACCGTAAAAACTTAAGATTTTTCCGACACTAATTCCTCCTACGACTATTTTTTTTTTTTTTAAAGAATTGAAGATACCAACCTCTAAACTTGCATCTAGGGTTACGAAAATTGGGGGTTTTAGAGGAAAAATCGGAAGGGGAGCAGATTATTCGACAGAAAGAGGGATTTTTTTTCCTAAGAACTTGCGATTAGTTCTTTTTTCTAAAGGAGAGGGTGGTTCTTTAAGGGGAGCGGATTAGGTGTTAGACTATTACTCAGGCGCGGCTTGGGTAGGGTTGTTCTGTCAGGGGAAATGTGGGGCCCGCCGTGGTATATTTATCTTATCCAAGCCACCCATCTATTTTCAAAGAACATTTTATGGCACCAGCCCAAAAAGGAGGCAGATCGAAGGCTCGAGTGGACCACACCACAAGAAGCAGTGGTGACAATGTCCCCCACCGTTGAAACCTTCCTAAGGTCCGCCGTGATGTTTTTTGCCATCCAACCTGTTCATAAGGTCACATAGACCAAGATGAAGGTCAAACATAAATATCAGGTTGATCCAAAACTTTTGTGGCCCTTAGGAGGTTTTCAGCGGTAAGCATTCAATTTCCATTGTTTCTTGTGGTGTGGTCCATTTGAGCATTCGATCTACCTAATTTTTGGGCTCATCGCCTATAGTGATTTTTCAAAATGGATGGACAATGTGGATGAAACAAATACATCATGGTGGCCCCACAGAGCTCCAGATAGGACCATAGGTCTCTAGATAAGTACTGGTGGGGGTCCTTGCCCGTGTTACTCAGCTAACACCTTAATGTGTGTTACCTTTATTGTGCGGGGTCCGCATTGATAATTTATTTGTATATCCACACTGTCCATCTATTTTACCGATCATTTTATGATGTGATCCAAAATATTAATCAGATCCAAATATTAGGTGGGCCACAAAAGTTTTACATCAAGCCGATTTCTATATTTTCCCAACATCCAAGTCTGGTTGACCTTATAAATGGGTTAGATGGCAAATAAATATTACGGTGTGCCCTAAAGAGTTCTTAGTGTTGAGCGTTCAATCACCACTCTTTCTTATGGTCTGGTGACTCTAGTCCATCTAAGATTTGGATTTGCTTAATGTTTGGGACCAGATCCTAAAACTGGCTGAAAAAACTGATGGACGATGTGGATATTATAATAATAATAATAATCATCAAGGTGGGCCCCATGGTGGGATTGCATACTACCCCAACATTAACAGGGGCGGATTGGATAACGGGGGCGGCTTGGTGGATGCCCAGATCCATCAGTGGGATCCCTGACTGTGGGGCCCACTGTGATATGTCATATATGTACCTTATATCTAAGCATCCATCCATTTTGAAAACTCATTTTAGGGCATGATCCAAACAATGAAGTTGATCCAATCTCAAGTGGACTATAATACATGAAACAGCGGTAATCAACTATTAAAAACTACTCCTAGCCCACAAAAGTTTTGGATCAAAGTTGGTATCTGTGTGGTCTCTTCATCGAGGTCATTGTGACCTTATCAACAAGTTGGATGGAAAATAAACATTCCGATGCCCCCCATGGCAAGGTGTGCCGTATCGGTATCGGTTGGCGTAACGGTGACCGCCAAAACCGATACGGATACGGGGGCGTAACGGCGATACGGGGGCGTAACGGCCCGTAACGGCGCAAAATTTTTTTTTTGCCAAAAAAATATGAAAAAATATGGATTAAATCCGGAATATTCTAAGCAATCCAAATATGCATTCATTTATAAATTGGAACATGGTTACGGTGGTGTAACGGTCCACTCTTTGGTGAGAAGTTGTATCGGATTGTCTGATGAATTTATGAATCAGATAACCTAAATTTGACTACAAAATTCATATATTTATTTTTCTAACTATCTACTATCAATGATAGATATATTAGAATGAATGTAATATGAAAATATCTTACATTAGGTGTTTGCAATTATTTTTGAGGAATTTCTCGAACATACCTGTGCATGCACGTGATTGTGATTCCTGTCTATAACCTGTCATCCTCAAGTCAAGAATATTTAAAAAAATTAGTAGTGTCTGATATACTCCCCTGCAACTTGATTAAGGATTACTTGATTGGTTGTCAGGGGAGTTATTTTAAATACAAGTTCGGTAGTGTCAAGTGTGTGCATGACTACATGGCTTCTTGCAATAATACTGTTGTGACCTGTCTGCTGCAAATACTTACCTTAATACAAATATATACTCACAATCACAAGTCACCAGACTCACCACCAAAATGAAAATCTGCTTTTTTGTGGTTGCTCGACCTCCACATCATCGTCATCGTCACCATCAGGCTGAGGCTGTCCAATAGGTGTAGGTGCTGCATATCCATAATATCCAGTGCCAGAAGGAAATACTAGATCAACGAAACCAGAGGATGACTGATCCTGACTAGGCAACGACTCTGACCCCGAGTAAGGATATCCACCAGTGCCCGTCAAATAGCCATACTGGTGCCCATACTCAGGCTGTTGAGAATCTTGAGATTGAGAGTGCGTCTGCTGTGATGAGTAACTTGGATTTGAATCTGGATATCTATAATCATATGGATATTGATCGGGAGGGCTACTCCAACATGAATGTGATGGAATAGGCTCAGTATAACCACCATAATTATAATCCAATTGACCATAAGAATATCCATCATAATAACCAAAACCATGAGCCTGTTGATGTTCCGGACCTCCCGGTCCCCGTGCACCACTAGATGTACCCTCCTCCGGCTGGCTGTATCGTGACTCGGTACACTCGTAAGTCCGACCTCGTGTACCACGTCGTCGATGTTCATCGTCATCGCGATCTGTAGACGGCTGTATAGGGGGGTAAGCAACACCAGAAGTGCCAGCACCAGGGGCAGGGGGGTCGTCATCATCTGACACGGTCACGCTACCACTGCTTGTACTCTTTTGTTGATCTTGAGCCGTATCCGTACGTGGCATAAACGCTGCCCCTGCCCCTCTTACTGGGTCCAACACATCTGCACGACTCTCTTGTTGCGCTCTGCGTATTTCTGGGTCATCAATTTCCAATTCTTCACTATCCTCTTCAATTTGCTTTTCCCTTGTTTCCAACCAAGGTAGAAGTGGGTCATCCTCATCATAAATATTGTCCAAGTTTATTGGACAGTAGTCTCCGTCATCAGTAGCTGTAATGCTCCTATGATGTCGTCGCATTCTTAGTTTTATATTGTAGTGCATGAAGACAAGTCTATCTAATGTTCTAGTCTGCAATCTATTCCTATTCTTTGAATGAATGAGCGCAAAACAACTCCAATTCCTTTCACAGCTAGAGGAAGACGTTGTCTGGCTCAAAACTTTTACTGCAATTTTTTGGAGAGCCTTCGTACTCTCTCCGAAATTAATCCACCATTCGGCCGGTTGCAACCTAGATACTGCATGCTGTGCAAGAGCATCTCCAAAGCTACCAAGGCGATTTCCAAATGTATCTAATTCATTCAACGCCTTTATTTGCAGATCTAAGTCAGGCTCTAATCTCTTTATCACATTTTTTAGCCCGACACGAACTTCATCATCCGCAACAAATGATTGGGCATATCTATACCTAGGATTTAGGTAGTAACCTGCTGCATGAAGATCGTGATGGAGTTGCTTTGTCCATCTCTTGTCGATCATCTTCCAATAAGTCTCCCAACTTCTACAATCACGTTGAATTGCAAGCTTTGCCTTATCCATGGCATCATATAGGAAGCCCATGGTAGGTGCTTCATCGGTTTCAACAAGACGGAGTACCCTCATTAGTGGCTCCATCACCTTTAGGATCGCCTTAACCTTCTTCCAATATTTGTTGTCCCGTATGGTGTTCGCAACGTCGACCGGTGTCCCTGATGTCTTCTTCCCATGTTTTGTGTTGAGCCATTCTCGGGAAGCGAACATCTCACTCAACTCTCCCCTATGCTGGAATAAACTCTCTAATGCTATAAAGTTTGTTGCGAATCTAGTCGCCGCAGGCCTCAACAACTCTCGTCCTTTCGTGAACTTTCTCATTATTGCGACTACTTGATTATGGTTGTAAATAAACGTCGTCACTTCCCTTGCCCTTTCGACCATTTCCTTAACATTCTTCTTCTTCCCAATATCTTCCAATATAAGATCAATACAATGGGCAGCACATGGTGACCAAAAAAGATGTTTTCTCTTATCCATTAACATATGTCCTGCAAGCTTATATGTTGCTTCATTATCTGTCACAATCTGCACTATATTCTCCTCTCCAATCTCGTCCACAACTTTATCCATTAGTTCATTAATATAATTAGCATTTTTTGTTGCCTCTGACGCATCAATTGACTTATGGTATATAGTTCCTAAGTGGCAGTACACCATGAAGTTGATCATGCTACGTCTGGTTGGGCCAGTCCAACCATCACACATAATCGTGCATCCTCTGGCTTGCCATACAGGTTTAAAGGTAGCCACGTATGCTTTCACATCCGCATACTCTGCATTTGTCCATTTCCCTCTAATGTCCTTAGCCGTGGGAGCTTTTATTCCTTCACCTGCTTCTGCTGCAGCATCAATTACCACCTGCCAATATGGAGAATTGGCCGCATTAGGAGGTATGTTAGCATGTATAAATAACTTTGCTGCTGCTCTACCTAATTTCTCAACGGAAGTTCTACTCCACATTTGTTTTATTTTTTTTTGTTTAGTTGATTCTTTCCTAAACAGGATTGGATCAATAGAGGGTCTCCTAGACTCATTTACTTCTTCATCTTCACGTATAGGGCATCACGTGAAGATGTTTGTCGTCGGCTCCCAAACATACGTCGTAACCCACCAAACCTACCCCCCAGACCCTCAGTCCCACCTACAGAAGCAGTTGCACTTCCAGTTGCACTCCCACTCCCACTCCCACTGCCCCCCCCTCTATCACGCACTGACCCATGCGTGCCAAACATGCGGCGACGTTCTTCCTCTTCACGAGCTACACGCAAGCTCTCTCCTAGCTATAGTTAATTCCCGATCTGAATCTTCGTCAGAATCAATAATATCTTCATCACGAACGCCCATATATTCAGGACCAAACACCTCCTGTCGAGCTGCATCCAAAATATCATCTTTCTTCTTTTGTACAGCAGCACGTTTACCCTTCGACTCATCCAGACTAGCTTGCATTAAAAGCATTATCTCTCTCGGTACTCTGGCACATGGCGCAACTTGACCTTTTCGATGTGCTAAATGTTGTTTGAGACGGGTAATTCCACCAATCACATGTCTATCACAATAGTTGCACTTCATTTGGTGCCTAGTACCACCAACCCTCTCACAATGTTGCCATCCAATATCCTCACTTACTTGTTGGCCAGACCCAGACATTTCTTTAAGTTTAGGTAGATGAGTGTATGTCTGTATGACCTATATTAATAAAGATGATTTTATGTTCTAAGTAAAATACTAAACCCTAAGAAGCTCCAAAACCTGTCCAATATAAGCAAATAAAAATATAAAGTCACTAATTCGAAAATACAAAAAAAATATTAAATAGCACCCCAAATCTGTAAAATGCACATTAACATTTTCTATTATGATTAACATATCACATGGCATGATTAAAACAGAAAAATAACCATTAAAAATTGATTTTTCGAATTTAAAAAAAAAAGGGTAAAAATACATGCGTAAATAGAAAAAAATATTTAAAAAATATTAAATGGCACCCCAAATCTGTAAAATGTACATTAATATGTTCTAATATGATTAACACATCATATGGCATGATTAAAACAGTAAAACAACCATTAAAATTTGATTTTTCGAATTTAAAAAAAAGGGTAAAAATACATGCGTAAATAGAAAAAAATATTTAAAAAATATTAAATGGCACCCCAAATCTGTAAAACGCACATTAATATGTTCTAATATGATTAACACATCATATGGCATGATTAAAACAGCAAAACAATCATTAAAATTTGATTTTTCGAATTTTTAAAAAAAGGTAAAAATACATGCGTAAATAGAAAAAAAATAATAAAAAATATTAAATGGCACTCCAAATCTGTAAAATGCACATTACTATGTTCTACTATGATTAACACATCATATGGGATGATTAAAACAGCAAAACAATCATTAAAATTTGATTTTTCGAATTTTTAAAAAAAGGGTAAAAATACATGCGTAAATAGAAAAAAAATAATAAAAAATATTAAATGGCACTCCAAATCTGTAAAATGCACATTACTATGTTCTACTATGATTAACACATCATATGGGATGATTAAAACAGCAAAACAATCATTAAAATTTGATTTTTCGAATTTTTAAAAAAAGGGTAAAAATACATGCGTAAATAGAAAAAAAATAATAAAAAATATTAAATGGCACTCCAAATCTGTAAAATGCACATTACTATGTTCTACTATGATTAACACATCATATGGCATGATTAAAACAGCAAAACAATCATTAAAATTTGATTTTTCGAATTTTTAAAAAAAGGGTAAAAATACATGCGTAAATAGAAAAAAAATAATAAAAAATATTAAATGGCACTCCAAATCTGTAAAATGCACATTACTATGTTCTACTATGATTAACACATCATATGGGATGATTAAAACAGCAAAACAATCATTAAAATTTGATTTTTCGAATTTTTAAAAAAAGGGTAAAAATACATGCGTAAATAGAAAAAAAATAATAAAAAATATTAAATGGCACTCCAAATCTGCAAAATGCACATTAATATGTTCTACTATGATTAACACAACATATGGCATGATTAAAACAGCAAAACATGTTAAAAAAATGTATAAATACCTATTTTTGACGAATTCAGAATTTCTGAAAAATGGCCCCCCGAGCTTCGATTCAACAAAAACCGCAATACAATGCGTTTTTATCACAAAAACCCAACCAAGGTTGGTCGAAATTGGCAGTAGAAGGGGTGAGAAGTACTTTGGAAGCAAGAAATTTGAAAAAAAAACAACAAAACAGTGCTTAAAATGCCAAAAAAAAAAAACCGTTTTCTGACCGTTACGGGCGGCCCGTTACGGGTCGACCGTTACGCCCCGTATCGGCCCGATACGGGCCCGTATCGGCCGATACGGGTGCAAAAAATCGTATCGGCCGATACGGCCCCGTAACGCGTAACGGTTCGGTCCGTTACCGTTACGTATCGGCCGTATCGGCCGATACGTAACCGTTTTGGCATTCCTTGCCCCATGGAGTTTTTAATTGTGGGGATTCAATTACTATTGTTTCTTGTAGTATGGTCCACCTAAGATTTGGATATGCTTCATTTGTAGGATTATGACCTAAAATGAGCTTTCAGAATGGATGGACGGTGTTGATGTAAGGGATATACATCACAATGGGCCTCACAATTAGTAGGTGGATTTGGGGATCCACCCAAACGGCGTGTATTGGGTACTACCCCACTAGGACCTGGCTAGAGACAAACAGTATGTAAGGGGATTTGTGGGGCCCACCGTGATGTATACATCTCATCCACGTCATCCATCCATTTTAATAGATCATTTTAGGGCATTAGCCCAAAAAGGAGGCAAATTGAAGGCTTAAGTGGACCACACCACCAAGGTGTTCCGTCGCGGTATCGGTGCGCGTAACGGTGCTCACCGTTACGCCCACCGATACTGATACGGATACGCCCCGTATCGGCCGATACAGGGTGTGTAACGGTGCAATTTTTATTTTTATTTTTTTGTCAAAAAATTATGGAAAAATATCCATTAAATCCGCGGAATATTCTAAATATTCCGAATATGCATTCATTTATAATTTGGAACATGTTTATGGTGGTGTAACAGTCCACTCTTTGGTGAGAATGCTCTATCGGGTTGTCTGATGGATTTATGAACCTGACAACCTGGAATTAATTGCAAACCTTTTATATTTAGTTTTCTAACTATATAATATCTATATAAATTTACTATAATGAATGTAATACCAAAACATCTTATATTTTCAAGTTTTTCTTTTATTTATAGTGCTATTGCATTGCATACTTCGTTACTCACATGCATTTTATTTCAATATATAGAGTTTAGGAACTTTTGTATCCTATTATGTAATTCATATACCTAACAATTTGATATCATTTTCCCCCATTAATCTTCTTTTAAAAAAAAAAAATTAAAATTGAGGTAAATAGTGTTGTCGATTCGGGCCTGATTTGGGGACCATTTGATGCCCCAAACTAGCCTCAAATTAATGTAATCTATTGGCACTTATCCCACTAATGGATTGGTGGACATTTATTGGACAGTGAAAAATGAAAAATATCAAATGGTCCTATTTCAAAAAACAAGTGTCTGCAAACTAATGGTGAAATTTGTAGGAGTCATTTAATTTTCGGATTGTGACTTGGCAACAATGGTCCCAAAATTTAATTGGTTAATTTTGAGTTGATATATACGTCATGTATAAATTTTTAAGGCCATGTATTGGGGTCCGCTCGATTATGTATTATATATCTATGTCATCCATCCGTTTTAGCAACTCATTTAAGGGCATTAGAAAAAAATAAGGTAAATCCAGATCTCAGGTGGACCACTAGTGGGCCAGGCGGGCCACCTCAATGTATCTGTATATCAATGCCATCAATCTGTTTTGCCAACTCATTTTAAGGCATGGTCCAAAAATTCAGGTAGATATAAATCTTCAGTGGACTACTAGTGAGTATCCCTTTAAAAGTGGGGCCCACCTCAATGCATTCGTTGTATATCTATGTGGTTCATCATTTTTGCCAACTTATTTTAGGGCATGGTCCAAAAAATGAGGCTGATCCAAATCTTAGGTGAACCACAAAATAAGGATTTAATTCCCACCATTAAAATTTTCTTAAGACTTTTTTTTTTTTTGGATCAAGCTGTTATTTGTGTTCTCCCTTCATCAAGGTTAAAGTCTATGTGACCTTATCAACAGGTTCGATGGAAAATAAACATTATAGTGGACAACATGGATATACTACACATAAATCAAGGTGGGGCCCACGTAACAAAACAGTGTAAGTGCACTGTGCAACGTGCACCGCAGAACATATTAAAAAAGGAATTTGAAGTGTGTGGCTGTGAAATAGCCTCGCAGACCATTCGTTTTTCAAGACCGAAACGAAAAGAAGAGAGGGAAACCGAAAAGAGAGAGAGAGAGAGAGAGAGAGAGAGAGAGAGAGGAGAAGAAGGGCGGCAGCCTGAGGAGAAGGAGAAGAGAGAATTAAAAAAAAGGTATGTTTTATTCTTTTTTCTTTTTTCTTTTTCATTTTTTCCTATTTTCTTTAGAGTTATGGCCCGTAACAGTTGTTACGGTGCTGTAACGACCGTTATGGACTGTAACGGCTGTTATGGCCCCGTAACGGCCGTTATGGGCACAAAAAAGAAGTGGGTGGTCGTTACGACCCCATAATGTGTAACGATCACGACCATTACCGTTACGTATCGGCCGTTACGACCGATACGTAACCGTTTTTGAACACCCTGCACATCACGAGAAGTAATGGGGATTGAATTCCTACCATTCAAAAACTTCTTTAGGCCCACCGTCATGTTTATTTGACATCCAACCTATTCATAAGGTCACATACGAGAGTTTCTCAATTGGTACGAGCAGAGGATGACCTGGGAACAAATATACTACCAACATGTAAGGCAACAATACCACACCCAACTGCAACGGGATCCGGATGATGACTACGAGCCACCTAGTCACTCCATGTGGCTATGAAATATGGCCAAAAAGGTGTACTTTTTGAATTCATTTACTTTTGCATGTCTAAATTATTGTATGTTATCTGCATTTGTATTATATAAACTCATTTTTGTTACTATTTAAGTAATTTTTTTACGGCAATGCATGCTTTTTGGGCCAATTAAATGAAAACTTATTATTTAATGCATTCTTTTTACTTTTTTTTTATTCTTGAATATGCAAATATGTGTATTTAGGCATGTCCTGAAGTTTCACTGAAAAATTCCACAGTTTTCCCCACGTTTCCCCCATTTTTCCCGCATTTCCGGTTATCGGCGATAACAATATTTTATCTTTATCTCTAGCCAACGAAACTTGGAGCAATACCGACAACTCGAACACTGAGTATACCTCACTAGGATAGCGATTGATGCTATCAAAACATATTCAGTTGTTGCAGGAGACAAATGATGTGCAAGTAGGTGCTCATGTGGAGCATGAGGAGCTAGATGATCTTACGGCTTTATTAGATTTTAGATTTTATTATATATTGATTTTATACTTTCATGTATTTGTAAGTCTTGAGACATTGGTTTGTATAAACCCAATGGGCAACAACTTGTATATCTTGTGTATTTGGAATGTATATCTGAACTTTTCCTTTATGTTTGATTTGTCTTTCTTCCATTGCGGTGCTCACTTATAAATATATATATATATATATATATATGGTGAAATGTGGGCTATTTGTAAAGGTTAACACTCGGGATTTTGGAAAACGAGTACTAAACTCAGGTTACGAAACCCAGGGCATTACAAAAACGAAACAGCGTTTCGAACTTTCTAGTAAACCTTAAGAAAGGAAACATATTTTCTTGTTTGTTTTTCCACAATATTTTCCTAAAAATTTTGAACTTCTTTTTAAATTTGTTATTTAGCAAAATAATTTTTTTCTTAAAAACAAAATTCTGATGAATATTGTCATGTGTAATTAGGGGTGTACACGAACCGAGCTAGCTCAGTTAGCTCGCTCAACTCGACTCGAAAAGGCTTGATTCGACTCGGATCGAAGCCGAGTTCAAGCCGAGTCGAGCTGATTTTTTGAGCTCGAAAATGAGTTCGAGCCGAGTTTGAGCAAGCCCCAACTCGACTCGACTCGGATCAAATCCAGCTTGAATCGAACTCGGATCGAACCAGTTCGGTGACTCGGTTACTTTGCCATTGATGTTGCTCACCAAGTGTTTGATAAAATGACTCAACAAAGTGTGGCTGGTGGCAAGGAAGGTATGTACATTAAACAAATACCCTTTTTTTCTTGGTTTTTATGTTGCTTAGAAGATGTTTGATAAAATACCTGTAAAACTATTGCTTTTGTTTCACATACAGAGGGATTTTGAAGGTGCAGTCTAGGTGTTTGTGGAAATGCCTGAATGGCAAACTCAGCTCAATCTTGGCTCGAACTTGGCCCGAGCTGGCCCCAACTACTGACCGAACTGAGCCGAGCTGGCCAGTCATGCTCAAGGACCGAGCTGAGCCAAGTTCGAGCTGAGGTTAGCTAGTGGCTGAGCCGAGTCGAGTTGAGGCCAGCTCGACTCGATGTACACCCCTATGTGTAATTAGCACATTTGGCATTTTTGAGACCTTAAAAAATGAACAGATGCAAGTGTGGCATACACAACATGTGGGGTGCTTGAAGTTGTATTGTGGCATACACAACATGCAGGGTGCTTGAAGTTGGATTGTAGCACACATGGCAATGTGAAGTGCTTGAAGTTGTATGGTGGCACATGTAGCATGCGACACATTGGCACATTTGACATATGGGCACTAACAACTAAAAAGTAGCACTTTGGCACATATGGAATATATGGAGCAATTGAAGCTGCAAATATTGCACGTGTGGCATGCAAGGGACGTGAATTGCTAATAACCCTGGTTAACGGGGCCCCTTGTTATCCCTGAAGTGACCCAATGAAAAGGCACCACAGAAAGGACTCCTTAGATGGACCATCTGAATCCACCTTTCCACTTGCCACAGGTCAGGATTTGGGATACAACATCCTTTCTAGTCCAACTGATCAAATTAGAATACACTCAAAAAGTCATGCAATGGTTGTTTTGCCCCTGCTATAAATATAGTTATACACTATAATAAATTATAATTTAAAAAATGGCAACCTAAAAGGGTCAGAATCTAAATCCTACTCTCCGCATATGTTCATACATGGCAGGTACATGAGAGATCCAGGTTGTTCTAATTGTTAAAAGGAAATCATGTTCACCAGGTGTGCCACACTTGCATATAAACAACGGGAGTTCTAAATTGTTGATCAAAGCTCTGCATTTAGCATACCATTATGGCCTGCCAAACAACTGGCTCATTTCACAACCATGGCACATAGACGAGACTCTGGAAAAACTTACTAAAAATTAAAGATAATGCCTAATGCAAAAACTAAACACAAGGACTCCACATGTGCCAACTTGGCACAGATGTAAAATGTCAGAAAATATATCCTAGACACAAAATCGAGCTGGTCCACCCATTAGGATAGTCACACATTTACATTCAATATATGTCGTAGGCTCTCTGTTTCTAACTGTGCATTCTTCCATGTAACTAATGAGTAGACCAGATGGATTTTGGCCCAAGGAACATTTCATGTGGGATTCATTAGATGAATTGTCTAAGATTTAGCATGTGTGCCATGCAATGTTCCAAAGATCGGCAATATTATTGATAATATCACCAATATTACTGATATCACAAGGTGGCGATACTAACACCATGAATGAAGAAAATTTCAATTATCGGTGTATTTAGCAATACCAACAAACAACAATGATATTTTTGGTCTCTGGGCGGTATAAAAGTTCCTTGGTATCAACCATACCAGTGAATGTGATAATGCTGATGTTGATGCAGAAATCTAGTTAAACCTCATTGGACCTTTGAGTACTTGCACACGAATAAGACAAAGGAGACCCTGGCTATAGCAAGGGGACCCTCCAATGCCTAAGTAAGAATCAAGCAAACTGGATCCAGTAGAGTAGAGGGTTTACTGATGCATACCTTTCACAATAGGATAGGTTCTTATTTATAGCTATTGGGCGAAGGCGGCGTAGATCGTGATTTCCCTACTTGGTACATATTGTAGAGGAAATCTACCCCCGAGCGTGTCGAGGTTACCTTCCGAGGTCTTCGGCGGAGATCTTGAATAGATCTCTTTAATGAGATCTCTGAGTGGTCAGAATCAGAAGAAACATGTAGTAAGAGACCGAAGTTGAGCACCTGAGCTGGCCCCATAGTCATCCCAAGGAGTAGTTTACAGGCCTAGATTCTTTGATGGGTCGTGGTCGAGGTTTCCCTTAACAATGAGTAGATTACCGACCCGCCCTTGAATGTCGTATCCGAGCACTGAGACCGAGCTCCCTTCCTTAGTAGAACATAAGCGAAATCGGGGATGACCATCCTCTACATCTTATCATACGGTGCAAGGACTCTCTTGCAAGTCTTCCGAGCAGAGCGTGCTCGGTCTTATACGGGATCATGCCTCAGAGGCTTCTCCAGGAGATCTAAACATTAGCTCAAACATAGATGGGGTCGTGGAAGAGTTCGGCGTCGACCAACAAAGCACAACAGAATATCCCCTTCTGGTTGTTGAGGAACTCCTTGGACCATGACTGGCACTAGCCGACCATGTGACACGCACAAACGTCCGAGCCAACCTTATACTTCTGACCACCTCATTTTTACCCATAACAGTAGCCCCCCTACTTCCGAGCTAACTGTGTAAGCTCAGGAAGTCGGTGTGGTGAGGTCGGATCATTGGTATCTTGCGCATGGGAGGTCGAGTTAGTTCGTCATTAATGCGGAGAGAGGTGGCAGGTGCGGAGATCGAAACGAATTTGCAATGACGGTACGGCGCACTCGATGTGGCATGCGCTGGCAAGGCACCTTTTTGGCTCCTGACCTATGGGGCGTGGACGCGTGGCACTACCTGAGAAGTCGTGTCGTCAGGCGAGTGAGATATCTCCACGTGGTTGCATGCACGTGCCGAGGAGACTCTTTGGCTGCCACATTTAATACGGGTAATTATTGCCTGCAGCCGAGCTGGCTATAAAAAGGGTAGAACCCTAATGTTTCCAGCCATTTGCCCCCGTTGCTTCTTCTCGAGCTCCCGGATTTGGCGATTTCTGGGAAGTCGGAAATCTTCTTCTCCGGTGACTTTAGTTTCTTCTTTCTTTGCATTTTCTGGTTCTTTTCCTGATATGTCCGATATCTTGGACGAAGGCCCTGAGCTTTACGCTTTCCAGGGAGATTTAGACCTGGGAAGCGTAGATTCTAGGCTTGGGGCTCCCTCCGATCCTCCATCTCCGGTATCAGTAGACCATGGCCGAACGATGGAATCCATTCCATCAGAGAGAGAAGCTGCTCAGACTTCGGCCGAGTAGCCAATCGAAGTCGATCCTGCTAGGTCGACGTTGATGGGGGCCGATCTGGTTCGAATCAGATCTGAGTACCGGATTCCGAACTTGGTGGGACTTAGAGCCCCCTGGCGAAGTTCCCGGTGACCCGCGCGAAGGCAAGGTGGCTATCTTCTTGGTCCCCTTGCAGTGTGGGGTCCGCCTCCCCCTTCATTGGATCATACGAGAGGTCACCTCTCGCTGAAGGCTGGCCCTGAGCCAGATCATCCCCAACACATGGAGGGCGTTGTTGGGGACTTACGTCCTCTGGTCCCAGCTTGGGAATAAAGAGTTGACGGTCGAGGAGTTCATGTACCTATACCAACCCAAGGCTCACCCGAGGCAACTGAGCAGGTATTACTTCTCGGCAAGGGCGAACAAGGGTCGGGCCCTCATCACTGGCAACCCAACTTCCAACAAAAACTAGAAGAATATGTGGTTCTGGGTGTTTGGGGAAGGGGAGGTGCCTGCAGCTAAACTAGCCCGGCTGCGAGCTCGAGTTCCCACCAAATTCGCCACCCCAGGTCGGATATTGCCGAGGTGTTGAACTTATGATTTTTCTTCATATATTAGTAGTTACATTCACTAACCATTGATTGCTTTTGTAGGCTTCCCCAGGACTCTACCCCTTCTTTCCGACCTGCAACTCAGGCCAAGTGAACAAGGCAAAGGCGACAAACGATGCTCTTCGACTCTGGAGTGCGTTAATCACCCCGGACCTCCTCTATCAGTCCGAGCTCTTCCGACCTACCCCTTCGGCTGCTCCTTCTAGCAGGTAGAGAATTGTAGACACACTCAGGTAAAATAGATTTTTGCTAACCTAGAATGTTCCGATGTGCAGACATGGTCGAGCCGTCGCGGTCTGGGAAAAAGGATCCGTCCTCCCCCTGTTGCTGACATGGTTGGGAGCAATGTTCGAAATATCGGTATCGCACCCTTGGCATACAAATACATATCAGTTATCGCACGGGATATATCGTTTGTATCAAGTAATTTATCGCACTTTTTGGGAAACATGGGGAAACATTGGGAAATTGGTTGAATTTTTCAATGAAACTTCAGGAATTATTAAAAAATACCTCAATACACACTTTTAAATTATAAAATCTCAAAAAAGAAGTGCACATAATAGGTTTCCTTTATATAGAGTCTGAAGTTATGCGTTGTCTGATTGAACTGAGATAACTAACTATATTCAGATATGATGCATAATGGACAACTAATATGCGATGCAAAAAAAAGGATGGACAGTGGATTTCTCACAAATATCATGGTGGGCCACACCATGGGCCGGATAGGACCATGAGGCATATTCAAATCTCATGTGGAACACACCATAGGAAATAGTGATTCTTGAACGGCCACCATTAAAAACTTTTTAGGGCCGCACTGAGGGTGAACCTTGACTATGGCCCCACCATGATGTATGGATTCTATCCATACCATCCATCCATTTTAAGAGATCATTTTAAAGCATGAACCAGAGAACGATGTGCATGGAACCCTGATTGTGGGCCCACCCATTATGTATGTGTTGTATCCACATTGTCCATCCATTTGGAGAGACCATTTTAGGGCCTGAGCCAAAGAATGAGGCCGATCCAATACTCAAGTGGACCCTACCACAAAAAAAAAAAAGTGGGGACATTGACACCCACCATTGAGGCTGATCCAATACTCAAGTGGACCCTACCACAGAAAACAGTGCTATTGTAGGGCCCACCATGATGATATGTTGAATATCCACTCCGTCCATTCAATTTTTCAACTCATTTTTGGATGTTGTCCCAAACATTAAGTATATCCAAATTTTAGGTGGACCACACCACATAAAACAGTGATGATTAAACGTTCACCATTAAAAACATATGAAGGCCCACTTTAAGTAGATCCATCATGTTTATTTGTCATCCAACCCGTCGATAAGGTCAACCAAAAGTGAATGAAGGGAATATACAAAGATGACCTTAACCCAAAACTTTCTTGGCCTATAAAATGCTTTTAATGATTATTCACCACTTTTTATGTTGTGGTTCACCTGAGATTAGGATTTAATGAAGTTTTGATCTAACGTCATTAAATGGCATGGATAAAACATATACATCAAGGTGGACCCCACAGCCCGTTTGTAAAGTAAGCCAACTAGTTGTTGTACCCCACATTAGCGGCCTCGCTGGTGTATGTCTACGTGCGTATTAACTATGAAAAGAGGATTAAAGTTATGTGGGCCCCATCGTGATGTATTTATTATATCTATACTGACCATCTATTTGGCGAGATCATTTTAGGACACGTAACAAAAAATAAGTCATATCCAAAGGTCAAGTGGACCACATCACAAATAGCAGCGGGACAGTGATTCCCACCGTTAAAACATTCGTAGGGCCCATTGTAATGTTTCTTCTCCATCCAATTTATTCATAAGGCCACACAAACATGGATGCAGAGAAAAAACAAATATCAGATTGATCGAAAACTTATGCGATCCCAGAAAGGTTTCAATGGTAGACGTTTAATCTCCCACTACTTTCTGCGGTGTGATCCACTTGATCTTTGGATCTGTCTTATTTTTGAGCTCAGCCCTTGGAACGATCTCACGAAATGGACAAACGGATTGGATATACATTTACTTCATGGTAGGGCTCACAGAACTCGTCGACTCACCAGCCAGGTCGCTGGTGTGCGGTACACCACCTGATCCGGTTCCATAAATGGCATCGGAAGCCATTTTCACGGCAAGAAAGGGTTCCAGTCCTTCAGGAACCCTAAATCTCAAATCCAAAATCCAAAATCCCTATGATTTTGGCAAAATTTTGGTCGAAATCTCCATTTCGCATAAAATCTCTCCCCTGTTCGGCGAAAAAATAGGAAAATTGGGGGTTTTTTTCGCACTTACGACGCACCACTACCTCTCGATCAAGTGGCCCACCAGATTTAGCTTCCATTCACGCTCACAGCTTCTGCAGGTACCGAGAGGCAGGTACTGAAATCCCCTCTCTTACATGGATTTCCCTCTTTTTGTTTGGAATTTTTTTCTATTTTTTGAGAATATTGCAAACCCGACATTCCCGGCCTTTTATCGTCGAAATTCTCTCCTCAAATGGTTGTTGGCTTTGTAATGTGCGATAGTATCGCTAATATTGGGGATTTCGCAAAAAATCGTGCGATATCGTGCGATATATCGCACGATACAAAAAATTTCTTTTTTTTTTTTTAAATTTCGGGGACTTTTGATGGGTTTCGTCTCGCTGGCCAGCGATAACGGTAATATCGGCTGATATTATCGATATTGCGAACACTGGTTGGGAGGAAGTCGACCGTGAAGAGGAGGGTAACGGTCCCTCCAACCACATGGGCAGGAGCCTCTGCAACGGCGGAGGTGAGGTCGGGATCTGACGCCGGAGAATCCTCAGCGGGGCGGTCGCTTCCGACCACGTCAGGTGAAGGGGCTTAGGACGCTCCTACCCTGGCTATCCCTTCACAGCAGTCGGTTGTGGAGGTGGTGGATCTAGAGGGGACTTCTCTATTTCATGAGACTCATGCGGCTGAGAAGCCTCAACCGACAGCCGTTCAGGGTCAAGGCGAGGAGGGTGATACCGCGAGCCCTCAAGCAGCAAACGCCGAGGGACTTAGCTCCCTACCCCTTGGGCACCATATGAGTGGCCTGACCAACTGGGCAGCCAGGCATGCTCTGGAGGATCAAATCGTTGATCTGATCAACACTCATCTAGAGACTATATTGATGGACGCAGCGGTGTTCTGCTACAAGGTATATTCTTTCTCATTGCTGTGTTTGTTCGTTTACATCTGATTTCTAACATGTTTTCTTCGTTTCAGCTCGTCCCCGCTCTTGTCTACTTGTCAAAAAATGAGGCAAGTGGCGGATGAGTGTGAGCAGGCAGAGGCAGCTCTCCAAGGCAAGGCCGCTGAGGTCGAAGCCCTTCAACGGGCTTTGGAGCTAACTGGGGAGGAGCAAGCCGCTCTGAAGATCCAGTTAAACGAAGCCCAGCAGGAGAGTTCGGGGTTGGCTGAGGTCGTATCTTTCTTTGGTCGAGAAGGAACAATCTGAAATGGCAGCTAAGGCCGCGGAGCTGAAGACTGAGCTGGCGAGAGAGAGAGAGAGAGAGAGAGAGAGAGAGAGGAGAGAGAGAGAGAGAGCTCGGCAGCCAAGTTGGCTAAAGTCGAGGCAACTTTGGCTGCTCAGTTGTTCGAGGCTATGGTGGTCATCCCAACAATCAAGGTTGCGGCTGTAGAGGAGTACAAAGCCTCGAAAGAAAGAGTTGACGAGGTAAAGGTAATCTACAACAACGGCTACGAACATTGCATAGGGGGTGTTAAGGGGCTATACCACAAGTTGAATCTAGACAGCCTTGGCAACGAAGCCCTATAGACCCTGCGCCGACGATGCTGAAGCCGAGCAGCAGCCCCCCTCTCAAATCGGCTAAGCCTCGCCACCCTTCATCATACTTGTATAATTTTTGATGTACTACATTCTATCATCAATATAAAGATAATTTTTTGCAGTAATTGATGTTGTGCATGGAATTTTTAAGTAGATTTGACAGGTCAGTTAGTCGTGTGTTGGTTACAGTAGTAGGCCGAACATTTTAGTAGAGTAGGAGTATTGGGGATGAGCTCTTGAGCTCTCCCCTTCATCAAGGGAGTTCTGCCCTTGTAGGACAGATAGATTAGTTGCAATGACCTCTTCATAAAGGGCCGAGGAGTTCATTTAAGAGAACTATTTTCCCGTGCACTAAGGGAAATCCTCATAGTAGATTACAAAGTCCAAGTAGTGAAATCGATTAATAGTCCGACCTCTTCTCTAAGGGTCGGACAATTAGTGAGAGGATTGTTTTCCCTTGCACTAAGGGAAATCCTCAATAGGCTATGTAGTCTGAACAGTTTAGACAACGAGTAGAATTTGAAATTTCCCGATCTTAGGGATTTTTGTTATAGATTCCGTACAATAGACAAACAAGTTGTTCTGACCCAACAGGTCGGTCATTTTTTATCCGAAATCTGATCGGTCTTTTATGGATAGTAGATCTTCAAATGCTAGGCGTTACACTGATGTGGTAGAGGTCATCCCTCCATGTCTTCAAGTTGAAAGGTCCCAGGTCGGGTCGTACCAGTTATCTTGTAGGGCCCCTCCCAGTTCGGCACTAGGGTTCCTGAACCGAGCTCCTTCGTGTTTTGGAAGGTTCTGCAATGGACCGGGTCTCCTACTCGAAACATTCATACCCTTACTCAGGAATTGTAGAATCGGGCGACCTGCTGCTGCCGGGTCGCGACCTTCAGTTGCGCTCATTCCCTCCTCTCTTCAAGCAAATCAAGACTCAGAGCTACCTGCTCGACATTCTGAGCTTCATCATAGGACCGAACACGTGCCGTGGAGAGCCCCATTTCGACTAGAACGACGGCCTCTGCCCCGAAAGCTAGGGACAAGGGAGTTTCTCCTGTGGACGTCCAAGCAATAGTTCGGTATGCCCATAGTACATATGGAAGCTCCTCGACCCATGCTCCTTTGGCCTACTCGAGCCTAGTTTTGAGGTGGTTTTTGATGATTTTGTCGACCGCTTCTACCTGGCCGTTAGCTTGAGTGTGTTGAGGAGATAAGTAAGCGTTATGGACCCCAAGCCTCTGACACATGCCTCGGAACCGATCATTGTCGAACTGTCTGCCATTGTCTGAGACGATTGTGTGCGGGATTCCATATCGGCAGATGATATTTTTCCAGACGAAATCAGTGATCTTATCTCGGTGATCTTAGCCAGTGGCTCGGCCTCGGCCCATTTGGTGAAGTAGTCGACCACGACGACGGCGTATTTGGTCTGACCTTTACCCGTTGGTAGTGATCCAATGATGTTTATCCCCCATTGGGCGAACGGCCATGGTCCGATCATGGGGGTCAGCTGCTCGAGAGGTTGACGAGATATCGTAGCGAATCTTTGACACTTGTTCAATTTCCAGGTATACTGTTTAGCGTCTTTATGAATGCTCAACCAAAAGTATCCTTGTTAGATGACCTTATGGGCAAGAGCACGACCGTTGGAGTGGTTGCTGCAGATTCCTTCGTACATCTCATTCATAACGTAATCAACTTCTTTAGGACGGAGGCATCGTAGGTAGGGCAAGGAAAATCCTTTTTTTGTAGAGAACGTGTCCTACTATGGTATATCGAGCTGACCTGACCCGAATTTTACGAGCCTCAAGCTTGTCTTCGGGCAGCGTACCTTCCCAGAGATACTTAACGATCAAGTCCATTCAGCTCGAGGTCGAGCTGACAGGGCAAGCGATTTCCAGGTTGGACTAATTGATGCTCGGGTCGGGCAAGAACTCGATGGGGATTGAGTTCGGGATGTCGTCCTCGGTCGCCATGGCCAATTTCGCCAGTGCTTCAGCTTTGGAATTCTCCGATCTAGGAACAAGGGTGACTTCACATTTTTGGAATTTGTTGATGAGTTCACGGGCCTTCTGAAGATAAGCGATCATTTTCTTTCTTCCTTGGCCTGGTACTCGTTGGTGACCTGGTTGACAATGAGCTGTGAATCCCTGAGGACTTTTAGAATCTGAGCCCCCATTGTTGCTGCCAGCCTGAGCCTGGCGAACAGTGCTTCATATTCTGCCACGTTATTTGATGTCTAAAATCCAAATCTCAAGGCATATTGCGTGCAGGTCTAGTCAGGTGCCTCGAGGACTACCTCGACCCCACTACCTTTAGAATTGGATGAGCCGTCGATGTACAATGTCTAGGTCGGTGTGTCAGTCTCGATCGCCAGATCAGCTTCGACCTGCTGGTCGACTTTACTGCTCGAACCAGTTTCCAGGTTTTGACCGCAAGCAAACTCGACAATGAAATCGCAATCGCTTGACCTTTGATGGTTGTTCGGGGCTGATATTTGATGTCGAATTTGCTGAGCTCGATTGCTCATTTCGTGAGTCTCCCCGACACCTTTGGCTTCTGGAGCAACTGACGGAGAGGTTGATTGGTCGGGACTATGATTGTATGGGCCTGGAAGTAAGGACGAAGGCAACGAGACGATACGACCAAAGCGAGGGCGAACTTTTCAATGTCTGGGTACCTGGTCTCGGCTAGGACCAAGGCCTTGCTCACGTAGTACACTGGAAGCTGCTTCCTCCCTTGCTCCCGGATAAGGGCCGAGTTGACCGCCGCGGTAGAAACTGCCAGGTAGAGCAGCAGTGGCTCTCCTTGCTTGGGTTTAGAAAGTAGTGGAGGTAAACCTATGATGGGGACATCATGCGCACGCCCCCCACCCTACGCACATATTCAAGGAGGGCCCTACTTTCAATCTGGATCGACGACGACATCTTTGGAGGGCCTCACAGTTAGGGGCTGTGCTATGGAGCATTGGAGTGGACCCGATCTTCATATAGATTCTACCATCGGATCTCATGATCGTGGCCCACTATCTTAAATGATCTAGGATTTTGAGTTTTGACTATTCTCGTTATTAGAAACATCATGAACGGCTTTGATTGCGTAGATTAGTTATTATTTTATTTACTTCAACTTTAAGTATTAGTGTGCGCACATGGCACAAGGGTAAAATTGTCTTTTGGGGTTTAGGGTTTTCTTATAAATAAGCAACCCCATGCAGGTATTTTCAATGAAGTTTATGAATAAAAATTCTGCGTTTTTCTTATTCTCTATATCTTTGGGTTGAAGAATCGAATTGGGTGCAAAACCCTCCCTTCCTTGAAAGGCTAACTACCGTGGTGCGAAGCCACAACTATCCCAAATCATCCCCACTTCTTTACACCCCACATCCATTATCTTCTACATCCCTCCTATCTTCAAATTCACCCTTTCTTGTAGCTAAGTTCTCTTCTACAACAGATTTTCAAATTCTGGCCGATTAGAGGGGTTGAAACTTCGGCTGAGCACCACACACAAACTGTACATCGGATCGACACGAAATTTGGCATGGAGGCAGTCCTACCCTGGCCGATCCTAGCCTAGGAGTCGCTTTCCGACTTTGTGAGCCCCACACACATGCGGACGAGTGGTCACGCACGTGCATCCAGGGCCAATTGTTGTCCACACACGTGGCTCATCTCAGGTTCTATTTTTCCTCCTCTTGAAACCTAAGTCCAAATCCTTAATCATAAAGAATCCCAAATCCCAATTATCCCCAAATTTGAGCCCTAGATCTTCCCCTGAATTGAAACATGGTGAATCTCTTGAATTGAGGAACAATCCTTTGCAAGAATGGATGAATCTTACACTCATTTGGGCTTGTATGGTTTATAAATTTATTTGATCCAGCCCTAAACTTGTGTAGGCTTGGACTCCCATGGATTCCCCTTTTTAAATATTTGATCGTATGTAGGATGTGGAATTTTGTGATTGTTTAAAATTGGTATAATCTAAAGCTTGAACTCTTGCATGTCATATTTAATTTCATGTCCTGCATTAACCAAAGTACTGCTTGAGCTGTTGAAACGCCTGCTCGTAGTCCTCAGTCCATTCCACCTTCTTTTTGCCTTTCAACTACTGGAAGAAAGGAAGACACTTGCCAGTGGCCTGGGAAACAAAACGATTGAGGGCGGTAACCCTTCCAGTGAGGCATTGAATCTCTTTCGTCGACCTGGGTGAGCTCATGTCCAGCAGAGCTCGAATCTTGTCAGGATTTGCCTCAATCCCCCTTGGCTAACCAGAAAGCCAAGGAACTTTCCCGAGCTGACACCGAAGGCGCACTTGCTCGGGTTCAGTTTCATTCGAAACTTTCGCAGGATTGCGAACATCTCCTCGAGGTAGGCGGTGTGACCTGTAGCTTTGATGCTCTTGACGAGCATGTCGTCGACATAAACCTCCATGGAGTGTCCGATCTGCTGAGCAAACATTTTATTGACGAGATGCTGATATGTGGCCTCAGCATTCTTTAGTCCGAAGGGCATGACTTTGTAGCAGTAGAGCCCCTTGTCGATGACGAAGGTCGTCTTCTGCTTGTCATATGGGTGCATGGCGATCTGATTGTAGCCTGAGAACGCATCCATAAAACTTAAGAGCTCGTGCCCTGCAATATTGTCGAGCAGCTGGTCGATCCTCGGGAGGGGGAAGCTATCCTTAAGACCGGCTTTGTTCAGGTCTCTGTAGTCAACAAAACCCGCCATTTCCCATTGGACTTCTTCACCAAGACGATGTTAGTGACCCAGTCGAGATAGTAGACCTCGATGAAACCAGCTTCTGGGAGCTTATCGACCTCCTCCCCAATGATGGCATATCGTTCTAGTTCAAACGCTCATCACTTCTACCTCACTGGTCGGTAGTCGGGATCAACGTTCAACTTGTGGACCATCACTTTCGGGCTGATGCTGGGCATGTCTTGGTGGGACCAGACAAAAACTCAGCATGGCGTAGAAGGAGGTCCATGATCTCGTCTCACAAATCTGGAGAAAGCGATGAGCTAACCTGTACAGTGCGGGTTGGGTTGGACTCGCTGAGGGGGCTAGCTACGAGGTCTTCGACTGGAGAACCTCTCTCGAGTGACTATTCCCGAGGATCGAGGGAAGTGATGGCCATCGTGCGGTGGTGTCCTTAAAGCTATGGAGTAACATTGGCAAGCTTCCTGCTAGTCTCCTTTGACCTGCCCGACTCTGTGCTCGGTCAGAAACTTCATTAAAGACGTTAGGACAGTCGACCACAAGAAAGTCGATCATCGTCTTCGTTTGGCTGTCCCTCCCAAAGTAACTGGAAGCTGTATAGATCCCTCGAAGGTGACTTTGTCCCCTACGAATCCGAGTAGAGGATTTTTGACAGGTCGGAGTCGGGACCTTCCGACCCCCATTTTATCAAGGGCGTCGGCAAAGAGGATGTCGGCCGAGCTGCCAGTGTCCACCAAAATTCAAAACACTTTGCAGTTGACCATGGTCATACCCACCACTAAGGCAACGTCATGGGGGTAGTGGACTCCTCGGGCGTCCTCCTCGGTGAAGGTCAATTCGCAAGAGACCACCTTCTGATCTTTTGGAGGTTTGTAGGTGAGGTGGATCTAATGTTCCGAACTATTGTGGCTGATGCTCCAAGCATGAGTTTTGCGTGCTCGGTTCGAGTCTCCTCCTCCTGCAAACCCACCAAAGATGGTGAGGATCTCTCCTCCAGCCTCGTTGTTGTTTCCATTGTTGGGCTGCTCATTCTTCTGATCCGACCGTTCTTCCCACCTACTGACATACTCTCGCAAATGTCTGTTACGAATGAGAGCTTTGATTGTTTCCTTAAAGTTGAAGCAATCACTAGGGGAATAGTTGTGGTCACGGTGGAAGTGGCAGTACTTTCGTTTATCCCGCTTGTCGGCATCGATCCTCATCCAATTCGGCCATTTCAGGAGTCGTTTGTCCCGAACTTCCATGAGGACTTGCTCGGGCGTTGTGTTGTGGGGAGTGTAAGAGTGGAATCTGCTCTCAGGTCGTTTACTCGGACATTGACCCCTAATCGAATCATCGTCCCTTCTACGCTTGTTACTGGGGGCTGATGCTTGTTCCTCCTTAGTCTGTTTCTCTCTGGTCGAGCTCCCTGCACTCCGGGTGGCTTTCCGCGAGCTGAAAAGCTCCTCAGCATTGGAGTACTTCTGAGCTCGGTTGACGAGATCGGCCAACATTGTCGGGGGATTCCTAAGCGAGAAGAAGAATCTCCCCTCCTTCAGGCCGACCATCATAGCGGCTAGGGTAATCTAATCTGAATATCCTTCCACTTGCATCGCTTTAAGTTGAAGCGTTTTATATAGTCCTTCAATAGCTCGTCCTCCTGAGTGATGGTGAGGAGGTGAGTTGTTGGCTTTCACCTTTCTTTTCCCCCGATGAAGTTGGTAATGAAGGCCTTGCTGAGCTGTGTGAACGAGCTGACGGACTTTGGTTTCAATTGCCGAAACCATTTCTGGACTGCTCCTGACAGAGTTAAGGAGAATGCTCAGCACATCACCACGGTCGAGGCACTATGAAGCTCCATCCACTCCCTGGAGGATTCTAAATGCTCTGTCTCGAGAGGGGGTCCTCGTTCTCGACCATTGTCTCGAGAGCCTTACCATGCCTCTTCTTCGCCAACATATGACACAGGTTGGAGGCAGCTAGCGTGGTGGTTCCCGAGGCATGGGAGGGTGCGCAGCTCGGCAACTCACGGGTCTGTTTGTTTCTCTGGGAGTCAGCAGGCGCCTGAGATGGCTCGGAGACTTCAGTAGTTGTCCAAGCATCAGCATCCTCAACCCCCTGGTTGGGAGGAGGGTTCTGTCTCTCCAACATCTTGCCTTATCTGATCAATATTATTGGTCGGTGCTTCAACTTGATGCTCCAGAGAGACAAGCCGACCTCCCCAGCTCCGAGACTGCTACACTGGACCTGTGGGTGCAGAATCAGCCTGAAGTTGGGAGGGTGAGTCCCGATGGTCCATAGACTATTCTGCCAGCACAGGGTTGGGTGCAACAATAGTGGTCTAAGCCTTCTTTCTCCCTTTCACCATTGCAGGATCATTGTAGATGATGGCTAAAGGCTTTCAATGTCGTTCCCATAGACAACGCCAAACTGTCGATGCAGAAATCCAGTTAACCCTCACTAGACCTTCGAGTACCTACACACGAATAAGACAAAGGAGACTCTGGCTATAGCAGGGGGACCCTCCGATGCCTAAGTCAGAATCAAGCAAACTGGATCCGGTAGAGTAGAGGGTTTACTAATGCGTACCTTTCACCGTATGATAGGTTCTTATTTATAGTTGTTGGGCATAGGCGGCGTAAATCGTGCTTTCCCTACTTGGTAAGTGCGTATTGTAGAGGGACTCTAGCCCCGAGCATGTCATGGTTATCTTTCAAGGTGTTCAGCGGAGATCTCAGACAGATCTCTTTGATGAGATCTCCGAGTGGTCGAAATTAGAAGAAACATGTAGTAGGAGACCGAGGTCAAGCATCCGATCTAGCCTCCATAGTCGTCCCGAGGAGTAGTTTACCAACCTGGATTCTCTAATGGGCCGTGGTTGAGCTTTCCCTTAACATTGAGTAGATTACTGACCTGCTGACTTGCCCTTGAATGTCGTATCCGAGCACTGAGACCGAGCTCCATTCCTTAGTAGAACATACGCAAAATCGGGGATGACCATCCTCTTCATCTTATCGTACGGTGTGGGGACTCTCTTGCGAGTCTTCCGAGCAGAGCGTACTCGATCTTATACAGGACCATGCCTCGGAGGCTTCTCCAAGAGATCTAAACATTAGCTCGAACATAGATGGGGCCATGGAGGACTTCGGCGTTGGCCCACAAAGCACAACAGAATATCCCTTTCTGGTCGTCGAGGAGTTCCTTGGTCATGACTGGTACTAGCCGACCATGCGACGCGCACAGACATCCGAGCCGACCTCATATTTCTAACCACCTCGTTTTTACCCGTAACAGTTGATACTAGTGATAATTTCATAAAACACCGAAAATTCACGAGAACATCGAAAATCCAAAAAAAAAAAAAAAACATTTTTTGTGAGATTTATTTATTTGTTCCTTATAGGTGATTTCAACCATCCTTTTCGTTTTTGTTGGATCCAAGATTTGATTTGGAGAAATCTTGACTTGAAGAAGAGATGGACCAAAGCTTAAAGGTGACAAAAAATCCATCGAAATTTCTTTCTTTTTTTTGTTTCCTAATGTTAGCATGGATTACAATGTCTATGCATGATTCTCATGCATTGGCATGGACTTGTGGCGAATCAATCAACATTTGTGCGGGCAAATGGGAGAAACTGAAAGAAGTCCTAACTTCCTCCATTTTTACCCCTCAAATTGAGCATGGATGTTATATTACTTGAATCGTATCGCATTAATATGAACCCATTTTTTTATATAATTGCAGTGACAACACAAGGTTAGACCCCTTTAAATGGAAACTTATTATGTATAGTTGTTTTTTGCAATATTTTGATTCCTAAATGTGTAAACACGTGTCTTTTAACATCTCCTGAAGTTCCACTGGAATTCACCTTTTCCCTAATATTTCCCTCAGTTAATGATATTTTTCAGAGTATCGGTGATAATATCAATGATATGAATACATGTTTATTTTATCCCCAGTCATCAAGACATGCAACAATAGTGATACTTTGAACATTGTTGTCATGTCAACATGGGATGCAAGCAATTGATGAGTAAAGACGGGGGTTGCAAATAGCATTTCTCGAATTCAGTCCCTCATCTCTATTCTTTTATCTATGAGAGCAAGCAAAGGAAATTTGAAATAATCAAATGGTAACGCTGCATGGTCAAAAGGTGTAGTGTGTTTCAAAAGGTAGGGGGCTCTCTGATACTTTTCTCGTGATAGGGGGTTTTATGTCTAAAACTAAAATGAGTCGTTTGGTCGTCTTAAGGTGGGAAGGGAGTTGGCTTTGGTCATTTTCCATATAATGATAGTAATGCATATACCAATAGCAACAAGTACAGATTATTTTATGTCAAATGGATGACCATATTAATAAAAGTTAAAAAGTGATAATGAAAATGATGCCCGAGTCAGCTTTACAATTCATTGTGAACAAGAAGAAATGACTCCATGGTCACAACCAAGTAACAAGACATTTTAGAAAGTTGTGAAGATACAGGCAGTGTACAAGTCTTACATCCTCGGCATGGCATGCCTGGAAGGAGAAGGAAAAAAAAAAAAGGGAAAGTGATTACATTGTCCTTAAGGCATCCTAATTGCCTAAGCTCATGATACATCAACTGCTTCCTAGTGCTAAAGTTGAAATCAGCATTTACTACTTGCACTATGGCCATCGTTCTGCAACATAGGATGGGCATCAAGAAGAGTCACCAAGATAATGGCAGCTACTGAGGTGGAGCCATATTTGGCACAGGTGGAGGGACACCACTGGTAGCTACGGTAGTACCATAGGCAAAGGCAAGGGAAGCACCCCAAACAACGGTAGGAGAGGGCATAGCCAGTGTAATCACTACTTTTTGATAAATTTAAAATACAAAATACTCTTCAAAGCTCTTCAGGTAATCATCAGCCAAACACTTTGAGACCTGTCAGGGCCTGACAACACAACCTGAGGAATGATGAAATTGTTGATCTTTTTTTGGGACCTTAAGCCTTCATAATTATACAAGTAATCAAAGATAATATATTTTTGTATTACTTTGCTCACTATGACTTCTTCTTCTTCTTTTCTTTTTTTTTTCGGAAAGATGCTGCTCACTATGACTGTTACTCTAGAAATATTAAAAGCAGTGTACGCATTGGCATAGCTGGTGCGTATTGAAGTACCATCAATGTTGCAGAAATCTACAATTTACCTTACTCACTCTATTACAGAATTGAAATATGATGGATGTTAGTGTTCCAAAGCGTGAATCACAATGTTACAGAAATCTACAATACACCCTATTCATGTCATGGAATTGAAGAGTGCAGTCATGTTAGCATTACAATGCATGAATCAAAGTGTCACTAACTGGAGAGTTGCTAAAGTCTTGGCTGCAGCAAAATACTTCTGCATGGAAATTGTTATCACACATGACAGGATATGAAATATGCCTACCTCTTTGTTTGGAGGAATGTAACCACTTAACTTGGCATTCTGGAAAAAGTCTGGGTGACTCACATCAATGTCTTGGTGACTGGAAATAACCAATACAGGGAAAAAAAAATGAGGATTCCATGACAAGAGCGTCTTTACATCCCATGTGTTAATAATAGCAGCCTAAATAAGAAGAAGACGATTTAGAATCAGAACGAAGAACAGATAATTGACCATTATCATTTTTGGACAATATCATGTGCCATGTCTGATCACATGCTAGATAAAGTAATTGTTTGGCATAGATACATGAATAAACATGAAAGGTTGAGAGTAAATCCACAGTATAGACTTATAATCTCAGTTCAAAACTTTCCTACTTCTCAGAAATAGATGTACAGAGACATCCCAATTTACAGTGAATTGGTAACACCCATCCTCAAGCATACTACTTGTCGGAAAATTTACAGAACGAGGGCAATTAGGTAAAACCTATCTACACTCAATGTGATAAAAAACAAACAGGATTGCCAAGGGAAGCTGAGTTCCATAATTTAATTGACATCACTCAATGTATACTAACTAGGCAAAATCGCAAGTTAATTTAAGTAAAAGAATATTTGAATTCCATAATTAGGAGAGGAAATGTGTAATCTGGAAATAAATAATGCTTAGAGTTTTAAGAGTGAACAAGTTCTGATTCAAATATCATTCAGCCGAACTTTTTGTTTACAAATAAATCCACAAAATATATTTTGAACAGAAAAGATAAATTGAATGTTTTCTATGAAATTTATGTTACTGAATCTTTTCGACCAATAGGAATTTTCCAAAATATGTAAAGAGGGAACAATGTCGTCCTAAACAATAAAAAATAGTAATAATAAATCATGAGGTGACGTAAAAGAAAGTTTCTGTGGAGAAATTGTGCAACATCTCCATTAACCTTGTCGTTTCCTCTCTCCAAAGTTTGGGAGTTTGGCAAGTTGGTTTCTTCTATGAAACAGAGATCCATAAAATTGATTGAGGTGCAACTCACCAAAGAATGCCAGAGGCAATTTGAGCAGAACCACTTAAGAGGCTTAACTGAAGTAGAGGTGGCCAACCATGTGCCTCCATCTCACAAAATATCCTGGATATGCAAGAGTACTTGGCTAGAAACACTACACTTTGGGAGAATAATATTTTGGTATCTGCTTTTCTATTGCATTTCAGCATCTAGAAAAGACCATGTTTTTATGGTTTAATAGAATGTGTGTGTTTGTGTGTGATATGTTGGTATATGTTTTTCTATTGCATTTCTGCATCTAGAAAAGACCATGTTTTTATGGTTTAAGTGTGACCTTCTTATCACACTACTGTTCTTGAAGTTATATACCAAGTTCCCAACAATCCATAACTTGTAGGATGTCCACTGGTTCTCAAAACACTAAGAATACCATCAACATGTTTGCAAATGGGATGTTCTCTATTATTATCTTCACCTTACATAGTCAAAGGTAGTCTTTCGCAACTCTTTCCTAGAGTTGGATTACAGAAATGAAAATGCACATTTGCTCCTTTCCTAATTAAGATTTATTGCAGACACCTATATCCTATAGTTACAGAAACTTTCCACCTAGCCCAGGAAACAGTCCCTTTTCAGGTTATGCACAGATTATTTGCCTGCTTCCTATTGCAAACATTTTGAAACACATGCCTCCCAGCTCCCATACCCATGTCCAACCACCAGCAAGTTCCCTTCACGTTTCGTGCAACTATACCTTATAACCATGTTTTCATATTTATGCAGTGAATTCCTTGCATGGAATCTTTGTAAAGGAGAAAATCATCAGTTTTCCTTTTATTTACTCATGCTGACTCCTTCAAAATCTTCGTAACGGAGAAAATCAACTTTCTCATCATTTACTCATGAAGACCACAATATTCTCAATTAATGTTAGTTCTGCAGCCCCCCTCCCCCCTCTCTCTGCAACCTACAAGTATTTGGGACAAACAATTGGTTACCACATACCTATATGGCTGCCAATATCCAATATCCGTTAGATAACAAGGATAGTCCTTCAGGTCTTGTTCATAACAATGTCTCTTACATCAGTGTTTTCAGTAGTGCTACGTAGAGTATCAAATAGCGTAAATCCCCTGTAGCATACGCTACAGGGATCGTAGTGTACGCTACGCTGCGTTTTTTTTTTTACTTTGTTATAAACAGTGGTGAACTCACACCACAACCACTAAACTTACAAAAAAAAACAAAAAAAAAAAAAAAAAACAAAAAAAAAACGATCAAACAGGGTATTCGAAACCCCTTGGAAACCCCCCTCTTCAATATTGCGATCCAAAAGCCCATCGAAGGGGCTTCTTTGGCCGATTGTTGGAGACTACAAGGAGGTCCATTTGGTGCAGTTTCATGATCATTGGAGAAATGACGGAGAAATCAAATTTCCCCAATTCCGGTTCCAGTCGGCTGTGGAGCTTCAAATTTTAAAGTTTTCATTAATTGGATCTCATCTTAAGACAACAAAAGGTACGCTCATTCTTTTTTTTTTTTTTGAATTTTTTTCAATGTACAATGAAAATAACTTGTTATTTTGAGTTTTTTTTTCTCATCTTTTTCCTTTTTAAAATGTTAGTTACTGTGTGCTTTTTAGTTCTTTATCATTTTTCTCATTTCTTTTTCAATATCTCTGTGGATATGGATTGTTTTCTGTGGTATGGCCCACGTGAGGCCCACTGGGGTGTGTGAAGGGGTGGATTTGCATTGTTTTCAATGGTATGGCCCACATGGGGACCACTATGGTGTGCGTATGTGTGGATGTGCGTGTGTGTGTGTGTGTATTGCTTTTTTCTTACTATTTATCATATTTTTCTTTTTTGAAAATTAAAAATAGAAGTATTGTGTAGCTTACACTACACGCTATGGAGGGTTGAACGCTATGCAACATGCTACCGCTATTTAAAACACTATCTTACATAAATGACAACTAGACCTCTTCCTTCCATCTCAAAACTGCATCCTATTTTGTTACTGCATGAAGCAAGGTTCATTTTTGGCACTTTGGGATCAACTCTTCGTTTTTAATTACTATTTCTTTTTCTTTTTTTCTTTTCTTAAATTAGTATTATATGATTAATTCCCCTGCCTGAGTTCCGTACTTGTTTCAATTAGTATCCATCTTCAATTACTCGTGAAGCTCTAATCATGGAATGGACTAATAGAAGACAGTGAAACAACTTGAAGAGGAGGCTAAAATAATTGTAAGATGGGGAATTATTTTCAGTGTAATAATTTTAATCCCTTCTTTGTGGACAGCAACAGGCCAACAACCTCATTCATTATTTAATTTCAACCACTCCTTTGGTCATGCATAATAGCAGCTTCATTTTGTATGTGGCCATAATCAACAAACTCATCTTGATCGAGATCATGATCTTTTTCCTATTCCATACCTACTTATGTGACCCCATGTTCTAGGACATCTTTCTTTTGACCTACCGGTGCTAGTTTTCATCCAGCAACAATATTTCATGCATCAACTCCATGTCAAACTTATTTCACGATCCTTCCAACTAGTTTCTAATACCACATCATAGTCAACAAACTCATCTTGCTCGAGGTCATGATCTTCTTCCTATTCCATACCTACTTATGTGACCCCATGTTCCAGGACATCTTTCTTTTAACCAACCAGTGCTAGTTTTCATCCGGCAACAATATTTCATGCATCAACTCCATGTCAAACTTATTTCACAATCCTTCCAACCAATGTTTTAAATATTGATGATAACGACCGATATATCCCACGATATATCTTGTATCCCACCTGTGCAATATGAAACACACAAGTAGTGGGATATATCCCCCATGTTCGATCCGGTGAGCATTTTTTTTTTTCGATCCTTTTTTTTTTCTATAAATCAAGTTAAATCATTGTCAAATTGCTACAAATCCATGATTTTTCATGTTTTGTATGAAAAATCATGGATTGGGAGCTTCAATTTCGAGATTAGGAGAAGGACCGAGTTGCGGAAATTTGAAAAACAATCAAAATCAAACATGTATGTAACCTAATCTAGTGATTCTTCCTTTGCTTTTGAATGTATTGTTTGTGTTTCCACATGTCTTCTTACATTTATAAATTATATGAATAGACTTTTAATTTACTTGCATCAATTCAGTTAGACAATGCATAGATTAGGACCCCATACAAAGAAAAACTATCATGTGCACTTGTTTTTTGTAATGTTTTGATTTGTAAGTGTGTATTAATCTCTTTTTTTAACAATCACTGAAATTTCATTAAAAAAATCGACCAATTTCCAATGTTTCCCCATGTTTCCAACAACAACAATACATTATGTGATACAACCGATATATCCCATGCAATAACCAATACGTATCCGTATCCCAGGGGTGTGATACATAATGTGATACCGATATTTTGAACACTGCTTCCAACTAGTTTCTAATCCCACATCCTGGCTGTTTATAATTGCTAACAATTTGAAACAGACACGTCCCGGGTTCTGCACATGAATTTGTTCCCACCAGTGTTCGAAATATTGGTATCGCACAATGTATCACACCCTTGGGATACAGATACGTATCGGTTATCGCATGGGATATATCGTTTGTATCGCATAATTTATCGCACTTTTTGAGAAACATGGGGAAACATTGGGAAAATGGTTAAATTTTTCAATGAAACTTCAGGGATTATTAAAAAAGACCTTAATACACTTTTAAATCATAAAATCTTAAAAAAGAAGTGCACATAATAGGTTTCCTTTGTATAGGGTCTAAGCTATGCGTTGTCCTATTGAACTCAGACAACTATATTCAGTATCCACCCCATCCATCTGTTTTTCCATATCATTTTAGGACATTATCCAAAAATTGAAGCAGATCCAATAATTACGTAGACCATACCATAGGTAACAATGGTGATTGACCATTAGTGGGCCACAAAAGTTTTGGATCAAGCTGATAATTGTTTTTTCTCTTCATTCAAACTTATGTGAAGTTATCAGCAGATTGGATGCCTAATAAAATATAGGAAAAATTAAGGTGCACCTTAAGAAGTTTTTAATGGTACCATGTTCAACTAATACTGTTTCCTTGAGTATAATCCACCTGATAATTGGATCTTCTTAATTATTAGGATCATGTTGTAAAATGATCTGAAAAAACAAATGGATGGAGTGGACGCAGAATACACACGTCAAGTTGGGCCCCACGGTACAGTTGTATGGTCTTGGGTGAGGCGGGGTCTCACCTAATCCACTCCTATAGTACTGAGTAAACTTATTGGGTCCACCGTAAATGTACATGGTTTATCCATGCAGTCCATCTGTTTTTCGGCTCATTTTAGGGGTTGAGCACAAATTTGAAACATATCTAAAGGTCAAGTGGACCATACCATGGGAAACAATAGGAATAATGATTTGCACCATTGAAACCTCCCTTAGGGCCTACAGTGATGTTTATTTTTCATCCAACCTCTTCATAAGATCACAAAGATATGGATAAAGGAAAAGAACAAATATCAGCTTGATCCAAAACTTCTTTGGCTCCCAAGGATTTTTTTTTAATGGTAGATGTTTAATTCGCACCATTTCTGTGGTGTGGTCCACTTGAGCTTTGGATATGCTTCATTTTTTGGGCTAAAAATCATAAAATTATACGGTAAAATGGATGGATGGAGTGGATAAAATACATGAATCATGGTGGGCCCCACAGAGTTTATGTAGTACACTACTTACTACGCCCGCTTCATACCACACTACGAAGACAGCAGTGCCGCTCCTGCAACTCGAGTGGTACCAACGGTTCAAAGTTACATGGCCCCACAATAATGTATTTATTATATCTACACCATTCATGAATTTTGAGAGATCATTTTAGATCATGAGCCCAAAAATGAGCCATATTCAAAGCTCAACTGGACCGCACCACAAATAGCAGTGGGGCTGATTCTCACCTTTAAAATATTCGTAGGGCCCACTATAATGTTTATTTTCTATCCAATCTGTTCATTAGGTCACACAGACCTGGATGAAGAGGAAAAACAAATATCATATTGATCCAAAACTCCTGTGACCCCAAAAGGGTTTCAATGGTAAACGTTTAATCTCCCACTCCTGTTTGCAGTGTAGTCCACTTGATCTTTGGATCTGTCATATTTTTCGGCTCAAGCCTTACGACGAGCTTGCCAAATGGACGAACGGTTTAGATATAACACATACCTTATGATGGGACCCACGAAACTTGGTGACGTCAACACACCAGTCAACTCGGTGGTGTGCAGTACACCTGCCACCTCGATTTCCATAAAAAAAGGGGATCGGACGCCTTTTTTTTCGAAGCAGAGAGGGTTCCGGCCTTCCGGAACCCTAAAATCTCTCCAAAATCTCATAGATCTTCGGATTTTTGTGAGGATTTCTCTGGATTTCAGCAAGGATTTCTCCGGATTTCGCCCAAATACTTGGATTTCTCCAGATTTCGATGGATTTCTCTTCCGAATCGGAGATTTTGTTTGCACTAACCTACTGACGACGCTTTGATTCGAATGGCCCACCAAAGGGAAGCTTCCAATCATAAAAATCTCTTGTACAGGTATCGAAATCCACCTGTTGAAAGTTTCTCTATATATTTTTTTAATTTTTCCAATTTTTTTTTGGATAATGACACAGTCCCGGACGATATTTGGTGTTTTTTTTTTACTTGGTATCTTTCGACGATATATTGGGCGATATCGACGATAATATCGTGCGATATCTGAAGTTTTGGATTTTGGTATCTTCCGGGTGTTATCGGAGGAGTTTCGTCTCGCAGTGGTGCGATAACGATAATATCGGCCGATAGTATCGATATTTCGAATACTGGTTCCCACTAAGCGCTTCGTGCAACCATCTATTGGATATGTGGCAAATCCGATCATCTGGCAACCAATCCGACACATGATGTGTTGCCTACTTGGAAGAATGCACGGTACATAAGTAGTCACTTAACATTAAAATGAGAGACATTTAGATCAAGCCTCCAAGAAGCCAGTTCAAAATGAGAGATTTGAGATTGTATTTTCATATGACAACAACTAGGGGGTCCTAAATTTATGAGACCAACTACTAGTTGGCTGAGTGCAATGGAAGGTGGACATTTTGAATTGGGATTCAGATCCTCTTGGAGTTAGGTCTTGATACTTATTCATGGATAAAATAAGAATCAAAGCTGATAAACAAGTGAGGTACATTGTGGAATGTACTACTCATAGAGATCAATATTATATCCCAACATTATCCATCAATACATATCATGTACCAGAATTGTAATTGTTTTGAATTCTAAATATCCAAGCAATTTTGATGCATTTTAATTCAATTTTGTATTTGTTTTTTTTTTTTCCTGTTGAAACACATGAACAGCATGAACAATGACTATCATGAAAAACCCTCCCTCCCTCCTCTTGTTCAATGTTGATTGTAAATGGTTAGAATAGATGTAGAATGAATAAATGTACAAATTCATGCAGTAGATTAGGCATTATAATCGAATTTTGCATTTTTGTGTTTTTCTGAAAAATCCTAAAAAAATAAAAAAGTTTTTTTTTCAATATTGACTGTAAATAATTCAGTAGATTAAGCATTTTAATCAGATTATGTTTTTTTTTTGTTTTTTTTGCAGCTGATTTACACATGAACAGTGACTCTCATGAAAAATCCCCCAAAAAATGTTTTTTTGTTTTATTTTTGGTTCAATATTTAGGAGTCGTTTGGATGGGAGTAAATAGGAGGATTTTAGAGTAAATGGAGAAAGAGGTTCGTTTGAATGGGAGTAAATGTCAATAAATGGAACTAGGAGCAAATGAATTGAGAGTAAATGGGGCTAATTTGAAATCCTGAGGAAGAGGAAAGATTTGGGAGTAATTGTTGTGAAATGCCTTTTTGGCTCCCCGTGGAGAGTCGCACGAGTAAACAAAGGTGTCGTTATGCTGCTAACCGCCTTACACATGGCTCATTGATGATACTCCGAAACAATCCAATTATCGGCAACATCACTAAAATCACAGCAATAGAATGATCCAAACTATCAAATGTTGGCCATCTAAGTGGAAGGTTAAAAAACATTTGCAAGTTGCTTGTTTGTGATCCTTAACATTGTGGTCCACCCAAGGCTCAGAATTTCTTCATTTTTTTGCCAAAGTATACATTTCAAAGGGCTTATTACAATCATTTTGTCAAATATCACATATGTACATTAATTTGGGATATCATATATGTTCCTGTGAATGTATTGATGAATCCCAATGCATTCCAATTCCTTCCATTTACACCCATCCAAACAGAATATTTAGATTCCAGTGCATTTTATTTATAGGCTACCAAACATAATTGAGGATTCCATTTACAGTTGATTTGAGTGTAATTGTGAAATGGATTTCATTTGCCTCCATTTACAAGCTCCCAAACAAGCCCTTTATTGTAAATGGTTGGGAATTTGCAATAGATGTAGGACAAATAGATGTACAAATTCATGCCTGTGATGTACAATTGTTGTTTCTATTTAATTTCAACTTGAAGTTGGAACTTGGAATATGCGCATAATGATTATACATTTATATCTTAGGCAGGTGAGGAGCTTGATTCGTTTTCGTTTAGACATTACACTTTAGTTTACAATTTCGATTTTAGTTTAGACTTTATACTTTAAATGAGTCTTTACTAGACTTTAGATTTTAGTTTACAATTTACACTTTGGACTTTAGTTTAGACTAGAGAGTCTTTACTCTTTAAGCTATAGTATTGAGTAATTTGGGGATTGGGTGGTGTTGACTATTGTAGCTTGTAGACTTGTAGTAAGTGAGAAATGAGAAAATTGGATGACAACATTCTAAGAGGGTGGGTGGTAAGTACTCCATGAAGTGCAACTACTGCAGTAGAGATAATTGGCGGAAACACCCGACTCAAACAACATTTAGCACATCAAAAAAGCCAAGGCGTGGGGTGCAACAACGTGCCAAGAGAGGTAATGCACCTAATGCAACAAAGTTTGGAAATATTGAGGGGGAAAAAGCTTTCATGTATCCTTTAAAAAAAATTTGACACGCAGAATAAGTAGCAAGATGATCTTGATGCAACCAAACATGAGGTGTTTAATCATAATTATATGGGTGTTTGTGAGCACGAAAATGTTGAGTCCAATGAAGATTCAAATCGGAAGGTCACAGTGGCTTGGAGAGAGCATGCGCAATGCTCATAAAGATGAAGAGCATTAGTGCACGTTTTGTGGTAGGGGGTTTGTACATGATGTGGGGGAGCTGTCAGAGCGAGGGTGGGAATGGGAATGGGACTGGGACTGGGAGTAGGGCCATGTCTAGTGGATTATGATGTGCCTTCAACTGACGAGAGACTTCATGTGTTCCCCCCTGTAGCCGATGATGCAAATGTGGTGAAGACCAGGAGACCATCATGTGCCAATTTTGTTTAGGAAGGAGACAAGCAAAACAAATGAGGATAAAATAAATGTGGACTAGAACTGTTGTTGAGAAGCTTGGTAGGGCAACAACCAAGGTATTCACACATGGCAACATAACTTCAAATGTTGCCAACTCCCCGTACTAACTAGTGGTGATCGATGCTACGGCAAGGCAATCTAAGGAGTGAAGGCAACCACAACTAGTGTTTTAAATAGCAAATAGAGTGTAGTGTAGCGTTCACCCCCTTGAGGCATAAAGCTTAAGCTACATAGCATGGAGCATAAGCCACACACTACTACTAGATTTTTAGCTAAGGTTGTGCTTGATTGCGCCAAATATCATGAAATTCCATGATATTTTGCACCAAGTTAGTCCAATCAATAATGAAATTTAATGACATTTGGTGCAACCAAACACAACATAAAATAATAGGAAAAGTAGGCAAACATTAACTATTAAGGTAAGGAAGAGCAACCTAACTAATTTAATACTACTACTTATATTATTTTACTAAAATCACTTAAAAGGATAACTTTTTGTTAAAAAAATGAAAAACATAACAAATCCTTGAAAACATTAATTGCTTTTAATGTTTTAGTGAAAAAAAACTTGTAACGTAAACCACGCAACGTGTACCATAGGTTATGTAGTGTGTAGCGTATGCAAAACTAGCATGTAGCATAGGATACACATGACTTAAGCTATTTTCATGAGCTACGTGCATTATGGTTAAGCTACGCCACGTAGCATAAGCTACACACTACATAGCGCAACTATTTAAAAAACTACCCACAATTAATGAGATTAGGTGGAAATGGACAAACGTAGAGTATCTAGACGTGAAGGCACATTTAGCCACCTTTAAAGCCATATGGCAAACCTGATAATGCACTATCATGTGTGATGGTTGGACAGGCCCAACTCAACGTAGCATGATCAACTTCATGGTATACTGTCACTTGGGAATGGTGTTCCACAAATCAATCGATGCATTGGAAGCAATAAAAAATGCCGCCAATATTTTCACCCTAATGGATAAGATTGGAGAAGAGCATGTGGTGCCAATTGTGATAGACAACGAACCAACATATAAGTCTACGGGAAGAGCGTTGATAGCGAAGAGACATTTATTCTAGTCACCATGTGCTTCACAGTGCATCGATCTCATATTAGAAGATAATAGAAAGAATAAGCGTGTCACAAAATTGATTGAAAAAGAAAGATGACGACATTCATCTACAAGCATAACCAAGTAGCTATCATATTGAGGAAATTCGCGAATAAGGGAGAGCTACTAAAGCATGTGACAACCATATTTGTAACAAACTTTATTACCCTTGAGGGTTTGTAGTAGCATTGAGCAAGATCACCGAGATGTTTGCTTTCCAGTAATGATTGAATGCAAAACCTGGGTACAAAACATCAGAGACACTGGTTGAGGTTGTGGCGACCATTAAGGACAACAACATTAAAAAATGTCGCAAATATCCTCCAGGTGATGGAACCACTAATGAGAGTCCATCTTATAGAATCCAACAAGATAACTACCAGGGCTTCCTCTATGATGTTATGGATAAATTGAAGCTAGTTATTCGTCGTGATTGTAGACAATATACAAATTACTGAAAGATGAACAATATCCTCCGTTGGAAGAATTAGCTTCACCACGATCTTAAAGCAGTAGGTAAACTCTCGGTTATTAAGCACTTGTTGTTGATAATTATAAGTCAGTTTTTTTAATGATCGGATCATTAAAGTCTTTGTTTTCATTATTGTAATACAAAATATTATTTAAATCTAAGATACAAATACGTTACTTCATGTGTCGAGGATCATGAGGTTAGTATGGGACTAAAGAATGTGATTAAGAGATTAGAGCTCGACACAAATACGCAAATAAGTGCGTTGAATGAACTTAGTACAAGTCTTAAATTAGTTGTCTTTCATTTGTTATTTTGGTGCTTAAAATAATATAAATGTTTCGGTGTAATGTTCATAGTTAGAAATTTGTGCACTTCACCAAGACCTTCTTCAATGCACTTACACAAAGGGAAGCTTCTCCGATGCACTTACATAAATGGCAATCTCTCAGACACTTCTAGGTAAGAAACTTATCTTTATCATTATTATTTACTGTAGAAGTGTTTTGTTAGTGATGTCTTGTTAACATAAGTCTTTTTATTTTTTATATAGCTGATTGGTGGATACATTTTGGAGAAAGTGTAAAGGCTCTCAAGACAATTGAGATTAAAGTTTTAAACCAGACAACTTCGTCCTCTAATTGCAAGAGGAATTGGAGTTGTTTTATACTTATCCACTCGAAGAATAGGAATAGATTGCAGGCCAGGACATTTGATCGACTCGTCTACATGCACTACAAAATGAAGCTAGATTACGAAATGCAAGGCGTGTGGCAAATCTGGTCAAGGAAAACAACTTCCGTCCAATAAACTTAAACAACATTTACGATGAGGACCCTTTCTACGTTGGTTAGAACAAAGAAAGAAACAGGTAGAAGAAAATGGTGAAGAAATCAAGGTGCACAACTCAGTGATATGTGTAGGGCAGCAAGAGAGTCATGCAGCTATCTTGGACCCGGAGAGGGTAGATTTGACCCAACAAGAGAGTGCGAATAGCAGCGAAACCAAGATAGATGATCATGGCAATAATGATGATGATGATGCACTTGCTTTTGGTGTTATACAAAATATCGATTACAGATCGTGAAGCCGATGAGGATCAACGGGGTGAAAGATGCAGAACTTATAAGTGTATTGAGGCATGATACGACCAACCAAGGGGGAGGATCATGGGGAGACTAGCACCTGTGGCACTGGAGGAGATGGAGCACCAAGAGATCTAGGACATCAACTTGCTTACAGATATGGATATGAATATAGATATGACCATAGACAGTATAGGGAGCATGTTGAGCCACTTTCATATTAGACCAGTCTTAGTCGATCTGTTTCATATGGATACAAACATCCGGATCCAAATCCGAGTTATTTGCCGTACCAATCTTACTCTCAGTAACACAAAGTACAAGCAGCAGTGCCAAGGGCAGCCATAGTACAAGTACGACAATGGTGGGCCTAGTGGCAATGGGCCTTCATCTAGCACCGGTGTATATTCTTACTCAGGGTCAACACAGTAGATGCCCAATGAGGATCGTGATCAGTCATCCTTGGCCTCAAGTTTCATTAACATAGTCTTTCCCTCTACCTCTAGTTATTATGGATATGTAGCACCTGTTCCGTAGTGTAAGCCGGATGATGACAAGAACGTAAGGTCGTGCAACCATGGGCACTACTATTTTCATTATGTTAGTAATTGACTAGTGAGATGACATTCTTTGTAATATTGTTTTCATTATTTTATGAATTATCACTTAGTACTCACTTATGTTTTGAGCCTCTTTATACATTGGAAGGGACCTCTATCGATCCACATGAATAATGGTCCAGATCATGGATCATTATGCTACGTGCCAAATTTGAGTACACTTCACTAGGTAAGGAAACTGGTGCAATCATCCTGGTTAGGTGTCCCATTTATTAATAAGAAAATCATGTAAAACAAATAGTCTAGAACCGGCTCGAATAAGCACATAATAATATACATAATTCCAAGGTGAATAAAGGCTACAAAGAAAACAACATGAGTTATTAGATTGAAAAAAGAGAAAGAAAAGACAAGAAAAACATTTGTGTTAAAAAGTTAGTAGCTAGCAGCAATTACCTAACATTCAGGTCCCCACACCAAATCAAAGGCTTATCTGAAGATTGCAGAACGAATTCCAAAATTCTTTTATCCCATTTTCTTCGTCTTTTAAATGAGGTCTCATCCTCTTTCCAACCATTGTTTGGTACATATGTATTTAGCAAACGGATTGTCTCAAATTCAGCCAAAATTACCCGGCCATCTGGTTCATGCTTCAAAGCTGCCAATAGTGAATGAAGTACAAGAACAGAATAACATATATAGAAAAAGTATTTACTTGCCAGGATAAATTTATAGAAAATATGATGTAAGCAACATTATAGTAGAAGAAACCACGTAAATGAATAAAGATTAACTCTATGGCACAATAGTGATTAGATCAAATTCTACATGAGTGCTGCTTCACCACAAACGGGATCACTCTACCTGCTGGTAGGGAAAGTAACTTTATAGTGGATCATACAAACCTAGAAGACCAACCTCATCAAACTATTCTTTTGCATCACCTAGTGAAGACACATGGAGAAAACCCCCACATGACTCCCAAACATCTCCAAAAGACTTGAATTGAACTTAAGGTGCCATACAATCCATGAAAATTATTAACAAATTACTCTTGAACACTGAATCTTGACAAATAACACTCAGAAATAACAATCTGAAAAGAACACTCCAAATATGGACACCTTCTCCAAAAACATCCACATCTTTTCTAGAAGCACTAACCAATAAAACATTCCACAATCAACTTACCACCATACATCATATACATCATCCTCTTAGGGCCTGTTTGATTTTTCATCTCACAGGTAATTACCTTGTAAATGGGTAATAATTATTTGCCTAAATAAATAACGCATCGCTTCCGATGCAGATGTTGATTGCTTAACTATTGAGAGCTAAAATTGAGGACAGTTGTCAAATGAATGTAGGGCCCACTATGATGTATGTGGCTTATCCACACCGTTCATCTGTTATGTCAGCCTCATTTAGGGCATGAGCCCAAAAATGAGCCAGATCAAAAGCTCAAGTGGACCACACCACAGGAAACTGTGATAAATCATTCGCTTACTGTTAAATACTTCTTGGAGCTCCTAGAGGCTTTGGATGAAGCTGATATTTGTGTTTTCCCCCTTATCCATGCCTGTGTGACCTTATGAACGGTTTATATGACAATTAAACTTCGATGTGGGCCTGGTGAAAGAAACATCTTTCAATGGTGGACGTTTTACGAACACTATTTCCTTTGGTGTGGGCCAATTGAGTGTTGGATCTGCCTCTTTTTTCTACTCACGCCCCAAAATGTTCTGTTAAAACGGATTGATAGCACGGATATGTCACATACATCACGTTGTGGCCCACAAATTAAAGTCTAATCTTTTTGGATCGTTTTTCAAAGCAGAAATACAGCTGGATTATCAAACAGGCTCAATAAGTAATAATTATCAATGTACAATGTATTTATGGTTGAGGTGAAAAATCAAACAAGCCCTTAGGGAATTCCAAGGATGCCACTTTTACTCAGTTATGGGGAGGCTAACAGGGCTACCAATATCCTTGCAAGAGGGGTTATCTAAATTTGTATTGGAAAAGCTTCACACATGTGCAGCCCTTTTTTTAACAGTAGTTTCATTTAAATTTAAAAAAAAAAAAAAAAAAAAAAAAAAAAAAAAAAAAAAAAATCATTTCTAGTCTCTGGAATGAGGGGAATCAGAAAGACATTGAAGGGATAGTATCTCACGTAGAATTTCTCAAACCTACTTGCACACTTGCAGCTCCCCGATATAGACCCATGTGGAAACCAGCCCACCTCAATGCAATCTATCTGACCTCACCAACGCACAACATATGCCAATTGCCAACGTGAACCAACCACTTGGCAAGGCCCATAAAGTGCCAACCCAAACATACTCAGGATGCATTGATGTTCTAACACATCCCAAGGTTCCAGGCTCCTCAAGTCCCACATTTCACTATCCCTATGTGATACAGGACAATTAACCACTTGCTCTAAAATCTCGAACTGATAGAGCATGGTGAATCAATCCCTTTATCTCATAGCCTAGGCCCCACATCGCATGAGTTAAGACCTTGGCCAAACCCTCCTCGTGGGCCCCACTTCACATGGGTTCCACTTCACACGAGCCACCCGCCTCACACAGGTCACCCACCCTGAGCGTTCCCCTGCATCCCACAGGCAACCCCACTCAAGCCCAGTGGGAAAATGCCCCCTGCATTAATCACCCCCGGTGAAGAGTCTCAAACACGAGACCACCCGCTCTGATACCACTTTGATGCAGCACAATTAACCACTTGATCTAAAAGCTAGAACTGATAGAGCATGGCGAATCAATCCCTTTATCTCATAGCCCAGGCCCCACATCGCATGGGTTAGGACCTTGGCCGAACCCCCCTCATGGGCCCCACTTCACATGGATTCCGCTTCACACGAGTCACCCGCCTCACACAAGCCACCCACCTCACACAGGCCGCCCACCCTGAGTGTGCCCCTACTCCCACGGGCAACCCCACTAGAGCCCAGTGTGAAAATGCCCCTGCATTACTATGCTTAGTCAAAGCCCAAATTTGTTGATCGAGTAATTCACCCTCCAAGAACCATGTGGGTATCTACATGTACCACAAGCCAACCAAGACACTCCTACTATTGAGCATGACGCATGTCACAAGTCAAACTCACAGGGCCTCCAGAATTCATCTTCACCAACCCATTTAGCCTACGACCAGTGTTCGAAATATTGGTATCGCGTTAAGTATCGCACCCTTGGGATATAGATACGTATCAGTTATCAATCGGGACATATCGTTTGTATTGGGTAATTTATCACACTTTTGGGAAACATGGGGAAATTGGTAGAATTTTTCAATGAAACTTCAAGGATTAATTAAAAAAGACCTTAATACACACTTTTGAATCATAACATCTTAAAAAAGAAGTGCACATAATAGGTTTCCTTTGTATAGGGTCCTAAGTTAGCACTGTCCGACTAAACTAATGCAACAATAATCAAATTGAATGCATAACATCTAGAGTATATGTGACGATTATTTCATTAAACACACCTAAATACTTTGCAATTAGTCTCAATTGACAGCTGTTTAAAAGAAAATTTAAAAATAATAATATTTTATTAATTTTTAATTAAAAATAATAATTTTTATTCTTCAAAAATTGACAAGGGCTTAACAAATTAGTAGATCCATCCTCATAGATGCTTGATTTCATGTTTGGAGTGCAACATTGGAAGCAATTTGGGAGAAATTGGGGAAATTTCGAATTTTCCCAATTTTTCCCCAAATTGGACCACCTACACTCAAATTTCAAAATTAGAGTGTATGTGATGATCATTTCATCAAGTACTCCTAAATAATTCAAAATCAGTCTCAATTGACAGCTGGATGAAGAAATTTATTTTAAAAAAATAAAATAAAATTAATGGAGAACATGAAGAACCAATGGATAACGAAATCAAAGCTCAAATTCCATGACTTTCATGTGAAACATGAAAAACCAATGGATTTGTAACCATTTGACACTAATTTAAAATAATTTCAACAAAAAAAGGATCGGTCCAAAAATGCTCACTGGATTGAGCATGTGGGATATATCGACACTACTAGTGCGTTTTGTATCGCACGGGTGGGATACAGGATATATCAGTAGATATCGTCATTATTTAAAACATTGCCTACAGCCACCAGTACAACAAAATGACTGTGTGTCTCCCATCTTGCACAATCTCAGCTTGATTACTGATGGGGACACCAGAGGACCTACTCGGGTGCACCAGAAACAGAAACGACCACCCACATCAACACAACTTTCTTTATAGATGGGAGACGAGTTCCAAATGGGACCCGTCGGGCCATTTTGAAGACCCCACATGGAATGGACATGCATCAGGAAGACCTCACTTTGGGATTATTCATGTGGGTTGCTTAAGAGACCATTTTAGTCATAAGATTTTTATTTCATGTTGATCCGACCGTTGGATCTTGTCAATCAGGCCATCGGGCCACCAGATCTTCCAGATCTAGGCCCCTTGGACTTTGATTTTACTTTCTTTATATTTTTTAATTATTTTTAGGATTTATTTGATGGTTGAGATTGATAATAAATGTTTTAGTTTTCTTATTTTGGATGATGCGTTATTTCACCTAAGTGAGTGGCATTGTTGTAATTATTCTGAATTTTTAATTATAAAAGCATGGGGGGGTGGGGTTTCAACCCTAGCGGTGCTATCGAGAAGAAAGAAAAAGGAGTGAAGCTCTCGTGTGAAGGAATTTTCCTCCTTTTATTTTAGAGTTTGTGAGAAACCCTCCATTCCAATTGAATTGTAGAATGATAAAACATTGTTTCGTGGTGGATTCCCCAAGGTACATCCTTTCTCTTCTTTAAAAGATATTATTCTTCTTCTCGTCTTCATCTTTCCCCTTCCATTACAACCTTCTAAACCCATTTAAACTCCACTCAATCCTCCCTCTCTTTCTTCTCCTTTACCTAGACACGTGTTGGGCCCCCGTTTGGGGTTTTCCCTCTTTGATTTTCCTCCAAAACTATCTAATCCCTAGATCCTTTGAATCCCTAAAAACCCCATTCCTAAATCGCCCTCCATGAATACAAAACCTTAATGAAAATCTGAATTTTTGTTAAACTTTCCCCAAACCAGAATTTTGCTTGCATCTTTGTCTATCCATGTGGTTGCTGCACTACCCACGCTAGATTGGAAGTCCTTACTTGCAAGTGGGGCACTATTGAATTATTTTATATTTTCGTGAACCACGTATGTGATAACCTAGGACCTTCGTGTTATAAATCTGAATTTTCGAATCTATTACGTGGTTATGTTTAATTTTACATGTTGATTGCTGAAATTAATGTGTAAATTTATCTCTCATCTTGCATCATAGGATAGTTTCCAGCATCCTACATCAAATTCGGTATCAAAGCCTAGGTCTAGCGTAGGATAGGTATTCGACAAAATTCCTATACCCATAGTAGAGCATGTAGGTCGCATATAACTTGCTGAATTTTCTGCTTGGGTATTTTCAAAGTCATATATTGCTGGAATTTTCAAATTTAGTGACTTTAAGACACGTAGTTGCTAAATTTCAGTTTTAACCTTATTAGAATCATTCTAGGATTGTCCATGAAGTTTAAGGTACTAAGGGTCATCATACATAGAACGCATATGCATCATGTAGCATCACATTGATCACTGTCAAATCTGGTTTTTTTATTGCACAGCATTCATCATATAGTCAAGGTGTGCCAAAACGGTTACGTATCGGCCGTATCAGCCGATACGTAACGGTAACGGTCTGGGCCGATACGCGTTTCGGGGTCGTATCGGCCATTATGATTTTTTGTACCCGTATCGGCCGATACGGGCCAGTTACGGCCGTAACGGCCCGCCCGTAACGGTCGAAAAATGGTAACATTGTTTTTTTCATTTTAAGCTCGTTTTTTGCTGTTTTTTTTTTCAAATTTCTTGCTTCCAAACTGTTTCTCACTCCTTCTACTACCAATTTCGACCAACCCTGGCTGGGTATTTGAGATAAAAACACATTATATTATGGATTTTGTTGAATCGAAGCTCGGTGGGCCATTTTTCAGAAATTCCGAATTCGTCAAAAATAGGTATTTATACTTTTTTTAATATGTTTTGTTGTTTTAATCATGCCATATGATGTGTTAATCATAGTAGAACATGTTAATGTGCATTTTTCAGATTTGGGGTGCCATTTAATATTTTTTTAATATTTTTTTCTATTTACGCATGAATTTTGACCCCTTTTTTTCTTAATTCGATAAATCAATTTTTAATGGTTGTTTTGCTGTTTTAATCATGCCATATGATGTGTTAATCATAGTAGAACCTATTAATGTGCATTTTACAGATTTGGGGTGCCATTTAATATTTTTTTAATATTTTTTTCTATTTACGCATGAATTTTGACCCTTTTTTTCAAAATTCAAAAAATCAATTTTTAATGGTTGTTTTGCTGTTTTAATTATGCCATATGATGTGTTAATCATAGTAGAACATATTAATGTGCATTTTACAAATTTGGGGTGCCATTTAATTTTTTTTTATATTTTTTTTCTATTTACGCATGAATTTTGACCCTTTTTTTTTAATTCGAAAAATCAATTTTTAATGGTTGTTTTGTTGTTTTAATCATGCCATTTAATGTGTTAATCATAGTAGAACATATTAATGTGCATTTTATAGATTTGGGGTGCCATTTAATATTTTTTTCTATTTACGCATGAATTTTGACCCTGTTTTTTTAAATTCGAAAAATCAATTTTTAATGGTTGTTTTGCTGTTTTAATCATGCCATATGATGTGTTAATCATAGTAGAACATATTAATGTGCATTTTACAGATTTGGGGTGCCATTTAATATTTTTTTATATTTTTTTCTATTTACACATGAATTTTGACCCTTTTTTTTAAAAAAATTTGAAAAATTAATTTGTAATAGTTGTTTTGCTGTTTTAATCATGCCATATGATGTGATAATCATAGTAGAACATATTAATGTGCATTTTACAGATTTGCACAGGTATGTTCGAGAAATTCCTCAAAAATAATTGCAAACACCTAATGTAAGATATTTTTATATTACATTCATTCTAATATATATATCATTGATAGTAGATAGTTAGAAAATTAAATATATGAATTTTGTAGTCAAATTCAGGTTATCTGGTTCATAAATTCATCAGACAGTCCGATGCAACTTCCCACCAAAGAGTGGACCGTTACACCACCATAAACATGTTCCAATTTATAAATGAATGCATATTTAGAATGCTTAGAATATTCCGGATTTAATCCATATTTTTTTGGCAAAAAAAAAAAAAAAAAATTGCGCCGTTACGGGCCGTTACGCCCCCATATCACCGTTACGCCTCCGTATCCGTATCGGTTTTAGAGGTCACCGTTACGCCAACCGATACCGATACGGGATACCTTGCATATAGTACACATTCAACTAGGTTGTCTCTCACTAGGGTCGTTTAGTGTATGCAAATGCAAACAGGTTGTGATTTTGGTCTATTCCTTACCATGAACCTGGATCAGATTACCAAGGCTCTCGAATATATTAACAGTCGTTTGACAACCATTGAGATGCACAATAAGACCATTGTCGTGCAATTGACTGCCAGCAACCAGCGTATCACGCGGCTAGATGCTACCTCTCATGGTACCTCCGTCATCTGGGAAGACCACCAGTCTCAGGCAGGAAAGGCAGCGGATGAGGACCCAATTGAGTAGGGTTCAATACCAACAGAACCCATTAGGGGTCTTAATAGAACTTTAGTTAGGGAGTAGGTCACGTAGGACCACGCGCCCATGTATCCGGTAGAGAGTCGTGGGATCGTTACAATCCTGAGGAAAGAGTTATTATGAAGAGCATCAAAGTCAATGCTCCCAGTTTTGATGGTCAGTTGAACCCGAAGCATTTCCTTGACTGGCTAGCTGACATGGACCATTTCTTCGAGTGGCATGATATGTCTTATCATCGTTGAGCGAGGATCGCTACGATGAAGTTGACAAGTTGTTCTGGACCAATATAGAACGGAAGGCAGAGCAGCGTCAAGATGAACTCATTACGCCATGGGTTGATATGAAAGAACTTCTTAAAGAAAAATACATCCCACTCTCCTACCGTAATCTCCTCTTGGACCAGTGGCAATCCCTAAGGCAAGGGTCGATGTCTATATCAGATTACATCGAGAGATTCGATGACTACATGATGCGATGTGATGTCGATAAGTCCCATGTTGTGACCATGTCTCATTTTAGGACGGGCCTACGCCCTGAGATTAGGCGTGAGCTCATCCCTCATAATGTTGGTACACTAGGGGAGGCCTACCTTAGGGTAAAGGAGCTTGAACAATACCTAGTACAACCGACCATGAAGCGGTTTGGATCTCATAATTCTCGTGGCAAGGTTCTTCCTCAAGGAGCCAAACCTAACCTTGGGAGCCAGACCAAAGCTCCAACTAGTGCTCCCACCTATAACAGAGATGTTAAAGGTAAGGGTCTAGCCAGCACTAGTTCGAAGGGAAGTGAGCACATGCAGTGTTTCCGTTGCGATGGTTATGGTCACCTCGGAAAGGAATGCCCAAACAAAGAAAGAGGTAAAAGCTCTTATGATAGATGAGGCAGATGAGGATGACGACAACAATTGCAATGTAGACGAACATGAGCCTAATATCAGTGCTAGTGATGAGGAGTTTGATGATCAGGAGACCCACACTCTCGCAGTAGTCAGATGCCCCTTTGCCCAAGCTAAAGAAAATGATAATTGGCCAAGGAACACGATCTTTTACACTTATACCAAGTGTGGAGAAAAGAATTACAAAGTGATCATGGACAGTGGCAGTTGTGCCAACGTGGTCTCTACTAGCACCGTGAGTCGACTGGGCTTAAAGTCGAGTCTCACCTACAGAGTGTCGTGGGTTGATGAGTCCTCCATTCCAGTCTCACAGCTATGTTGTATCCCTATCCAGTTTAGGTCGTATCAGGATTCGCTGTGGTGCGACGTGGTTTCCATGGATGTCGATCACATCATCTTGGGTAGGCCCTAGTTATTTGACTTGGACGTTACAATATTCGGTCAATCGAATATTTGTACATTCATGTTTGAGGGCAAGAAAATTAGATCGATTCCTATTCCACTCGAGCATACCGGATAAGAAGAAGATCACCAAGAAGGGTGATCCCAGAACTTCAAGGAAGCCCAAACCTAAGCCTCTTCATATCATTAATGCAAAAGAATTTGAAAGAGACTAGAGAGGATTCGGAGGTGTATGCCCTCGTGATTAGAGAGGCTACACCCAATGTTAGTGTAGAGTTGCCTGGTGAGGTGATTTCGGTGATGGATGAGTTCAGTGATGTCTTTTCTGACGACCTCCCAGATGGGCTTCCACCTATGAGGGACATCCAGCATATCATTGATCTTGTCCTCGGGTTGACTCTCTCAAACCTTCCTCATTACAGAATGAACCCCAAGGAGCATGTGAAACTCAATAAGCAAGTTGATGAGCTTCTTAGGAAAGGGTTCATTCAGGAGAGTATGAGTCTATGTGTCATGCCTGCCCTTCTGATGCCCAAGAAGGATGGCACATGGCATGTGTATGGATAATAAGGTCATCAACAAGATTATCGTTAAGTACTGGTTTCCTATACCGCGTCTGGACGATATGTTAGACATGATGGCCAATGCTACAATTTTCTCAAAATAGACCTCAAGAGTGAGTATCACCATATCCATATTCACCCAGGTGATGAGTGGAAAACGGCCTTCAAGACGAAGGATGGGTTGTACGAGTGGTTAGTCATGCCTTTTAGGCTAACCCCGAGTACATTAATGCGGGTGATGACCCAAGTGTTGAGACCCTTCATTGGAAAGTTCCTAGTCGTGTACTTTGATGACATCCTTATTTATAGCATGACTAAGAAACAACACCTCCACCATCTTAGGCAAATGTGTGGGATCCTGAGGGCAAAGAAGTTATATATCAACCTCAAGAAGTGTTCGTTTTTGTCTAGTAGTGTCATCTTCTTAGATTTTATCGTGTTATCTGAGGGCATGTCTGCAGATCCCGAGAAAGTCAAGGCCATGGTCGGTCTGAGCCGCGTATATTCACGAGGTACGTAGCTTTCATGGCTTAGTTACTTTTTACAGACAGTTCATTAGAAGGTTCAATTCCATCATGACTCTCATTACCAATTGCATTAAAAAAAGGGGAGTACCAATGGACTAAAGCAACCTCTAGGGCATTTAAGGAGATTAAGGTCAAGATGACTGAAGCTCCTGTCACGTGACTTCCAGATTTTTCCAAGGCTTTTGAGGTCGTTTATGATGCATCTGGTGTAGGTATAGGTGGAATGCTTAGTCAGGAAGGGCACCATGTCGCTTTCTTTAGCGAAAAACTAAATGAAGCAAAACAAAAGTATCATACCTATGACAAGGAATTCTATGCGGTAGTGCAGTCCTCGTGCCATTCTATGCGGTATCAACGATATTTCAATAATATCGCCAACGTATTGATATCATCAAAATTTTGTTTATTGAGAAAAAAAATTATTTCAATTTTTTTCATAAGCACATGGTTGTATGTAGTGTTCAATTTGTCATTGATAATATTGATAATATCTCGATGTTATCGATATCACAACATGCGTGATATTTAGATCGCAATCGTTTGTTTCCTTTCCAATTGTTGATGATTTCTTGGTGAAATATCATGTATTGTTGATAACTTGATATTTTGCAATAACGATGGATGTGTGAATGGAAGGTTAGATGGTTAAATAGGACGGATGGAATGGTTGGACTGATTTCTTACAACAACAAATGCTTATAAGGGCATTCTTGCAATTTTTTAATTTCTAAATATGTAAGTATGTACATTTTAACATCTCATGAAGTTTCGCTGAAAATTCCATCGTTTTTCCCATGTTTCCCCGCATTTCCTGTATCAACAATATTATCAGTGATATCGATATTGTTTCCGTATCCCTGGCAAGCGAAACTTGTAGCGATACCGATATTTCGAACACTGGGTGATGGATTCCCCAAAGTACATCGTTCCTCTTTCTCTTCTTCAAAATGCATTATTCTTCTCTTGTCTTCCACTTTCCCCTTCCATTACGACCTTCTAAACCTATTAAAACCCCCACTCAATCCTCCCTCTCTTTCTTCTCCTTTACCTAGACACATGTGGGCCCCCGTTTGGAGATTTCCCTCTTTGACTTTCCTCCAAAACTACATAATCCCTAGATCCTTTGAATCCCTAAAAACCCCATTCCAAAATCTTCATCCATGAATACGAAACCTTAATGAAAATCTGAATTTTTGTGAAACTTTCACCAAACCAGAATTTTGCTTGCATCTTTGTCTATCCACGAGATTGTTGCACTACCCAGGCTAGATTGGAAGTCCTTACTTCCAAGTGGGCCACTATCGAATTATTTTATATTTTTGTGCACCACGTATGTGATAACCTAGGACCTTCATGTTATAAATCTAAATTTTCGAATCTATTATGTCGTTATATTTGATTTTACATGTTGGTTGTTGAAATTAATGTGTAAATTGATCTCTCATCTTGCATCTTAGGGTAGTTTCTATCATCCTACATCAATTACCCACGTTATCATGCGGACATCTGCTAAATCCATAGCCACAACCATCCAAACATGGCTTGAGAACCCAACCCATGCATTGGACGTCAAACTTGGCCTACAATACCAACTTCAGAACCTACACCAACATCGGTCCAGCTACCATATTCACATTGGGCCGCCACCAAATGGAAAACACAAAGCCACATAACATACCCCACTTGTGCACTAAGTAGTTCAATCTAGTCCCGAACTCATACACCATCTCTTCTGGCCCTTGTTGGGCAGCACATCTCAAGAGAGCACCACACCTACATAATGTACATACGTAGGGTGGCAATGGGCCAGGCAGAGTTGGCCATAGCCCAGGCTAGTCCCTTAAGCCCTGACCTAGCTCAGCCCTAGCCCTAGCCCTACAAGGGCAGCCCTGTAAGGAAAGGAGTGACATGATCAAAGGTTTGAAAGAGTCTGAATCTAAGAAATGAATTGCATCATTCCCTCCATCTACCATGAATCTCAGCATATAAATGGTTTTGATCAAATAAATATAACCTCGAATCCATAAGTGCTTTTAAACTACTTGTGTACGTTGATTGGGACCACCAACAAGTATCTTTAAATTATCCATTCTCTCGTACAACAATGATGCACTTGATGATTGGACTGGGCCAAGCTATTCATCATTGGCCCTGGCCTGCCTAGACGCCAGGCCAAGATATCAATCCTAGGCCCAGGCCTTGGGCCAAGTTTAGGGGCCCAAGCACAAGTGCTACCAGCCCAAGCCAAGTAGCACTGGTTGCTAAAGAGGGATTTGCATGACATACAGAGCCAAAAAGCACAGCCAATGCAACTCCTTTATGCATAATATCCCACCTTGATCGCCCACATGAGCACAAGTACGTCTACCAACTTCATAGCCACAACCATTCAAACATGGCACAAGGGCACAACAATGTGTCCAGATTACTACGTTTTTCAGATTACCCAAATTGCCAAAAACCCTGTTTCTGTTCCGAACCGCAATCTAGATTACGGGTAATTTGCACTACAGATCAGTATTTTTAACAATCCAAAACTATGGTTCAATATTCTTAGTGTTAATTAACTTCAAATATAATTTTATATTTTGAACATAGAGATCTATACTTTGATTTATTCAATCATATGTATATATGTATCTATGTATGTACATGGTGCACATTTATAATATTGTATGCATGTGGATTTATAATAATAATGTTCATCATTTCATATGTAAATTACAGTATCACTCGTTACAAAACTCTACTGTAGTATATACCTACATGTACTGGAGCCACCCACATGATCCTACCACTAGTGTACCAAACCTTGGAGGAAGTAGCATACAGAGTACCCATTCCTGTACCATGTACCAGAGCAACCAGTGATCCAGGTAACCTTGGGACAACCCATATGTGGGACCTCAACACAATACTAACACCAAAAAATATATGCATGAACACAGCCACACAACATGCGCATAAGACAAACCTTGGAGAACCCAATAGCACTCCTCACTTTGTGTGAATAGCTCAACTGATTCTCTACTTTGCACACCATCACTTTTGCCCCTTGCGTCATACCTCGTTAATGATGATAGCTTCTAATATAGCCGGCGCAAAATGAAAATCCATTGACACAAGTTGTATATAATCTTTTTCAACCCCATCTCCTTAACAATGGCAGAAAATAGTGTAATCGCTCATTGCCAACTAAGTCATCCTGAATCTCTCTCCAACAGATTCCTTACTGAGAGGAGATCGCCATCATCCCTGCCTGAGCCTTATTATAAGATTCTGACACGAAAGTGGAAAGGAATGACCTTCCCTCACAAGCATCTAAAACAGTGAACTAGTTTTGCATATTGGCATTTTAAAACATTACATCGCCACGGAACTGTCCCATTTAAGAGGTTTTGAACATCAAAAAGAAAGAAAACCTCAAGTTCCCAAAAAATAACAGTCTTTGTTGACAGGGACTAATTAACTTAGTTAATGTTATTGTTTTTTAGCAATTTAAAACTCTTTTTTTCGTTTTTAAATCTTAATTTGTAGCATGCATGTGCACTAAGATAAACTCTCCAAAATGTACTTTATAACTTTCCATTAAACGAATAGTTGATCAAGTAAACAACTGACATTTTCAAGTTTTGTATCTCAGTTCATTTACCATGTATTTCTTGTTTCAAATGGAAGTAGAATAACATATATAAACGAACATGCAAACATGTAAAACCACATTTTTCATGGAATGGATTTTCAATTAGGCAAACTAATGAGTATATTTTGTGTTTGCTCTTAAGTAATACAGATACAAGGGGTGAGTTGATTCGAATGGTTTAAATTTAGCTGAGAATATGGTCCTCGATGGAGTGGGAATGGTGGAACAGGATTTGTGTAGCCAACCCCAAGTAGTTGGTATAAGGCCGAGAAGTAGGTGGCTGGTTTACCTCTGTTTCGTCATTGTGCAAGGCATTGCCTGTATGGAAGGTGGTGATGGGTGTGGCGCAACATGAGATGTGTCTCATATGTAGTGGGTGGTGGATCTCAAATTAGATTTTAGGAAGACATCTGGCTGGGGGATACCTTGCTTCAAGCTGAATTTGCTAGATCGTACAACAAAGATTTACCATTCTTATAAGCAATACAACAATTGAACCCATTAACAAAAATTCCTCTCCTTCTCTAGAGAAAAGTTTAGGAAAATTTACTAGGTTACAGATAAATTTACTTACGGCCTACAAAATCAAGGCAATAATAATAATAATAATATATCCAAACACAGCAATTACCTTCTCGATCAAGACAGAAGGAGACCATTTTCAGTTGGAGGTGTTTCTTCACAAACAAAGCAGTCCCCCCATACTTAGAATCTGCAAGAGACCACCACACGCGATAATTTCTGAATGGAGGAGTTGAAATGGCACGCATCAATGTCTGCATGAATTTGTAAAACAGCCGCCACGTTCTATTATTAGAGGTTGATACTCCATGTCATAGAAATAACAGAAAGAAATGCATACTGCATTGTCCCTTTACACAATGAGACAGTGAAGTATATAACCAATGGGTTCAAGAGCTTCTTGATGGTAGATTTGCATAGAGATGAAAAAGAGAAGAAAGAAAGAGAAAAGAAGAAAGAGAGAAGAAAAGATGGGTTAGAGTTGCACGTTCCCACCCCCATTCTCTTATATTTAAGTAATAAAAAGAAAATATGACGAAAATGCTCCTTATACAATACACGTTATGTCCAGCAAATCCCAAGACTAAGAACGCTAAGCAACAAGTGAGCCGTAGGCCCATAACCAAATCCAAGTGGGCCGTAGGCCCATACCCATAACTGTTAACACTCCCCCTCAAGCGGGAGCATAGATGCCTTGCATCTCCAACTTGGAAACAAGTTTGTTGAACTGAGAGTTTCAAAAGGCCTTGGTGAATGAATCTATGATTTGATCATGAGATGAAATATAGGTGTGTGGATCTGTCCCTAAGATATCTCGTCTCAAATGTAATGGCAATCAACTTCTATATGCATCGTTCTGTCATGAAACATGGCGTTATTGGCGATATGTATCGCAGCTTGCTTGTCGCGCAATGTAAAGACATTGGAACTTGAACTTCGAATCCCAATTCTTCGAGAATAGATTTTAACCATGCAAGTTCACAAGTCATATGTGTCATTGACCTATATTCAACTTCAGCACTTAACCTGGCAGCTACGTTCTGTTTCTTACTTTTTCAAGTAACCAAATTACCACCTAGGAAGGTGCACCCATAGTTGACCTTCTATCATGTCACGACCCTGCATAATCTGCATCTAAATAACCGACTATCTAAAGATGAACATGGGCTCTATATAGGATACCCCCTTCCCAAGGCCAAGGGAACATTTTAAATACGTGAGGATCTACATAATTGTTATTGGGTGTGGTGTCCTCAGACTTTGCATGAACTGACTCACCACACTGACTAAAAAGGCAATATCAGACCTGGTGATGGTCAAATAGATGAGTTTTCCAACAAGTCTCTAGTACATACAGGGTCTTTTAACAATTCTCTTTCCTCGGCTTCTAATTTGAGATAAGGATCTATTAGTGTATCAACCGGTTTGGTATCCAACATCCCCATCTCTTTTAACAAGTCAAAAGGTATTTTTGTTTTAACATAGATTTATTCTAACTTTTGATCTTGCTACTTCAATGTCCAAAAAATATCGAAGAAGAGCAAGATCTTTAATTTGAATCTAAGTTTGAAGAGATGCCTTCAGCATTTCAATACCCTCAAGTTATATGCTCAAGTCATCACCAGTTACTATAATGTCATCGGCATACACAACTAATAGTATGTGACCCGAAGTTGAGTGCTTTGGGAATGTTGAATGATCTACTTTACTCCTTTTTAATACAAAAGATATAACCACACTGTTGAACTTCTCAAACCAAGCCCTTAGTGATTGCTTCCACCCATATACAAACTTGTTTAACCTGTATACTTTAGAAGACTCCCCATGAGCAACATACCCAGGAGATTCCTCCATGTAGACTTCTTCGTGTCCATATAGGCAGTGTTGTCATGTGCGACCGCATATGCGCATATGCAAATCGCATATGCGATCATGGCATATGCAACCATGGCACATATGCGAAAATATACGATCGCATATGCGATGTATGCGATCGCATATTGGCCATGGCACATTGAATTTTATTTTTATTTTTTTGCAAAAAAACAACATTTTTCCTATAAAAAGGCTTCCAAATCTCCTCCATTTCCAAATCTCCTCCATTGAATTTTATTTTTATTTTTTTGCAAAAAAACAACATTTTTCCTATAAAAAGGCTTCCAAATCTCCTCCATTTGCAATATTCTCACTCCAAAATTCTCTTACTCTATTTTTCTCTTACATTTCTTAATTACAAGTGCTCTCTCTCTCTCTCTCTCTCTCTCTCTCTCTCTCTCTCTCTCTCTCTCTCTCTCTCTCTCTCTCTCTCTCTCTCTTGTATTTCCTACTTCCAAGTGATCTCAATCTCTCTCTCTCCTACATTCCCTCACTCTTGGAAGTTGGAAGATCAAGATTCAAGCACTTTCAAGTTTCAAGGAATATAACTTGTTGATTTTCTACAATAATAAATAAATAACTTGTTGATTTTGTTGTTACTTCTTGTTAACTATATTGTTAAATGTCGATGACTTGATGTTTAATTCATTGTTTTATTGATTTTATCTCTCTCAAATGTATTTTAAATATGTAAAATTAGTTATCTATTAACTTAGAAAAGTTCTCCTTAGTTTTTTATATATTTCTACATTTTTTTGAATTTTTTCCCTATATATATATATATATATATATATATATATATATATATATAATTTTTCAAACAAAAAAAAAAAAAAAAAAAAAAAAAAAAAAAAAAAAAAAAAAATTAAGTATGCGGTCGCATATGCGATTGTGCGATCGCATATGCGCATAGGCATATGCAATCGCACATGATCGCATATGCGATTCGACAACATTGCATATAGGAATGCATTCTATACATCCAGCTGAAAGAGAGGCCAATCATGATTTGTAGCTAGTGATATAACAACCCGAACTGAATTAAGTGTACCCACTGGGAAAATTGTATCAAGATAATCTAGTCCCATAACATATCCCATAAACCTGAGTATATCCCTTAGCGGCAAGCCCGGCTTTGTAATGATCAATTGACCCATTAGGCAGGAACTTAACTATGTACACCCATCTACACTTGACCAAAGGCTTACCTAAGGGGAGATTAGTTAGCTTCCAAGTATCATGGAGTACATGGTTTCCATTTCTTCATTCATAACTCATTTCCAATTTTCATTTGAAAATGCCTCATGGATTTACTTAGGAATGGATACAGCAGACAAGGTAAGGGCAAACTTACGATAATTTATTGACAAATCAATATACGAAGTTGGAAATAGGATGAGTTACACAAGAACGTACATTTCCAAACTACAACAGAGGATCATTAGCAACCTCAAGAGACTCAGAAGAAATAAGAACCTCAGTAGGTGCAATAGCCGATTGTGTGAACTGAAGAGGAATAATGTGTAATGCCTAGTCTTCTCTCCTTTTTCTATAACAAGCCTATCTAAAATCCTTCTACGGTGACCATGGTGTGCCCCAATGGCCGTTGCGGGGCCGTTGCGTAAAGGTAAAGGTGGCAACTGTTACACGTTACGAGGTCATAATGACCATTATGGGAAAAAAAAATGACCCATAACCGCCGTTACGGCGCCTATAACGGCCATTACCACCCGTATCGTAAAGGTAACGACCACCGTTACCATTACGGAATACCTTGGAGGTGACAGCGGCATCTCAACATCAGATTCTGAAGGAAATACCTTCGGCAAGGGAGCCTCCATAGATGTACCTTCGACGATATGCTCATCTTTAATATAGAATGGAACACTTTCAAGGAAGGTTACATCAACAGTCACAAAATGCTTCTTAAGAGTGGGGGAATAGCATTGATAACCCTTTTGAGGATGAGAATATCATAGAAAAGTACAGTTAACGAAACAAGGCAAGAGTTTATCTCGACTTGACTTAATATGTAAGCAAAGCAAGTACAATAAACACTTTGGGAGGAATAGGAAAAGTTGGTTGATCAAGAAATAACATAGAGAATAGTTTTTTGCCATCTAAAACTGATAAAAGCATCCTATTGATCAAATGGCACACAGTAAAAACTGCACAAACCCAGAAAATCGATGGACATTCCTTCCTAGTAACAAGGCTTGAGTCACTTCCACCATATGTTTATTCTTGTGTTCAGGCAACCCATTTTTTAGGGGTGTATAAGCATACGAGGTCTGGTGGATAATGCCCTAACTTTCTAAATCAATTTGAAAATCCTTTGAAACGAATTCTAGGGCATTATCTAACCTAAACATGGACAATTTTACACCACATTGATTCTTTATTCATTATAAAATTTATGAAATACATGAAAGACTTCCAACCTATGCTTTATTAGATATAACCATGCCATCCAAGACTAGTCATCAATAAAGAAGACAGTATCTAAAACCTAACAAAGTAAGAACTCAAGCAAGTCCCCACACATCACTATGAACTAATTCAAATGCAACATCACTTCTTAAATCAATTCTAGATGGAAAATGAACTTTAGGATGTTTACTCAACTCCCATGCTTCACACTCCAACTTTAACATCTTGGGAAGAGATGGGATGAGAGTCTATAGATTTTGGAGAGAGGGAAGTCCCAAACCACAATGTCATTGAATTGTTGAATCTGAAGAAAGTATTACCACACCTACTGACTCTCTCTCCAAGTAGTACAGGCCATTTCTCTCACGACCTCCACCAATCGTCTTGCCTGTCTTGAGGTCCCGAAACGCACAATAAGAAGAAGATGACATAGAACAATTCAAGGACCTTGTCGGTTTACTTATAAATAAAAGGCTAAATGTAAACTTATGTGCATATAGAACTGATAACACGGAGACCGGAGACTAATGCATTAGGTTGAGAAGTACCAAGTCCAATAATATTAAATACAGTTAAAGTAACCGACGTATTTGATGAAACACAATCAAAAGAAGAAAACAGACTACGATTACCAGAGAAATGGTCGGACGCCCCAATTGATGATCTAAGATGAGGGAGAAGATAATAAAAGACATGCTTCACCAAATCGAGCCAAAGTAGCTATAGAGATGGAGGGAGTATTGTTGGATGTAGAGCCACCAGAAGATAAAATGCGCACATATTCCTCTCGTGATAATGAAACACCGATCTGATCATCGCCAAGATTAGATGAAGCAAGAGTAGTTGGTCTACCATCAAAGGAAGCATCCTCTACCATACGAGATTGATTATTCCTTGTGGGTTTTCCATAAAGATCCCAGCAAAAGTCCATAGTATGATTTGCCAGGTCACAATGAGTACCCATATGGTCTCCTCGACGACCAAAACCACCTTTACTTCCCCTGGGAATCTACCACCTATGCCACCACAGAAAGCACCACACCCAATACGTCCACCACGGCCTCCACATGAACTAAAATAATTGCATGAAGAGGCCAACGCATATTTATCAAATGCATTAATATGAACATTGTTGAATTCGATAGCCAATAACTCTCTGAAGCCTTCCATAAACCGCTGCCACTAAAGGAATAAAAGCTCCTCCCAAAATCCGATCCTTTTGCCAATTGGTACTCTTTTGCCAGTCCAAACAAAAGTTTCACTGCTTTCATATCTTACCCCTGCTTCTTCATGAGAGTGACATTTGACGTAATAGGATGATATATGGAAAGCCTTTCCAACATTCTAGTTGATTTTGCAAAGTACTCAAAAAGGAGCTTATCCCCCTTCTGAAAAGACCAGTACACATGAGAAATATTTTATTCCGAGGAGTTCATCCTCACAGTATCCCAAACATCTTTTGTCATGTTTAGGAACACTAGATTAGAGCACACTTCAAACTTCATGTTATTCCATAACCAAGATCGAATCTGGGCATCCTCACACATCTATTGTCTGTATTTAAGATCAAATTCTTCCCGTTTAAGATCGGTAAGGTACTAATCCTTTTCGCGAGCTAAGAGGAAAACATCTACAGAAGTGGCCAATAGAAATAATCCTTCCCATTCAACTTGACAAAGGTTATTAATGCATTAAAAGAGGGTCCCCGTATTTCCCCAAGAGAAGAGTAACCACCAACTACACTTTTGGGCTCCATATACATTCCATAATAAACTTACTTCAAGGGCTTGTTTGGTAAAACTTATTTTCTGCACTTATAACTAAAGGGGGCTATTTTCAATGATTTTTCCTGATTCAAATTGTTTGGTAAATCCAAAAAAAATAAATCACTTAATTTAGTTTTTCACTAGAAAAATATGGATTTTTTTAAGCTTTCTTCCTTTCGCTTAACGCTTAACACTGAAAGCGGTAAGTGGTTTTGAGTTAAAACTTTTTCTAAATGGCAACTTTACCCTTCTTTTTATAACTTGTTGTGCTAGCTTTGACGGGATATGAAAGAAACCTAATTGAAGTGGCAAAGTTCTTCACCCCATCATGATGTATGTGTTAAATCCACACCATTCATCCATTTTGCCGAATCATTTTAGGGCATATGAGCCAAAAAAATGAGGCAGACCCGAAGCTCAAGTGGATTGTGGACCACACCACAAAAAGCTATGGATGATGCCTACCATTGAAACCTTCGTAAGGCCCACCATGTTGTTTATTTGTCGTCAAATCTGTTCATAAGGTCATACAGACCTGGATGAAGAGAAAACACAAATATTAGCTTGATCCAAAACTTTTGTGGCTCCCGAGAAGTTTTCAATGGTATACATTCAATGCCCACTGTTTTCTGTAGTGTGGTCTACTTGAGCTTTGGATCTGCCTCAATTTTTGGCTCATAACATAAAATGATCTTAAAAAATGGATGCACAGTGTGAATCAAACACAAATCACCGTGGTGCCCACGGAACTTGCCATATCAACACGGTCAGGAGGCTACTGACGTCAAGGGACGTGGATTGCCTACCAACACCATCCATCCATTTTTCCATATCATTTTAGGGCATGATCCCAATATTGAGGCAAATCCAAATCTCATGTGGACCACACCACAAGAAATAGTGGGTGATTGACTGCCCACCATCAATGTTTCAAATATCGACAATATCAGCCAATACATCCCATGATATATCTTATATCCCACCTGTGTGATACGAAACGCATAGGTAGTGCCAATATATCCCACATGTCCGATCTAGTGAGCATTTTCAATTTCTTATCCTTTATTATTTTTTGAAATTATGTTAAATCGGTATCAAATGGTTATAAATCCATTGGTTCCTCATGCTTTGATTTTGATATCCATTGGTTCTTCATGTTCTTCATGTTTTTTTTTCAAAAATTTCCTTCAACCAGCTATCAATTGAGACTAATTTCAAAGTATTTAGGAGTATTTGATGAATGATCATAACATATACTCTAATTTCGAATTTTGAGTATAGGTGGACCAATTTGGGGAAATTTCAAAATTTCCCCAATTTCTCCTAAATTGCTTGCAATGTTGCACTCCAAACATGAAATCAAGCATGTATGAGGGTTGATCTACTAATTCGTTAAGTCCTTATCAATTTTTGAAAAATAAAAATTTTTTTATATATATTTGGAATTTCCCTTCAACCAGCTATCAATTGAGACTAATTTCAAAGTATTTAGAAGTGTTTGATGAAATGATCATCACATACATTGTAAATGTTATACATTCAATTTGAATATAGTTGCATTAGTTCAATCAGATAGAGCATAGCTTAGGGCCCTATACAAAGGAAACCTATTATGTGCACTTCTTTTTTGAGATATTATGATTTGAAAGTGTATATTAAGGTCTTTTTTAACAATCCCTAAAGTTTCATTGAAAAAATCAATCATTTTCTCAATGTTTCCCCATTGTTTCCAAAAAAGTGCAATAAATTACCCGATACAAACGATATATATCCTGTGCGATAATCGATATGTATTTGTATCCCAAGTATGCGATATGTAAAGCGATACCGATATTTCGGACACTTCCCACCATTAAAAACTTCTTAGGGGCCACAAAAGTTTTGGATGAAGTTGATATTTGTGTTTTCCTTCATCCAAGTCTGTGTGACATAATCAGCATTCGAATTATCTCCAACATTATCGAAATATCTCCGATGTTATCTTTATCTCCAGCTTAGCGATACCGATAACGCTGGTAGTATCAAAATTTTCAGGTATTAGCAATGTATCGCTAAGTATCGCCAACATATCAATATCGCTGATGTAATTGCCAATATTTCCAATTATGTAAATACTAGCCGTCACTTGTATTGCCAATGCATCAATATCGCCAATGTATCGCCAATATTTTCGACTATGTAAACTCTGATTAATGCTCGTTTCATAAGTGTATCGACAATATTTCAATAATATCGCCAACGAATTGATATCATCAAAAATTTGTTTATTATAATTTTTTTTCATGAGCACATGGTTATATATAGTGTTCAATTTGTCAATGATAATATTAATAATATCTCGATATTATCGATATCGCAACATGCGCAATATTCGAGAACACAATCTTTCGTTTCCTTTCCAATTGTTGATGATTTCTTGGTGAAATATCATGTGTTGTTGATATTTTGCAATATCGATGCATGTCTGGATGGTTAAATAGGGCGGATGAGGTGGTTGGACTGATTTCTTATAACAATACATGCTTTTAAGGCCACATTAAATGGAAACTTGTTATATATGCATTCTTTTTGCAAATTTTTTATTTCTAAATATGCAAATATGTACATTTTAACATTTCCTGAAGCTTCGCTGAAAATTCCACCATTTTTCCCATGTTTCCCCGCATTTTCGGTTATCAACGATATATCGGCGATATCGATATTGTTTCCATATCCCTGGCCAGTGAAACTTGTAGCGATATCGATACTTCGAACACTGGACGTAATCAACAGATGGGATGGCAAATAAACATTACAGTGGGCCCTGTGAAGTGTTTAATGGTGGGGGTTCAATCACCACTATTTTCTTATGGTGTGGTCCACTTGAGATTTGGATCTTTCTTATTTTTGGGCTAATGCCCTAAAATGATCTGAAAAAATAGATGAATGGCATGGATAAAACACATATCATGGAGCCCACAAAGGTTGTCCAGTAGCCAGCTACCTACAGCGTTAGCAGGCAATCGGCGTCTGACACCAAGTGCGAATGGACGCGGATTTCCTGTGACGGCCTGTCGCATGAAGTTCCTCCACTCCGAAGCTAGGTGTGGCCCACCGTCATGTTTGTAAAAAACCCACTTCATTCATCCAATTTTCAAGTCATTTTAGTATAAAACCCAAAATGAGGATCTGGAACTCAAGCGCGCCACACGAGAGGAAAATTGGAGAGAAATTCTTACTGTTGAAAACTTTCTGGAGTCCACCTTGATGTTTTTATGTCATCCAAACCGTTCGTAAGGTCATTCCCATAAGGATGAACTGAAAACACAAAAACTTGCTTGATACAAAACTCCTATGGCCCTACGAATGTCTCAACGATGGTCGTTCAATCCCCATTGTTTCCTCTCGTGTGGCTCGCTCGAGTTTTGGATCCCCCTCATTTTTGGTCTTGTCCTAAAATAAGCTCGAAAAACAGATGGACGAGGTGGATTTCGCACAAATGAGCTCAAAAAACAGATGGACGAGGTGGATTTCACACAAACATTAAGGTGGGCCCCACCTAACATCCCAATGTAGTTCGACAAGCAGTTGCTGGAAATTTGGGAGGATTAGGTGTTACACGGGTAACAACTTAGTGGGTAGTGCCCTTAACTTGGGGCCCACCTTGATGATTTTTGTATATCCATGCCGCCTATCAGTTTTTCCAAGCACATTTTAGGATGTGGTCCCAAAAATTAAGCAAATCCAAACTTCGTACGGACCATATCACAGGAAATAGTGGTGATTGAACGCCCACTAATAAAAACTTCTTAGGGCCTATCATAATGTTTATTTGCCATCCAACCTGTTGACAAGGTCAAGCAGTCCTGGATGAAAGGAAAATACAAAGATCGGCTTGATCTAAAACTTTTGTAGCCCACGAAAAGTTTTTAATTGCCATTGATCACATTTTCCAATGGTATGGTCCACTTGAGATTTGGATCTTCTTAATTTTTACGAACACAAAATGAGTTGGAAAATTTGATAGATGATGTGGATTTTTTATTTTTTATTTTTTAAAGATAACCAAAATTTATTAAAAACTTGCAAAAAGCTTAAGAGCATACAAAAAGAAAGGTATAAGGAAAAAAAAAAAGACAGTCCAATGGAACTATTTAAATGCCCATTCCGACACAAGGCCTTTGACTCTGGCGGTAACTTCTACATGTCCCTCTAGGTCATTTCGAAAACAGCGACCTTTTTTAAAACTCAAAATGACCCATCGACAATGTAGCAATCAGCCACAGCAACAAAATGGTTGGGTGCAAGGCGGGCCACCCTAGGGAATAGATCCTGAAGCATCTATTCGAAAACAGCGACCTTTTTTAAAACTCAAAATGACCCATCGACAATGTAGCAAACAGCCACAGCAACAAAATGGTTGGGTGCAAGGCGGGCCACCCTAGGGAATAGATCCTGAAGCATCCTGTCACCGCAACATTTATCGACCCAAAAACAAAAACGATTTTCACTTCCCAAAGTAAGCAAAATGCTTCTACACACAATATGTTCGGTAGTCGTAATCGCTTTCCAAGACCCCGAAGCTCTATAAAGAGAAGACGTCCAAACAAACCAACCACCTTCCTGAGTGACATATTTGTGAGATATCGATTCCCTCCACCATCTTCCCTATTTAGTCCCGAATATCCAGATCCATTTACCTAATACAACCAAATTCATGACTATCAACGGTTTAAGACCAACTCCACCATCTCTGATTGGCTTACACACCTCCTCCCACTTTAAGGGATGAAATTTTCTCCCCTCGTTGTTCCCTTTCCAAAGAAAATCCCTTCTAAGCTTTTCAAGTCTTTTCAGCACCACCGCCAAGCACTAAAATAGAGACATGAAATACACTGGCATATTGGACAAAGTGGTCTTTATGAGAATAAGATGGCCTCCCAAAGATACATATCAACATTTCCACGAGATGAGTGTCCGTTCAATCCTTTTGATAACTTTGTCCCAAAGATGTTTTGGTGGTTTCCCAATACAAAGCGGAAGATCGAGATACGACGACAGGAAAGCTCCTGGTTTATAGCAAAATATTCCAACTAAGCGGCTTAATTCCTCCTTTTCCACATGCACTCCCAACATATCCGATTTGACCAGGTTAATTTTCATACCCAAAGCCACTTCAAAACACACTAAAATTTTCCACAGATTGTCCACAAAGTCTACCTTCGCATTGCAAAAAAGTAACGTGTCGTTTGCATACTGCAAATGGCTTAAGTGCTCCCCTTCTCTAGTTCCTTGAAACCCACTAAAAACCTCATTTTATTCACCTTTCTAAAGCATCATACTCAAGGCTTCCCCAACAACAACAAACAGGTAAGGGGAGATCAAATCACCCTACTTGAGACCACGAGACGTACTGAAGAAAATTTTAGGCGAACCATTGAAGAGGACGGGGAAGGAAGAGGAGTGCAGACAAGCATGTATCCAGTCCCTCCACTTGCGGTCGCACCCCAGTCTATGAAGCATGTGGTCCAAAAAGTTCCAGTCCACGTGATCATAAGCCATTTTTATATCAAGCTTACAAACTAACCCACTCTTCTTCTCTCTGTGCCTAGAATCAATGCATTCATGAGCATAAGAGCATTGTCTAACATTTGTCTTCCTACCACAAATGCGCCTTGATTTTCCGAGATAACTGTGGTGTGGAGAGAACCTCCCTGAATTCCTTGAATCTAGTGGCCAGAATCTTAGCAAGCAACTTATAGGAGGCCCCAATGAGACTACTAGACCTGAAGTCAGTTAATTTTTCAAATCCTTTAGCCTTATGAATAAGCGAAACAAATGTAGATCCAAGGACCAAGATCCTTAGCCTTAGATAGGCGTCCTCGCTCCGAGAATTCCACTATAAAGTCCATAATGTCTTTCTTCACGACATGCCAAAATTTCTGGAAAAAGGCCATAGGAAAGGCATTAGGGCCCGAGCCTTATCGCCACACATGGAGTCAAGGCCACTTTCACCTCTTCCTACGAGAAAGGTCTTTCTAATCTAGCAACATCGTCAGAAGACAATTGACGGAATTGGAGGTTATCCAATCTCGGCCACCCCCACCTCTCACCCGTGAGCAGATTTTGGTAAAAAACCACAATAGACTCACAAATCTTGTCCTTTTCCATAACAGTAACCCCATCAACTACCAAAGAAGAGATTCTATTACCCTGAGCTTGGCACTGACGATGCTATGGAAAAAGTGGGTGTTCTTATCACCCTCCTTAAGCCACACAACTCTCGATCTCTGCCGCCATTTAATCTCTTCTTCTCTAGCCTTGCTAGCATAGGAGTTTGACAAATCATCCCTCTTCAATCTATCTTCTGGGGATAGAGACCCACTTTCTTCTAAAAGGTCCAACTAGTGAATTTCTTTCGCCGTATTATCAAATTCTTGTTCTCTCCCAACCAAGACCACTTTCTTCCACCACTTTAACTTATGTTTGAGCATCTTGAGTTTTCTGTTAAATTTGAAGCTTGCATATCTGTCAACTATGAATGAGACCCACCAATCTACAATGAGTTGTTCGAATTCCATCCATGCTAATTCAAACATGAACGGATGAGGACCCTAGTTAATGATATCCACTTCTAAAACGATAGGTCAATGACCTGAAGTAACCTTTGGGAGAGCAAGTTCTACAAGCAAAGGGAATCGTTCTAGCCATCCGCTGATTGAAGGAATCTGTCCAGGTGCCCAGCCACACCACAAGGAATCCCATCACTGCCTAACAGCATCAAGTTCATCCCAGAACTAATCTCTCAAGCTACAACAGCAAGGAGATCCCTCCAGCCTCTAAGAAATTTCATGGATTTCGCTTGAAGCTCGACTTGCAGTCCTTAAGCTGCCTTAGCACGAACAAATTGGAAGAAATCATAAGATCTCGGGTCCTGTACGACATGTTGATCATCCCCCCTACCCTTTCTAGAATGTCTTTGGTCCATTTGAGATGCTCATCAGAGATCCGGAAAGAGCAGTCAATAATATCGTCTAGGAGTTTTCCGTTTCCGCACCTTGATTGGGAGAGAGTCCAAAGTCATCACACAACTTCTAAACGCATGATGGAATGACTATCAAAGCTTCTTCTATTAATTCATTTTCATAAGAATCTTCTTTTGATGAGGCTTTGCTTTCTTCGAACTCTTCATCAACGAAAGGAATAACGGCGGTTGCAACCACCTCCTCATTGCCCGGGACCTCTGTCATCAATGCAGGAACAATTACACCATCACCTTGGAGAGCACGATCTGAATCAAGGGCACCTTTGAGATCTTTGGAACAAGAGGTTTCCTACGAAAGATGTGTCATAGTTCGAAACTGCCCTCTCCATTCTCGAAATGTCGAAAACGGGGAGCTATGAGCAGGTAATAAGGGGGCTTTATCGCACGTGAGATCACATGGTGGCAACTTAAGAAGCACGAGCACGTGTGAGTCCAGCAAAGAAGGGTTATCCGTGGGACGCAAGCAATGCTTTGGTCTGCACGTGCGAGGGACTCCTCCGCACGTGTAGAAGACTCCTCCGCACACCCGTTGGCCTCTGTGCTATTCTCTAGGCTCGGAAACTCCAAATCAGTCTGAACTTGACACGCCTCCGGGACCATCGGCATTAGAGTAGCTTCATATTTATGCAAAGGCTCGAAGGCCTCTGAACCTACAACAACAAGAGGTTCAGGAGGGAGCATGAGCGAAAAACACCACTGTAGAGCACCAAATGCCAAGTGTCACCAACGGGTTTCTTTCGACCTCACCTACCCCTCTATCTCCAATCCCCGTGCCACACAAAATTGGCGCAGGTATAGTAACTCCTCGAGAGCACACTTCTCGTACTGCTTCAGTCTCCTCACGACGGAAACCTTGGCTTCCCAACGGCCCAGTTCCTTCCCTCATCCTCCAGTTGTCCCCCAATCTCATCATTTCTCCATTAACCTCCTTTTGAACTAGTATAACCACTCTTTTCTCCCCCACGAGCGCAAAGACAGTTCTAGGAATCTCAAGGCCTTTCTTCTACCGGATCTACATAATGATCGCCCCCATTTCCTCCCCAAACTCCGTTGAAGGATCGATTTGAACAAGCTCTTCGAAACATCCCGCCACCGCTATGAAGAAATCCCTAAGCCAAAACTCCAACAGGACCCCCTAAATCAAGAACCAATCTTCCTCCATTCCAAAAATGTAGTCCTCCCATATGCATGAGGAGAAAATCGACCCAACTCTGTGAATCGCGCCTACCATGAGAATAAGGTCTCTATTCACCTCTAGACTCAGCCAAATCCACAGCTCATTCCAACCAATTGGCTTAAGGGTGAACAGCTCTGACGTCAGCTGACAGCAATCATCAAGCCACTCCCGAACCCGTGTGAATGTAGCTTCTTCTTTACTGACGGCGACAACCAAGTACTACTGTAACCAATCCCATGAATTTTTAATCGCCTCTTGATTCTACCGAACCATCTTCTCACAACATCTGAGAAAGCCCATTTCACTTAATCTTTTCAAGGGACTGAATGTCAACTGCATCAACTCCTACGTTTTTCACCTAGGACTTTCCAATGACTACATCTCTCTATGAAATAGATTTTGCCCCTGCTAAAATGGGATTGTCTTCTAGAAGACTCTGAAGTCATATCTGCATTATCCCATTTCGTAATGTCCACCCTAGCTGTTTGTTTTCCTTCACGGCCTCTCACCTCTCTATTCTTGAGGTCCGAGCCAAACCTGGCCCTCTAAACTAACAACTTCCTACCCCCAAAACTCTCCCCGTGGAGCAATGACAACGTGACTCTTATCCCTCGGCAATACGACCTCCATCACCGCACCAGCTCTCCCAAAGATTCTAGAGAACTTTATCAGCGCCCATCCTTCCAGATATCCTTCCACGAACAAAGTCGGATACTCTGATACGGTAGTATTCCTTCTCCCCTTCGAATCGGCGATGCCCTTCTACTCTTGACAGTTGTCCAAGGTCCCTCCAACCCTCCTCGGCTTCGTTCCTCTTCAGTTTCCGACACGACACCCTTACTTTCCCAAAACTTGCTTGTAGCTGCTTAAAGGCTTCCCCATCAGAGAACTCGTCTCTCGTCTTCTTCTTTCTCCACCCTTCCTCCTTTTCCATCAGAGAACTCGATGAACGGCATGGATATACAACCCATTCATTAAGGTGAGTCCCGCGCAGCAAAAGGTCACACCCACTAAGGTGTTATACGTGGGTAACACCTAATCTGCTCTTGCGGATTACCTACTGACATTTACGTTACCAGTAGACACCAATTGGATGGTGCTCCATGGGACCCACGAGGATGTTTGTGTTTTATCTATGTCGTCCATCCATTTTGGATAACTATTTTAAGGCATGAGCCCAAAAATGAGGCAAATCCAAATCTCAGGTGGACCACACCACAGAAAACAATGGTGATTAAACGCCTTCCATTAAAAACTTCCTAGGGCCACTGTAGAGTTTATTTGACACCCAACCTGTTGATTAGGTCATACAGACCTAGATGAAGGGAAAACACGAATATCAGCTTCATCCAAAACTTTTGTGGTCCCTAAGAAGTTTTTAATGGTAGGTGTTCAATTACCATAGTTTCCTGTGGTGTGGCCCGCTTGAGATTTAGATCTACATCATTTTCGGGCTCATGCCCTAAAATAAGCTGGCAAAATGGTGGCCCGTCTCATTGTTTTAGGATGGCCAAGGGGATGGCATACACATGTAGGTTACATGGATTGTACCTGACGATTTTCTGCAGGCCCCCATCATGATGTATGTGTTTTACCCACGTCGTCCATCCATTTTGCCAGATTATTTTAGGGCATAAGACCAAAAAACTAGCATTTATCAATTAAAATGAGATGTTGTTGTGCTTCTCTTATTAGTTGTCCAATTCAAGGACAACAATTGAAGGGTTATGATTATTCTATTAAGAATAATATAATACATGGTCCATCAATCGAAAGATTATGTTTGAGAGAATGTATATTAATTGGGCATGCCAAATTTAGTGACATGACAAAATAGGTTTTGTCTCATACTCTAAAGAAGATATAGAAATTGAGATAATAGGGGCAAATTTGACAAATTGTCAATTTTCATACATTTATGATTTGTGTGTACCAAACAGTTTTTTGTGAAAAAAGTGCTTAATTTCATATATCATGACTTTTTTTCAAAAAAAAAAAATGCCAAACAGTTTTTTCAGTACTCATAAGTACTAAAATTCAGCAGTTAAACTAATTTTCAGACCTGATTTTTCATCGTACCAAACAGCACCTAAATCATGTCAAAACCATCCCACATCGCGCACAACTTTACAGGTAAGAATATTCAACCAAAAAATACATCTACACAATGCAACCAACATAAATGGACAACTTTAAACACCACCCTGTGAAAAATCAGCAAGCCTTCATCATCCGTTAAGGCATCTATGCTCCTTTTTTAGAGCATTTTCCTTCTACTTAAAGAACAACATAGAAAACAACATGTTTTCTACACACACACACACACAAAAAAAAAAAAAAAAAAAAAAAAAGCAACGTGCTTTCCCTTGAGGCCTGATCAACCCCCTACTTTTCTGGAAGATCCCAAAAGTTAAATTCAGCAACTCAGGGTGGATTGGAGAAGATTATCGGGCTCGAACCACTTCTAACCAATCTCTGATACCATGTAGATTTGCATAGAGATGAAAAGGAGAGAAGAAAAGATGGGTTAGGGTTGCACGTTCCCACCCCTTTTATCTTATATTTAAGTAATCACAAGCAAATATGAAAAAGTTGACCCTGATACAATAAATATTGTCCAGAATATCCCGAGACTAAAAACATTAGCAACAAGTGGGTCGTGGGCCCATAACCAAATCCAAGTGGTCCATGGGCCCATGACCCGTAACCGTTAACATTGACAACTTATAATATACTTGAGATGTGCAAAACACTAGAATGGCCACACAACGAATGAAAATTGTGAAATCATAAGATGGAGAGTATTCTCTAAATTTCCTTGTTTCCAGATTCTTCTAACTGTGAAGATGCTAGAATTTGCATGCCAATAAAACATGCAGGCATACAATAACACATCTTCAACAAGCATAGAAATCCAAATCTTAACTAGTATGGATCACTTTCGAGCCATCCTTTTACCTGCTTTTCCTCACGTGATGAGCTTGTATCATCTTTCAACTCTCCTGGGTTTTTTGGCGCGCCTTTGGACCCAGCTGCGGGCATCCGTACTTCCTATCACCATCGATCTAGTGTATTGTTAAAAAGATTATTCTTTACAAATGCAATGACATGTCAATTAATTTAGCATAAAAGGGTTGCATAATAAAAAAGGAAACAATACTAGCTTCTTAAGTGAAGATTTCCAAATTGGGGAGAACAAACAACATTCTCAAACCAAAAGTATATGTTGGTCTATCGGTTCATCTATTGATCGCCTTTGTAGCATTTCCTTGTACATTTTGTCTCTAGTAAATAAACTCACCCTTGCATTACCTCACCCCAACTGTGTTTCACTAAAGAAATCTTTTTAGAATGTTAATTTTTATCCAAAAGTTTCTGATTAACTGTAGCATTCAAAAGACACTAACTAGGTTTGGCGAGTTGGAGATGTTTGTCAACCCTGGTTCGTTAGTGGCTAAAAAAGCTGTAAGATCTGAACAATATGCAGGAGGTGAACACTGTGAGATGGTGGGAAGAATTGGTGTCTTCAGGTCTCTTCAACCTTCCAAAAGGGATGGATCAGCTCTCTAAAAATGGAACATCATAAGAAAGCAAGGAATATAAGGGAAGAGATCCAGACGAAAGGTGTCAAACATTTAGAAACCAAAATACAACCCACAGGTACACTAGGAGAATTGGTGAGGAGAGGAGCTATTCTAGGAGGGGGGCACAACCAAAATGGTGGTAGAAAAAAATAGGTAAAATGGCAACAAGAAGAAGATCATATCTGGAGAGTCCGCACATAACCACATATAGGTGGAGATAGGGGATAGAAGACTGGTAAAAAAGTCAGTGGGCATCCAGCATCAATGCAGCCCCAGAAAAAATATATATATAATATGGTAGGGACAACAAGATACACGAGGCATGGATAGGCGCTAGATGAGGAGAGGAGGCAATATCTTTTGCAATGAGAAGATGAATGAGAATGAGGTCTGGATACAATTGGGTCCATGGTGTGCCGTAACAGCGTTACGCAAAGGTAATGGTGGCAAACATTACACATTATGATCCGTAACGCCCGTTACAGCCACCGTAATCACCCCCCCCCCCCCCCCCCCCCCCCCCCCAGTTCTGGCTGTAACGGTCCATTATAGGACCGATACGAATTTATTTCAATAAAAAAATGAGACTGTAATGGACGTTACAACCCATATTGTAAAGGTAACGGTGGTGGCCATTACAGAATACTTTGGTTGTATGGAAAAAATGTTGCTCAGAGGGTCATTCATTCTACAAGGATCTAAAGACAAGGAGGATGATTGGTAGAGGACATGAATCAAACGAACTCTACTACCTCAATTGTGGAACAACTGAAATTGGAGCTACACTGCAAACCAACGTCTCTTCTCATCAGTGGCATTCCAGGCTTAGTCACCCATCTTTAAATAGTTTGAAGAGTCTATCCCATCTTTTTCAAATGTGTCTAAGTTAGAATGTGAACCTTGCGGGTTAAGCAAGAATCGCGTAGTGTCTTTTCTTAAACGTGAGGATAAAGTGATAAACAGTTTACTTGATACATTCAGAGTTTGGGGTCCAGTTCATGTTTCCAGTTTACCTGATTTTAAATATTTTGTTATTTGTGGATGATTGCTCTAGAATGACATGGTCATATTTGATGAAAGACCGTTCTGAGGTATTTACGTGTTTTAAAGAATTCCATGTGCAAATCCAAACTCAATTTGATGCTAAAGTGTGCATTTTAAGATCTGACAATGCTAAAATATATACAGCAAACTATATTCATTCATATCTTTTGTCCCATAGCATTATTCATCAAACATCATCTACACACACACCACGACAAAATGGAGTTGCAAAGCATAAAAACTATCACCTTCTTGAAGTTATTAGGGCATTGTTGTTAAATATGAAGGTTCCAAAGGGTTTTTGGAGTGATGTGGTTTTGACCACATGTTATCTCATCAACAGGATTCCTTCATTGATCTTAGGTAGTAAAAGTCCTTTTTTCTGTCTTATATCCCCAGCGTCAACCATTTTCGATTTTTCTTAGAGTTTTGGGGTGTATATGCTTTGTACATCAATTCGACCATGTTTCTTATAAAAGAATCCAAAGCTGCAAAGTGTGTTTTTATGGGATACTCCACTCAACAGGGTTGCAAGTGTTATAATCCAATCACTCGTAGACAATGCGTCAGCTGATGTCACTTTCTTTAAAAGTACTCCGTATTTTTTTTAGGAAGGAAAATTGTTTCAACTTGAAGAAGATTCCATCGCTCTTCCTATGGTGTCAAACACAAATTCATCCAGAAAGCAAGCTCTTGTGAAACATTCAGCTCCAACATCGCTGCAGGTCTACTCATAGCATTCCGAGAGAGGTGATGAAGTGCATATCAATGTGTCCTCTATCAATCCTACCACTCTATCTGAAGCTCATGTCTCTTGGTTCTTCACCAGTACTCTCAAATAAAGAAGATATGCCAATTACTCTCTGTAACGGTACACGCTCTTGTACAAAACACCATATCTCTAATTGTGTTTCCTTTAATGGCTTCTCCTTCTTTTCAGCAGTTTGGTTTGTCTGTCTTATGTGTTTGTTCCTCGATCTTTCCATGAAGCTCTTAACAGTGATGGGTGGAGGCGAGCTATAGAAGAAGAGATGATTGTACTTCATCAAAATCAAACTTGGATCTTAGTTGCACAACCAGCAAGAAAACATGCAGTAGGGTGCAAAGGGTGTATACTGTCAAGTATAATCCCGATGGCTCGGTGGATCGTTTAAAGGATCGATTGGTTGTGAAAGGATACACTTAAACTCTAGGCGTTGCTAAGACATTCTTTCCTGTGGCCAAGCTTCATTTCAAATGTGTAGAGATCTCTATTGCCACGAATTAGATTGGCCTCTATACCAGCTTGATGTGAAGAACGCTTTTCTTCATGAGAATCTGCTTGAAGAGGTGTATATGGAGCAACCACCTGGCTTCATTACTCAGGGGGAGTCAAATAAAGTATGTCATCTACAAAAACCTATTTATGGATTAAAAAAGTCTCCCCATGTGTGGTTCAACAAATTCAATATCGTGGTGCATCAGTTCAAGATGAAACGTAGTCAAGCAGATCATTCGATTTTTGTTCAACAGGGAAGACTGGTACTATCATATTAGTTGTACATGTGGATGATATCATTGTCACTAGCAATGATAGTACAGGTTTATCTAAATTGAAGTTCTTATGGCAATATTTTTCTCCAAACGGTTTAAGGTTGCCTACAATACTTTATCAGTATTGAGGTGGCAAGACCGAAGGTGGGAATATTGACCTATCTTAGCGGAAGTGCGTGATGGATTTATTAGAAGAGGTAGGTCTACTTGGGGCTAAGCCAGTTGAAACTCCCATGGACACTGATTCAAAGCCGAGTATAGATTAAGGAGAACAATTTAATCATATAGGGAAATATAGCCAGCTAGTGGGCAAATTGATCTATTTAACGATTACACAGCCGAACATCAAGGTATCCTTAGGCTAGCCTTAGAGGTGGATTGACGTAGGACAACTAACCACTTGCTCTAAAAGCTCGAACAAAATAAGCGTGGCAAATCAATCCCTTTATCTCATAGCCCAGGTCAAGCCCTCGGTCGAACCCCCCTTGTGGGCCCACATCACATGGGTCTCGCCTCACACGAGCCACCCGCCTCACACAGGCCGCCCACCCCGAGTGTGCCCCCCGCTTCACACAGGCCACCCCACTCGAGCCCGATGTGAAAATGCCCCTGCATTAATCACCCCCGGTGAGGAGTCTCGAACACGAGACCTCCCGCTTTAATACCGCTTTTGATACAAGACAATTAACCACTTGCTCAAAAAGCTCGAACTGATAGAGCATGGCGAATCAATCCATTTATCTCATAACCTAGGTCATGCCCTCAACCGAAACCCCCTCGTGGGCCCCACTTCACATGGGTCATGTCTCACACAAGCCACCCACCCCATACAGGCCGCCCACCCCGAGTGTGCCCCCACTTCACACGGGCCACCCCACTCGAGCTCGATGTGAAAATGCCCATGCATTATGGATCCAAAGCAATAGAGCCAAAAATGTGTAATATCCTCATATTAAGATTACGAATCCAGAGATGAAAAGTCGGAGCTAGATTTGTGGGTCGAGTGGAGATTTGTAGTAGTAGTTGTTGTTGAAGAGTGGAGAAGAAGATTAGAACAGAAGGGATCGAGTCTCGGAAGGGACCATGAAAGGTAAAGGATGGGGGCATGGATGAAAGGTTAATTTTAAAATGTTAATTCACTCCTAAATGTTAATTTTAGTCTAAAATCTTAAAAGTTAAAAGTAAATGTCTATTGCTAATACACTTTCTTAATGTAAATTCACACCCAAGAAAAAAAAAAAAAAAAGAATTGCCTTCAACAAAAGAAGCTCAATGACTCGGTCTTTGTCCAATACAATCAAAAGCTATGAGAACGATTTTATGCTAGGCGAGAAAAGCTCGGTTTCTATGATCTTGTCTGCCTAGTTGATTTGGAGGCAGATAATGAGTGACTTGTAGAGACAAAGGAGACGGTCCTTTGCAAGCGAGGACCTAACATGGGCCGAAGTCAAAGTTATCACATTTGGATCAACAACTTGAGAAAGTTTTTCTTCCACTCGAAGGTGGAAAAGAGGAACGAACAATCACAGTCAAGGCCAAGCAACGGACAAGATTAAGGAGATGGAAGAAGAAGATGATCAAGATCAACTATTGGATGTAGATGAAATACCAGTGCGTACCGATGATGAAGAAACAAAAGAATATGAAGTATATGTCGAAGAAGGAGACGCCATTGAAGACGACGATAATGATCACAATGGTGGTGATCAGATGCCATAATGGCAACTAGATCAATGTGTTTAGTGTGTTTATTTTTAATATTTTCAATTTATGAGTCAATAAGTTAAAACTTGTAACTTTGTAAGTTAAGCTTCTTTTTTTTGCAAATTATAAATTGTATTTGTAAATAAAGTTGTAACTTAAAACTTGTAAGTTGTTCAAGTTATCAAGTTATCATTTATCAATAAAAATTTTTTGTTCAAAATTTTTAATAATTAATTCTCTCTTAATGTAACTTGTTGATTGTTTTGTTAAACTAATAAAAGTAATTAAATAAATAACTTAATTTATGGATGGTCTAATAGTCTCAAACACTCAAATTACAATCAAATAGGTAAAAGAACCCAATCCGATCACTTGTAGTAATTAGGCATAGTTTTTCCTAATTTTTTAGATTTTTTCCAAGTCTTTTTATTTTTCCTCATTTTTAATTTTTTTTTTTTCAAAGAAAAAAAAATAAAGCAAAGCAATATGCGTTTGCATATGGGAACAGCATATGCTGGTCTCATACAATCGCAGATGCGATTTAACAACATTAGAAAAGAAAGAGTGAGAACATGAAGTGCCTCATGGGTCATAACTTGCAAGGAGTTTGTGGGAGTTATGGAGGAACCCACCTCCAGCCGGTGCGATAAATCTAAACATTGATAGAAGTTTGAGCGGTCAGCCAAGACTAGCTAGGGTTGAGAGCATGGCTAGTGGTGGTAATGAGGACATATATGATCTGTCTTCTCTAGTACGATTGTGATCATAGACTCCAATTAGGTGGAAACTAGAGTGCTAGAAATCAGGGTGAGAGACATAATTTATCTAGCCCTTAGGTCAAATGTAGTCTCAAAGGGGATTTTACCTAGTGCCTGAAGTTGGACGTCCTCTCGAATGCTTGTTTGGAGTTGGCTAATTGGTTCGTGGAGGTTAAGGAAATTCACTCATCACTCAAGGCTGTTTCTTGCGAAAGTGCCTGGAGAAGGTAACTGGTTGATAGAATTTCCATATTGTATGGAAGTAGTGTCCCTCTGTTGTGCTTTCTTTCTTTCTTTCTTTCTTTTTTGTTTTTTTTTTTTTTTTTTTTTAAAAAAAAAAAAAAAAACGAAGAGAAGCCTCTTAGACTAAGGGGTAGTCTCTCACTAGAGAGACCCCAATTTTTTAGGGGAGCAACGAGATCAAGCGAAATGACCTAGCCCATCCCTCTGCTGTTTTTTTTTTCTTTTTTTTTTGACCCTCTGCTGTTCTTTTTATTATTCCTTTCAACAAATTTAGTGTTACTACTTTTCGTTTCTTCAGAGTAAATAAGTAAACTCTTTCTTAACCAAAATGCATAAAATATCAGTAAACAAAATTCTTCAATGCCGAGAAAAATTGCATGTAATGAGCATTCAGTTAATCGAGGGAATGCAGGCCATTGCTTTGACCACTTTGGACGAGAATGAGATGATTACATTTCAGACCCATAATTACAAATTCAAATTATGGCACCCTTGTAGTGCATTTTGAGGAATGCCCCAAACGCAATGCAGAAGGTTGGGGCCCTCATTCAACCTCATTTTCATCCGCAATGCAGATAAGTTCCATCTAAAAGGCCTTAGTACAGAAAACCCCATCAATATTTCAGCAACCAAAGTAGAAGAAAATCTAATCAATATTCCCTAAATCGCAAAACCCATCAAATTTCTCAGCAAACAAAACATGAAAAAATCAAGAGAGAGAGAGGAGAGAGAGAGAGAGAGAGAGAGAGAGAGGGATGACCTGTATTGCGATGACGTCGGGATCGAGGGTCTCAACGAATTTGGAGAAGTCGGGCCAGTTGTTCTTTACGCGGAGGAGAAAGCTGTTGGCGTTCCATGTCAAGAACTTCAACGGCTCTTTCCTCTCTTCCTCTCTCTTCTTACCATCTTCTGATGCTGATGCTGGAGAAGGAGAAAGGGACGGCTTCTTGAAGGAACCATCCTTCTCCACCGGTTGGAAAAAGCGCTTCATTATGGTGGAATAGTAACACTATGTTCCCTTCCGCTTCCCGGCACCGCTGGCGATATGCATACGGGTGGGTATATGCATCCGGACTGGGATTCGGTAATGAACGCTCTACCAGTCTACCAAAGTCGGTACTGCTCGGTGATTGTTGGGAGCATGTGCACCCCACAATGATGCATGTATTTTATCTACGCCGTCTATCCATTTTTCCGGGTCATTTTTCGGAGTTAACAAAAACAAAATAAGGCAGATCCACGTCTCACGTAAACCACCCCACAAGAAATAGGGGTGATTAAACGCTTACTCCCGATTACTTCACAGGCCACCGTAATATTTATTATTTGCCATCCAACCGCTTAGCTCTCACAGACTTGGATGAAGGTGGAACGTAAATATTAGCTTGATCAAAAACTTTTGTTGCCCGAGAAGTTTTCTTTTTAATGATGGGTGTTCAATCACCATTATTTCTTATGATGTGGTCCACCTGATATTTGAATCTATTTTTTTTAAATGCCCTAAAGTTTACTGCAAGGGTTACTACCGATTCCAAGTCCTTTGCATCTACACCGGACATGTCAACAATGCAATCACAACTGGAAAGATCGCCAGGCCCGCTGAAAATTAAGGCATGTCCAAATAATATTGATGAGACTAACCTACTCCTGAATGGATTTTTTTGCCATAGGGTTTGGTAAATCCGTCACCATCCTACGATGACATGATGTTTTTCTGTTTGTGATCTCTGTAGAGCTGAACACGAACCGAGTTAGCTCTGTTAACTCGCTGGACTCGTTTTGAAAAAGCTTGATTCAACTCAGTTCGAAACCAAATTCCAGCCGAGTCGAGCTGATTTTTGGAGCTCGAACAAATTTCGAGCCGAGTTCGAGCTTGGCTGAGCTCAAATTGACTCGGATCGAACCTCAACTCGAATCGAACTCGAATTGAACTAGTTCAGTGACTCGGTTAGTTCGATATTGATGTTGCTCACCAAGTGTTTGATAAAATGACTCAACGAAGTATTGTTTCAGGTGAATACATTTTCGTGGGATCAGCCGGTGGCGAGGAAGGTATGGATATGAAACAAATTACTAACAAAAAAACAAACATTACATGATAAAACTACCCTTAGATCTTGATTTTGATGCTACCTATTGAGTGTTTAATTAAATACCTGTAAAATATTGCTATTGTTTTACAAACTCTGAGAAATTGAAGGGGCACTTCATGTGTTTGAGAAAATGCCGCACAGGCTCGTACTCGACTCGAACTGGCCTGAGCTACTGACCGAACCGAGCTAAGCTGGCCAATCAGGCTCGAGGACCGAGCCGAGCCGAGTTCGAGCTAGGGTCAACTAATGGCCGAGCCGAGTCGAGTTGTGCCAAGCTCGACTCTGTTCTACTAGTGTACAGCTCTAGATCTTTGTCCTATATCAAGGGTTTTGAGAGGGATACATGCCCAGTTGTTAGGGGCTCCACATTTAAGATGATCCGAACAGTTCATTTAGAAGTTATCATCTTATGTTCATGTTTCATTGGTGATCTTGGCTTTTGACTCATTGGGTTTGAATATATATTTTTCAATGCCCTAAAATCTTCTCTACATACAATCATCTGCCCAATGTTTCTTACCATGGCTTATGTAGCATATAGTTCATAACATCAACGATTTAGATCATCACTGAGATGCAGTCCAGAGGTCGAAACGGACGTTGTATCATGGTTGTGATACAGTGGGCACGAATCTATCAAATTCTAGTGTTAAGTTAGCCAACGACTTTATAAGTCCATACCTTCTGTCAACAATTCATGTTAGGGCCAATTAAAATGGGTTGTGTGTAATATAGATGGATTTGCATGATGTATTTGGAGATCTCGGGGATATATGAAGAGGATTCTACGATAATATAGTTGTAGTGCATCGAGTAACGCCACATCATCCACTAAGCAGTTGAGTGAAGAGTGATCGTGTGGAAGTAGTTAAGGATAGATGGCAAGTTTAGAAGCAAAAAGGGATAAGTCGTGCTAAACAGCTACAACAATGTAAGAGTGTGGGAAGCATTTAGATAGTCAGATTAAGGTTATAAATGGCAAAGGATTTCAGCAAAGCAAATGATCTCATACTAACCCAATCAAACTAAATCTATCTTTCAATTATCTAAAATTTACATTCCATAGTATAATGCATTTACTTTTTGCTAGTTAATTACACTCCGTAGTCTACTTTCTCCTATTGTTTGCATTCCTTAGTGTAATCTGTAGCATTAATCAAGTAATTGTTAACTTTAGTTGTAATTTGGATCTACGCTTATATGTTGGATTTAGTCCGAGCTTCAATCAGAGTTCTCCATCTAGGAAGGTAGTTTGTAGCCGTTCTTTGCGACCAACTGTAAGAATTACTTTCTTGTTCCTTTGTCTATATTGAAAAAGTTCTTTCGTATCGAAGGCAAATGTATAACCCAAAATTACAAGACAAACCATACCCTTTGACTGGTCATTTTAACACATTGTGCGAGTGGCTGAATAGGCGCGATCTTATTCGACCTCAGTCACATACTTTGTATTTGCCTATCTTGGCGCTTGGGGTCATAGTTGTTTGGTTTGAATTGAGCTACACATTTAATTTTGGCATGCTCGTACTTTTCATATGACAGAAACTGTAAATCAAACCACAACATGTTTTTCGCACCCCCGGTGGGACCTTGTCTCTAACTTATCAGCGAGGCATTGCATATTGGAAATATGAATAGAATGAGTAATTGAATTGTCGGGGTCAAACCCTCCACACCGACCGCACTACCTCCGACCGAGGACGTGCCAGTCCAAACAGCCTCCGAAACGTTAAATTTGAATAATAGTCAGACACTCGGTACCAAAAATCAGGAAGGGGTGTCGACCTCTCGGACTGCCTTTCCTGAAGAGACAACGGTCGCACTCTGAGATGTACAACTGAGTATTCAGCACGATCAAGAATATGGGAGAGCTTAGGCGGAGTTAACGCATACCTAGGCCGAACAATTCCGTATTCAAACTAAGAACATTAACAGATATATGGCTAGACACAACGAGGCCATGCATCGGTTGATGGCCATGATCACCAAAAGAACACTTGTGGCAACGCAATATAACGTCGAGGGAAGTTATATCGGTAACGTGGCATAGCCGCCACCTATGCCTCCCCCGCAGTGGAACCCACTACTGATTTCAGTTCAGGAAGTACGGAATGTTCTGCTACCCGTTGAGTTCAGGCGACCAAAGCAGGAGGCCATGAATTTTATTCCTAAGATTTAGAACCAGGGTTTACCAAGATGATAACCTTTCTAGCAATTCCCTAGGAACCTGTTGTTCCATGAGGGACAGGACCAAGTAGGTCCTGATCCAACATCGATGGTTGAACCTCAGCGAGTGGATCGCGACCAAATCATGCAGATGGTTCAAGAGATAGCAGGACAAGTACTTGGCCGCAATGTCATCCCAGTTTATCATAAGCCCTATCCTGAATGGATTGACCGACATCATCCATTGTGGAGGAATTATTGACCCGATTTTGCCCTATTTTCGGGCGATCTCGGTCAATCAACCATCGAGCACGTTAGTCGATTCACTATGCAATGTGGTGAACTGACAAATAATGACTATTATAAGCTACAATTGTTCGATCATTCACTGACGACAACACCTTTTACATTGTATCAAATTTATTGCCAAACTCAATCCATACTTGGCAAGAGATGGAAGAAAATGTTCATACTCAGTTCTTTTTAAGGATATGGAAATGACAATGGTCGATCTTGCTCATTTCTGACAGTTGTCAGGGAAAACTTGTGAGAGCTATATTGCCCAGTTCAAGAGAGAGAAGAGCCGGTGTAAGGTCGTCATGACCGAGGCCGAATTTGTGCAACTTGCACAGGACGGCCTTGAATACAAACTCCATAAGAAATTTATCGAAACGAAGTTCATGGACCTATACGACCTGACTATGAAGGTCTCCCAATATGAAGAATTTCTTCAGGAAGGAGATAGGCAAAAGAACTCGTCAATTGGGACATATTATCATGACCCAAATTATGAGGTCACAATTGCCGAAGTAGTGGGGAAAAAGCCGCTCATATGCTCGACACTGGTCAAGGTTGAATCGACCACGTCGGCCACCCAAAAGGCCCATGAAGTATATACTTTTGATATTAATTGGGGCGATGAAATGTTTAAAATTCTATTGGCTAAAAAGTTTATCAAGCTTCATATTAATCATAAAATACCATCGGCTGGCAAATTGAAAAAGATTGAATAATGTATATGGCACAGAACTCATTCCCATTCAACTAACAAATGTGTTATGTTCAAGAACGTTATTTAGGATAATATAGATCATAGGTTGCTAAAATCCCCCGAGAAATGTGAGGAAGCAATGTTAATCAATACTGATCCATTCCCACCTAACCTTAAGGTCAATATGGCTACCGCAAACCTATGGAAGGCTAATCGACCACAATAGAGGGTTGATCTTGGCCCAAGTAACCGTGATGGCACATCACGACAACCAAGGCTATAAGGCAATATCAACCTCCCACATCGATTACTAGGTGGCCGAACACAGTTTGACAAGATGGTCAAGGTTCACAATTATGCGACCAATGTGCCAGAAGGACCATCCCAAGTTGGGGAGGACCTCCTCGACCATGGATGCAAGTTCGACATGTAACTCCAAGGATGACTGAAAAAGGCGGTCACCATCGACCACAGGGAACAACCCCCCACTTGGCCAGCCTCAGGATAGATTTTTGAGTCAAAGGATGGTCAAACCCCCATCAACTCATAATGGAGTTTGGAAATGGGTCACGCATCCTAAATTTTCAACCGTTTCCGAAGTGATGACCCGGACCTAGAAATGTCGTAGGTAATAGTGCAAAGCGGCTATGAAGAAGGAATTGTAGGGGTCAAGGATGCATCTCAGTCGAAGACCATGCATCCATGACCATTTTGGAGAATCCCTCGGTCAGAGGAGCAACTAGTCGTGACACACGATCAAGGCAGTCTTATAACTCATACCATATGATCAAGGCATGGAGGATGCCACCTAGCCCAGTGGGCCAACAGAACCAGGGGATAATGATGATTGTGATAATATGTTTGATTATCTCAGTGATGAATACTTCTCAGGGGACGAATGGTTGATAAACAGACTGGTAGAGACCATTGAAGCATTACAAGTGTCTTCACCTACTGCCATGTAGTTGGACACTGCTGCCAATGAGAACATTGGGCATACTGATGTGAATCCCAATATGCAAACTGGTTCAGAAAACACTAGGGGGCAATGCCCAGGTTCAGAGATTGTGTCTAGGACATTGCCACACGTGGTATTTCATTACAATATGGTGCTTAGCTTGCCCTCTAGTTTTCAAGCCAAGCTGGCCCAGCTAAGTGAGATGGCAGGCAATGTAGAAGAATTCAGTCCTCCTGTGGTAATACAACATGCCTCCTTTCCTTTAGAAGAAGCAATCAAAGGGGCACTAGGAGTGGATAAAGCGCCACATGTAAATACCATCACGGTAGAATCAAGAGCTACGTCAAAATGGGGTGGATCCTGTAAATGCCATCTTATCTAGCTCTTAGATTTGTCAAATTTTGTAGTGCCAAAACCTCTTGGAATCTGTATCTTGTGTAGCTCAACTTTATATCATCCTTGCCTACATTCAAGAAGTTCAAATTCAAGTTCAAGCATCTCAAATTCAAGTTCAAGAAGTTCAAGTACAAGAATAAGAGATTCAAGTACAACATCAAGTACTAGATCAAGTTTTCAAGCTTCAACTATGTAAAGACAGTGTGCATTACTTAAGAATACATGCTCAGCTTCAAAGTACTTCAAGATGACAAGCTTCAAAGTACTTCAAGATGATAAGCTTCAAAGCACGTCAAGATGACAAGCTTCAAAGTACGTCGAGATAAACTATCAACCGAAGCGAACAATGTTTCAATGTTCAATTTTCACCGATAAGGTATGAATGACCCTAGATTGACCATAGGTTAGGTCATATTGATTGCATACTTAAATTGGGTCATTATATAATTTTATAGGCTTTTTCTCGACTAGTCCTAGCCTATGTTCGACTAGTCCAAGCACTGGCTCGACTAGTACAAGAATTCCCTCAACCAGTCCAAGGTTTGTTATTAATTTTCAGAATTTTCAGTTGTACCCTTGACCAGTCCTGGAGACTGCTCGGCCGGTTGAGTGAACAGTACTTGACCAATCGAGCAGGCTCGACTCAAAGTCTAGCAACCATTTTAGGTCCCACTCGACCAGTCGAGTGCAGGGCTCGACTAGTCGAGCAGGACACTCTACCAGTCGAGAAACGGTCTTATCTTATCGCACCTGAAATATTTAAAATTTTGTTGGTCCTTCGACCAGTCGAGCTGACCACTGGGCCAGTCAAGTGAACAGTATTTATGCCTATAAATTGAGCACGAATTTCAGAGTTTGATAAGTCATTCAAGCAAAATCAAGACACTACTCTGAGAGATAAGTTCGTGATATTCTTAAGTTATATTGTGTTCATTTAATATTCTCTTTAATTTAGCTTTTTGCATTTGATTTTGAATTCTCTATTCCAATCTTAATTGAAGAAGGGATTTAAGTTTTCCCATTTCTTAAGATCAAAATCAAATCAAGCTAGCCCAAGGTGATTTAATCTAAAAATCATTTAGAACTTATAACCCTTTCATAAGTGAGTGTGGACATTGAACATCTACTCTGAATTGGTTCTACTGGGCTTCATCAAAGGAGAATATCCAGATAAGTATATTTATGTTTTTGTAAATTTCTTTTTGATTTTTGAGGTTGTGCCAGAAAAATCTCTCTTTCCTTTTTAGTTTGTCTGATGTGATCCAGAAAATCTCAGAGTGTGAGATTTTTGAATTGTATAAGCCCACTTGAAAGACACAATTGTGAAGGTTTTAAGTAAACCTTGAAAGACCTATTTTATAGTGAACGCCAATATCCCATGGGTGAGGATATTGGGAGTGGAGTAGTTGTGTGGCTATTTTCTAACAATTGGTGTACACACAAGCGAACCACTATAATTTCTGGTGTTGTGGTGGATGGTTGTTTGTGGCTTTTTGTGAATGTTGTAATTTCAGTAGAAATTTGTGGAGAATGTTTGTAATTTATTTTCTGCACATATGGTGAATGTTGTAATAGCAGTAGAAATTTATTTATGTTTTATTCTTTATTCCTCTGTATTTGTTTGGGATTTTGATACACAAACCGTTCTAAAAATCAGGTTTCCTACCATAAGCCATTGGTTTTTGGTGTAATGTTGTCCTTAGAACAACATCTGTATCAACCTCTCAATACTTGTGCATTTGAGGTTGCTATTCATTTATGTTATTTAAATTGATAAGTGTCATCTTTATTTATATCTTTCTTATTTTGTATTAAAAATTTTAATGTGGCATAATCCTATTCACCCCCTCCCCCCCTCTAGGACTTTTAGCTCGGCCTTTTCAAGTGGTATCAGAGCCTAATAGCTCAATTTATTGTTATTTGGATTAATTTTTCGAGCTAATCGATCTGAGCTTTTTAAGATGTCAAATTTCGATAGCCTTTTAATCACTAGGCCTCCACCACTTGATGGCTCCAATTATGCCTATTGGAAAGCCAGAATGAGGATTTTTTTTTAATCCATGGATGAGAGCGTGTGGTAAGCCACAGTGACCAATTGGACCCCTCTTACCACTGAAGTGACTGGTACTGATGGATCTAAAATTGTAAAAGTCACACCTTACTTTTCATGGACCGCTCTTCAGAAAAGTGAGAGTAGTGTCAATGCAAAGGCTTTAAATGCTATTACTTGCGCACTATCACCGGATGAATTCAAGAGAATTATATCCTGCGATACTGCAAAGTAAGCTTGGGATATCTTGAAAATGACACACGAGGGTACAACAATTGTCAAGAAATCTAAAGTTCAAATCCTCACAACCAAATTTGAGGAAATACGTATAGAAGAAAGTGAAACTTTCATGGACTTCTATACAAGATTGAATGACATTGTCAACTCTATGTGGGGTCTTGGTGATAGAATCATAGAAAGTAAAGTCTGTGCAAAGATACTGCGCTCATTGCCTGAACGATTCAATTCAAAAGTGACCGCGATCCAGGAACTTCGTGATATGGATAATATGAGGGTTGAAGAACTGGTTGGTTCTTTACAAACCTACGAGTTAAACTTTAAAGCTCCTAAAGGTAAGTCCATCGCCCTTAAGTCTTCTAAAATTATTTCTCATGAAAATACTAATAATTCTGATTTAAAAACTTCTGAAGATGATATGACTCTTTTAGCTAAAAAGTTTTACAAGATTTTCAAAAGTAAAAAGAGGGTTGATTTGCAAAAACCTATTGAAAAGAAAAGACCTAGATCTAAAACTTGGAAAATTTTAAAAGACAGCCAATGCTACAACTACCATGAATATGGGCATTTAACAAACAAATGTCCTAAGAAGGACAAGTCTAAAAAGAAAGGTATGTTGGCTACATGGGATGAATCTTCCTGCTTTGAAGTCTCTTCTGAGTCAGAAGATTCTGAAACCGAGTCGGCTAATGATGTTAAAGTCCTAATGACTCTAGCCAAGTTCACTTTCTCAAATAATGATAATTTAACCAGTGAAGAAAATCTAAATAGTGACCATGAAAATGAAGAAGACCTTCAAGATGCTTATGATGCCCTATTTAGGGAAAGTTGCAAAATTGTTGTAAAGCTAAAATTTCAGAAAGAAAAGTTTTCAAAATTAAAAGAAAATTTTGATAATCTAGTCTTAGAAAAATCACACATTTTAGATTTCTTTGAAAAAACTAAGTGCAACTTAGATTTCAAAACGTCCCAAGTTGAAAACTTAAAATCTGAAAATGAAAAGCTAAAATTAGAAGTCTCTTCGCTTTTGAGTTTGAAGGACACATGGAGGTATGCCCAAGGTGATCCTAAATTAGAAAAACTTTTATCCGGATCCAGAAAATGTGGCGATCAATCGGGATTGGGATATGATAAAAGTATTCCTTCCAAATATAAGAATACTCCACCTAAATTTGTTAAAGGGGAGTCTTCTAACTCAAAAAGGAAAAGTTAGAATCAAAATAATTGTAAAAATACTAAAACTTTTTAGACTTTAAAACCTAAAAGCAACCATATCAACTATAACAACTATAAACTATGCTCTTAAAATCTAACTCAGTGGGTAGGACTTATAATAACTATAAACATAAGAAGACCAACTATGCTCCTAAACCCAAAACTGTAATGAAATGGGTCCCTAAGGTTACTTGTTTGGTTGCTCACACCGCTTTCAAAGCTTCAAGCCATTCAAAGTGGTACCTAGACAGTGGTTACTCCAGACATATGACAGGTGACAAAGGTCTGTTCACCAGTCTTAAAGACATGACTGATGGTTCAGTCACATTTGGTGATGGTAGCAATTGCAGAATTGTTGGCCAAGGTACAGTTCAACTTTTTAACTTCCCTCTATTTGAGAATGTTTTATATGTAGAAGGTTTAAAACATAATTTATTGAACATCTCTCAAATATGCGATAATAATTATAGTGTAAAATTTACCAACCAAGGGTGTGAAATTTTAAATAAGAATGGTTTTGTAATATTAACTGGTCGCAGAACTTCTGAGAACTGCTATATTGTTAGTGATTCAAGCTCATTTAAGCTATCGTGTTACATGGTCCAAACCGATGAGACCGAATTATGGCATAAGTGCCTAGGACATGTGCACTACCACAACTTGTATAAATTGAGCAAAAGAGAATTGGCAAGAGGTCTACCCAAAGTAGAGAAAGTGGATAAAATATGTGATGAGTGCCAGATTGGTAAACAAACTAGGAGTGCTCACAAAAAGGTGAACTCCAAAGACACATCTAAACCACTCAAACTTCTCCACATGGATCTCATTGGACCAACTAGAATGGAGAGTAGATGACTTTACCAGGTATACTTGGGTAGTCTTCTTAGAGAGAAATCAGAAACTCTCGACGAAGTAAAAAAGGGTACTTAAATGTATCCAAACTGAAAAAGAATCACAAGTCACTAAGATCCGTAGTGATCATGGTTCTGAGTTTGAAAATAGCAGTTTTAAGAAGTTTTGCAATGATCAGGGAATATCACATGAATATTCTTCGCCTAAAACACCATAACAAAATAGTGTAGTGGAAAGGAAAAATAGAGTGCTACAAGAAATAGCAAATGTTATGCTAAATTGTATGAAGCTTCCTAAGAATCTTTGGGCTGAAGCCGTAAATACTGCTTGTTATATAATTAACCACGTTTATACTAGAAAATCAAATAGTAAAATAGCTTATGAAATGTGGTTTGATAAGAAGCCTATTGTCAAGTACTTTCGAGTTTTCTGCAGCAAGTGCTATATCTTACGTGATCGAGAAAATCTGGGTAAATTTGACACCAAAAGTGATGAAGGAATATTTTTAGGGTATGCTCTGAATAGTAGAGCGTATCGGGTTCTTAACAAGAGGACCGGTGTAATTCAAGAGTCCATTAATGTGGTTATAGATGATCACTTGAATATACCTGACTCAAGTTCAGAAAATGATGAAGTCCTTTTATTTGATAAGTCAGACTCTTCATCTAGTTAAAATAACACTGAACTGAGGATAGTTAAAGATCATCCATCTAATTAAATCCTTGGAAACCCTCTCACTGGTGTGCGCACTCGTAAACAACTAGAAAATATGTGCAACTACGTATGCTATACATCTCAGATAGAACCGGCTAACATAAAAAAAGCTCTTACTAACGAAAACTAGATTGTTGCAATGCAAGAAGAGCTAAATCAGTTTGTTCAAAATGATGTTTGGTACTTAGTTCCAAGACCAAAAGATAAACACATTATCGGAACAAAATGAATTTTTAAAAATAAGTCTGATAAACTTGGTAATATTATTAGAAACAAGGCTAGGCTGGTTGTACAAGGGTACACTCAAATTGAAGGCATTGATTATGATGAGACCTTTGCCCCAGTAGCTCGTCTTGAATCAATCAGACTATTTATACCATTGTGTGCTTTAAAAAATTCAAAATATACCAAATGGATGTAAAGAGTGCATTCTTAAACAATGATTTGCATGAAGAAGTGTACGTTGAACAACCAAAGGATTTTGAAGACCTTAAGCATGCTAATCATGTCTATCGCCTGAAAAAGGCACTCTATGGTTTGAAACAAGCTCCCAGGACATGGTACGAAAAGTTGACTAAGTTTCTACTAAGTCATAACTTTGTAATGGGAAGTGTTAATAAGACATTGTTTGTAAAGAAACATAATGATCACATTCTTATAGTGAAAATTAATCTATGTTGATGATATTATCTATGGATCTACCTGTGCTAACATGACTGTTGAGTTTGCAGATCTTATGAAATCTAAATTTAAAATGAGCATGGTTGAAGAACTAAACTATTTCCTAGGGTTATAAGTCAAACAACACCCTAATGGTTTCTTTATCTCTCAAACCGAATATGCTCTGAACTTAGTTAAAAAGTTCGTATTTGAGAGTGGAAAAAATTTTGATATGCCAATGAGTACTACTCTAAAACTCTCTAAAGATTCAACAGGTAAGAGTGTAGATCCTAAGTTGTATCACAGTATGATAGGTAATTTACTTTATTTAACTGTGAGCTGACCTGATATTGCTTTTAGCATAGGAATTTGTGCTAGATATCAGTCGGACCCTAAAGAGTCACATCTGATTGCTGTTAAGCACATTTTGCGATATTTCGCTAGTTCAGCTAATCTTGGTCTTTGGTATCCACATGATACTGGTGTGCAATTAGCTGGTTACACGGATGCTGATTGGGCTGGTAACATTGATGATCGTAAATGTAACATCCCAGATTTTTGCCAACCTGGGATTAGACGTCCTTAGGCAATGGGTCGATCCTAACACCTTATTATCTTGTCAGAACTGAATCCCACAGTCTAAGATCGGTCCTTAACCCATTTCCTTCACAAATCCCACCCTTCACCACCTTGTTCTTTAAATTTTCTAAGTACTTTCATATTAGACACTATCTTAAAGTTTAGGTGATGAAGAACAATACTTAAACTAAACATTGCTACAAAGGACTAAGTACCACCTCAGACCGAAATCACCCACGACTAAATCCTTTAGAAATTAGGCGAGAATTAGTTAGTGTTAAACTAGAGTGCCTGTGAAATTAGCACCAATCACTTTAAATACGATCTGTAAGACCCAAAACTTGTAGAATCATTGACGCTAGTTACCCTAAAATCTAGGATCAGTCTCATTACCCGATTGCTCTCGGGAGCATCCTGAAACTCCGTATCAGATCTGGACCGCACGTCGGAAGTCCGTTTAACACGAAGTTAAGGAATTAGGACCGCCTTGCTGGGCTTGACAACTATCTCGAAAATCAAATCCAGATAGCGTCCCAGTGTAATTCGCTTGAGTCCGGAGTGAGGAGTGTGAAAACACTTGAATTTCTTTACAAATAAATATCTCAAATAGTAATCTGGCACCTCTCGCTTACGGATCAGTTTTAAGCAACTAGACCGTCAGAATCAGACCAAATTACACTCTCGGATCAGGAGAAATTTCATACACATATCCATGTACTCGGAATCTCCGATTGAGATCCGCTGACCATTGAACTGAAACTGGTCCGCCATTTGCCATCTGGAATCCCGACCGAAACGAAAACTTAACTAAACATAGATCCGGTGTCGGTGAGCTTAAGTCCGACCTTTAGCTCAAGGAGGCCCGCCAGAAGTCTTCCGTTGAGCTGGAACATGTCCGCTTTGGTTATAACCTAAGTATACTTTGACCTGGAGTCTATTTCGGTGAGTTTTTAGGCTATATAAGGACCTTAAAACCCTCTCTCTTGCAGCCATACGAATTTGAGAGAAACCCTAGAGAGAAAAGAGAGAAAAGAGAGAGAAAGTGTGGGATATGTGGGAGCATCTCCCTGCCTTGCTTCCCTGCTGCTATCCATGCTTAACCGCTCAATTCTCATTACTTTCCCGGCGATTCCGACGTCGTTTCTAAGTAAGAAACCCTAACCCTAATCTGTTTTGGGGTTGTATAGGTTGTAGGTTATGAAATAGCTAACCTATTTCATTCTATAGGTTGCCAAACTGCCGTAGACGGAAGCCTAGCAAACCTATCGTATTCTTTACGATTCTACGATAAAAGGTGAGGACTTTAGGTGTATAGGTTATGGTTTTCAGCACTTTCAATGTCAGATAATGATAGATTCATATTTTTTGCAGTTTTCGACCGACTTCAAGAAGTCATATCTCCCTCGTTATAACTCTGATTTAGGTGATTCAAAAGCCAGATTGAAGCTTGGTAAGTCTAGTTTTATATAAAAATAAGTGAAAAATATAATAATAATTTTAATATAGTTAAATCTAGGTTGATGTAATAACTATACAAAAATTATTAGTTCAAATAGCTGCTACTTCTTGAATTTTTAGAATTTTTCTACAACACGAAATCTAATGAAATTTGGTGGAGATGAAGTAAACTTGATGAAAAACTACTAAAAAATAATTAAAATAATATACTAACTAAAAGTGCCAAAAAGGGACATAGAACTACCCTAGGACCTTATTCTACTGTAATTACGGCAGAATTTAGTTAAGTTCTAAACTAAATGAATCGGATAATTAGCTTGAACGACTTTCTATACGAACTACAAGATCCAAACCCATTAGAATCATTAACCCAACATTACCTAGAAACTTAGGATCAATCTCAAAACCTAGTTGCTCTTGGGAGCACATTGAAACTCCGTATTGGACCTGGACAGCGCGTCGAAAGTCTGATTACCGCAAAACTATAGGCTTATGACCGTCTTATTGGGCTTGACAACCATCGCGGGAATCAAGCCTAAATAGTATCCAGAAATGCACAACTTGGGCCCAGAGCGAAGTGTGTGAGAAACGTGAATATCATTAAAAAATGAACTCAAACTTAAGTGAATTGGGTTGTTCGCTTGCAGGCCAAATTTAAGGTTTCAGACTGTCAGATTCTGACCCAACTACACTCTTGGATTAGGAAAATTTCCCTGCACCCATTGGTATACTTGTGGCCTTGATCGAGTGACGGTGACCGTTGACTGAAACGGGTCCTCCACGGTCGATCTGTTAATCCGATCGGACCAAAATTGTATCTTGGCCTAGATCCATTGCCAGGGAACTTACCCTACGCCGTAGGTGAGTAATGGACCTCCCAATGGGCCCCATTCGTCAGAAACAGTCGCCCTTTGGATACAAACCTGGTATACCATGGCCGTGGGGCCATTTGCGTAAGTTGTGGGCCTATATAAGGGCCTTAACCCACCCCTCTCTCATTCCATACGATTTTCTCAAACCCTAGGTGAGAGAAGAGAGAAAAGTGGAGGAAAGAGTGAGGAGAAGAGAGAGAGAGAGAGAGAGAGAGAGAGAGAGAGATATAGGGAGATCGTTGCTGAGATTCACTCCCACGACTCCATACGCCGAATCGCCTCCCTACTATCGATACACGAGTGATTACAACTTCGATTTGGGTAAGAAATCCTAATCCTAATCTTCTTTTAGGAATCCAAATAGAAGAATCGATGAAATATCTAACCCGCTTCGTGATTTAGGTAGTCGTTGTGCTGTAGACGGAGACGTGGTGTACGAACCAAGTTCGTAACGAGCATACCGACGAAAGATGCAGACTATAAACATTTAGGTTATGGTTTTCAAGACTTTCAATGTCAACTAATGATTTATGTCTGACATGATTACTGCCATATGATCTTAGTTACGACGCTTTGTATATATTGTACATATGTGAACTATGTTGAATACAAAGATGCATTCCATGTGTTTGTTGAAATAATCGAATGAATACGAAATTATGATTTGTGTTCGTCATGACTGTAAACGTAGGATTCATGGTTGTCATAGGTATTATGATCATTATGTGTAAAGATTTGATATAATATATGTCGTAACTAACCTAGACCATATATTGGATAAAGGGTAGCCTAAGTGTTTGATAAAATGTTTGAATGAGTGTGAAATCCTGATTTGTACTTGTCATGATTTCTAATCTAAGATCCATGTTTGTTATATGCTTTATAACCTACGTTGTGTAGGAAATTGTTGTAGTTCACGTCGTAACTAATCTAGTCTATGTATTTAGTAATGTGTAGTCTAAGTATTTGATAAAATGTCTGAATGAGAAATTGTTAATGGATTGTGTTTATCAAGGGTATCAAGATAGGATTCTCGATCACCTCATCCATATGTATAATTCCTCATGAAATCTGAATTTCGTCTACGTGATTTATGTATGAAATGCATATGTATAATAACATGTTCAGTGTGTTTGTTAAAATGCTCAAATGGGATTTATTTTTGAAATATTCGTTAAATTTTTATATGATTATCACATGTATACATATGCTGCATTTGAGTATGATTGGGACTACTACGTAGTCTAGGCAATCGGTAATGGTTCCCGTTTGAGTGGCCGAACTAGTCTCGCCACAGTGGATGAGTTCGATGAATCCGAGACGCACGATGATTGTCGACAGTGGTTAGGCCACGTGGAGTGCTCATGCGCTTCATGTCGATTAATTCAGTGTGCGTTCGTACCAATCAAACTTGTCAAATAATCCGATTGGCCTAATGTGTGTTCACCATGTATGGACGTTATTGCTTGAATCTAAGGTACCACTTACCAATGTAATGCGCGTTTCAACCATGGTACCACGATCCGCTAAGACTCATGAGCCGGGCATGGTGGTATGGGACACCATGGTCGAGCTGTCGGCTTACGCTGGGGTGTCGTGCCTCCCTGTAGTGACTAGTGACCAACCCAAACTCGTGAGCCGAATACGGTGGTATGAGACACTGTATTCGAGCTGTTGGCCTACATCGGCGCAGCCTGGCTGCCGTCCTAGTGTGGGTTGGGGTGAACTGTCTGATCCGGACCCCCTTTGAAAATAGCGCTCTAGTTGGTAGGGCGTTGGTGGAGTGACCTCGAGTATAAACTTTCGAACTTGCCTATCCACTGCTTTTCAATCAGGGGTGATGTTGCCCTATAACTCACCTATCGTATGTGATTAACTAGGATTGACGACCCTGACGACCCTAGATGGATCATTGTCTGGGTAAATGATATAAAGGGAGGTACCTTAGCTTCCCGAATCTGTTGTATGGATAAGCCTAATTAAGAACTCGGCTAACACGACCATGCACCGTATTACGTGTGCCTTTGGCGAGGAAGAGCATAGTGGGAGTAGCATGTGCGACCGTGAGATGGTGTCACTGCGAGAGTGCAGGCGAAGGCATGCATCATTATAGCTTACCATTCCTGCATTAACAAGAGTACTTAGGACGTGATTGTTGTACCGCTTTATCATTACTGCTTGACTGAATTGATAACATGTTAACCTTTGCTTTATAGTTCCATTGAATTAGCTACTCATTCCCACCTGAGATGGTGTTTTAAAACGCTAACTAGACTCTGTTGTAAATGTAGGTAATGACGGAGTCTATGCAGCGGAAATGGACTTCATGGACAAGGAGGAGCAATTCTCCTATGTCCAGCTATCAGGCGAGTCTATGTACACCCCATGCTGCTTCGACGAGACTATAGGGTTACATGGATTAGTTGGACAGTTACACTTGGATATTTTGTAAATTTTGGATCAATACATGTATATATTCAGCCTGGTGTCTTACTCATACTCTGGGGATTAAGAAACACTTTCATATTTTATATACCATCTCAATCTTCCGCTTGCTTAATTTAATTATCTCCAGAGTATGATATGTTGTTTTAGTATAATCCCACTCATGTTTAATGCACTGTTATGGATAAGATTTAATCATCATTATCTATGTTGCATAAGTGATGCGTTGGAACTTGGGAGTTGAGCTTTGCTCGACCCCCGATTTTTAGGGTGTTACAGCTTCTTCTGTTTATACTCCCTTACACTATATCACAGGCTGGCTAAGTGTTTACTTTCTGTGGACTTTTGATGCTCCAGAGAAGGCGCACATTCACCCTTCACATCTCCCACTATGGTTTTTTCAAAAGAGGACTATGGATAGAAGATCATACGATTGGGTTGTCAACATCATCTTGAACACTGATAAAATTGATTTCTTCCAGTTTTTCCTATATCGCTACATAGAGGATACAGATAAGGTAGACACCAGATATCTTACTTTAGGAGAGAGAGCATTTTTCCTTTCGATTCGATCCTGCAGCCTTCCATTAAGGGAGGGAGTAGAGTTTTGGAGGGAGCCCTACTATCCGATCAGGTTTGCTCGCCAGTTTGGTTTTGATCAAGCCGTGCCAGAAGATTGAGGATTAGTAACAAGGAGAATGCGCAGCTACGGAACTGGCCCATATAACTGGGCGATGATATGGAAGCAGCTACTGAGTGGTCGAGTCAGATCTACTTTTATAATTCCGGGCAGTAATCGCATCACTCGCACTTCGTATGGTCACATGAGGTGGTGGGTGCATCAATCATATCTTGTTAATAAATGCTTACCTGTGATTGAGCTAATCCGGATTTCGCTGCCGAAGCTTAAAGGTCGCAGACTTGAAGAAGGAATAGGCTTTATGCCAGAGACGAGCCATGCCCCCTTTCTCGGTCACCTCTGCAAGAAGATATCCGTGGATGATCCAATTCATGAGTGAAAACCGGCTAACACCCTAGAAGGATGGATAGCTCATGGGGTTGTTATGGACTTTGAAATAGTCCCACGAAATCGTTCTGATAGAATAGTTGAAGAGGTGGCGGAAATTCCTTCTCCTACTTAAGAGAATGTTGTTGCATCCCAAGATAATCCAGTTCTTGCTCCTTCTCCTCGACTCGTTCACCCTAGTCCATCTTCTCCAATGACGAGGTCTCGAACGAGTTCCCAGGCTTCTCCTCCTTTGCATCAAGAAGGAGTTGTTGCCTTGGCCTCTCCAATCCCAATCGATAAGGACCTTCGACCAGGAAGCAATAAAATTTCCCCTTCTAAAGGGAAACAGGTCGTTATTGAAGACATAGAGGAAGAAGAACCGACAGACTTATCCACTCCACGACTATCGATTCCAGCACCGAGGCTAGAGCACTTTCCTTTGCTGATAAGTTGGGAGCTGACACTTCTTCTGTCAAGGAAACTCGACCCCCTGAAGCCCATATTTCTACAACAGGTATATCTATCATCTGCTCTATTAGTATTTCTATATCCCTTAGCCTTATTCTAATTTCCTTTCCTTTTTCTCTTACAAGAACTCTTCCTCGCAGCAGTACAGCAAGCTCTGATTCTGTAGCCACTTTGTCTGATCTATTATCTTTCGAAAAGGTTCCTGCACATAAATTGATTTTGATGAGGAATTCTGTATCAGCAATAGTTCATATTTTTAAAGATCCCGATCAGTGCTCGGATCTGGATGTTGCTATTGAAATCTTGAACAACACTGCAAGAATGGCGAAGATTAATATTTCTGTCCTACGTGATTCTCTTCTCAAATTTCGTGATTCAATAATTTCTTTGGAATCAGTAGAAAATGTCACCATCGCCCCAGAGATATTAGAATATGGAAAACAGCTAGCTTCTTCCAAAGAGAAGGTTTCCCTTATCATTTCTGCCATTTCTGAATTCAAGCAAGAGCAATTAACTCTTCAGGAAATGTTGAAGGCTTGTGCTGAGAGCAAAACGATCATTTAAAGTCGAATTGCTATCTTGAAGGAGGAAATCTTGTAACTCGAGTTAAAAGATCATATAGAAGAACCAACTATGAAGGAGACCCAAGAGAAGCTGCGAATAAGTATTCAATTTGCCAATGCTGAGAAATCTGAATTAATCGAGAATGAAGAGATAGTTACATCTTTGGAGAGAAAGTTAGCTGGCATTCCAGATCAAACAAAGATTATTCTTGAAGCAAGATCAAAACACATCGCAGCTCAAGTTCAGTTGAAGGAAGATTTACAGAAATATTTAAGAGTATTGGGGGTTACATATGAACTATTAAGAATTTGTTTTGTTTATTGTTCTTTTTTTTTTTTTTTTAATCACATGTAGCTTCTTTTGACTTTCAGAATATATCAATGAAGACATCATGATATTTTGAGATAGTTTATCTCCTCATAAATTTCCGAATCATAATTTATTTCAAGCATATTTATTTATACGATTGTCTAACATGATATTCATTGAAGGCTTTAGATAAAAATAACAATATATTATGATTGTTAGTATGGGATTTCCTATATGATTTTTGTTTTGGTAGGCGGAACTAGATTTCAATTTAGTCAGATAGCCACACAGTTTAAGCTCTTGAGTAGTGGAGCAACACAGTTTTTTAGACTCATAAGTAGTTGGAGTCGAGTCTTACATGAATGGTTGTTGTAACTGTCTAGATTTCACGAGACTTATCGCAGCCAGGGAGTTCACAAACCGCAATCCATCAGAGGGGCCCAATGAAGCTATCAAGGTGTGAACTCGGTGGGATTTATGCATAAGGTTAGCCACAGTAAGTCTTTGGAGTTCACGGGGCGCACAAGTGCTACCTTTGGGTACCAAATCTAAGGTCGCTAGTCCATCAATGAGTAGGCTAAAAACCCTTCCTCATGAGTTACTATCGAAATCAAGCCAGGAATATGGGGGGTCTTATGCATAGTTGGCCTATCAATGGTTAAAGCCACATAGCACACACTGCGACCCACTTTTTCTTCGCCTGCAAGGTCGGACCTATTCACGGGAGGGTATTTTCATCATTCCCAGTGACGATGTCGGAAGCTCTACAGGCGGCATTGGTCTCATGTATGATTAGCCGTTGGGGACTTTTAGTCATTGGCTCCATTCGCTGCCCGCATGGGTATGCATGTGATGGTCGGCGGGCTTTTTAGGGCCACTGACTTCTCACTGCTGCCCGCTGCCCGAATATATATATATATATATATATATATATATATATATATATATATATATATATATATATATATATATATATAGCACCGATAATGATAGGTCTTATGCGTAGTTGGCCATTAAGGGCTTGGCTAGGCTGCCTTAAATGATAAGCTACCATCACTGTCATCAACTTTATATGTGGTTGGCTATATAGTTCATTCCGCTGCCAAAATTGGTGAATCAATAATTGATATTTCGCCGTCGCTGATAATGTTCTGAAAACAATCATATTATGTTTAAAATAGTGTATCAGCTTAGCGATGATAGCAATTTTGATAAAATGAGTTTGTATGAGCGATTGATGACGACAACAATAGTTGATAATTTTGGCGATAATTATCGGCACTTGGCAAATTCGACGAAAATCATCGGCGTGTGGTGATACTTGACAAAAATTATCAACGTTTGATGAATTTGATGACTACAAACGCTTGACATGCATCATCAACGCTTGACAACAACCATCAACACTTAACAACAATCATCAATGCTTGACAACAATCATTAACGTGCTCAATCTTGATATGCCTAATATGCTTTGAGAAGCTTTGCTTGAAAATTCACGCCTTTTATTCATTCTCATGAAGGATAGTATATGACTTTGTCTTTTACGTTCTTCTCATCCTTCTACTTGTCATGCCCCATTTTGATTAGGAAGCATTATTATGATAATCTTCGTAATCAAAATCACAATGTCGCGACCGTTAACAAATATACTAACGCTGCATCACTTCATATTGATCATCCGAGATTAACATTGCCCCCATTCTTGCACTAATTTGGCCTGTGTACTCTTATTTCTTCTTTTATTTCATACACTTTCCTTATAACAATTTCACCTTTATCAATCATCTTCTGTAATTTATTCTTCAAGTTGAAACAATTCTCCGTTCGATGTATGAGGAAACGATGGTAATAACAATAATCACCTTGACTTATTTTCTTCATTTCTTTTGGATGTTTCACCCATGGCAATTTGATCTTTTCGGTTGCCAGCATTTTGTTCAGCATAGGAAGTATATCATCTTCTTGAATGAATACTTCCTACAACCCTTAGGCTGTGCAAATTCTTTCTTCATTTTCTTGGCTATATGTTCATTCATGTTTCTTGTATCTGAACCTCCTTGCTCATTCTGTCGATTCTTCATTTTTCTTTCTTCCTCAGTCATATCGGTCGGATTTCTCCTAAGGTTCGGAACCAACTGGCTTATATAAAAGTCAGACACTTTTGCAATAACCCTTTCGAAGCTACAAGCCTCTTCAATCATATCTTGAAATGTCTGTATATTCGAATCCATGAGACTTCACGCAATACTTGGCCTTATGCATTCCAAGCATAACTTAACTTGTTCTTTTTCTTCTTTCACTAATCGCAAACATGATGACCCCAGGATTCTCCATCGATTAATGAATTCTCCGACTGGTTCATCCTCTCTTTGGTGAATAGAAGCTAAACCATGACTGACTTCTTTACAAGGTGATTCAACAAATTGTGAATCATAACGAGAATTTCTGAGCTAATCCATCGTTGCCGGCCATTCTCTTGTCGCAACAGCCTTCCCTTTATCTTTTCTAATCTTCCGTGGATTTCCTGCAAATGTGGCATTCATAGTCGCTTTCTTATCTCGTTTCTCATCCTCTTTCATTACTATTTCACCTTGCTTTATCATTCTCTGCAACATATCTTTTAACCGTGAAATAATTTTCTGTCTGTCGGATGTCCAACATAATGATGATAATGACAATATCTCTTGTCTTTAGTCATTTCAACTTCCTCTGGGTGCCTGGCCTGAGGTAACTGAATAGTTCTAGTGACCAATAGTTGTTCCATCATTGGTACGACATCTTCTTTTCCAAAATCAAACTCTTTATTATAGTCGTTCGATCGGGTTCGCTTATGATTTACTCGATCTTTATACTTATCTGAATCTTCTCTCTTTCTTGCTTCTCACTTATTATAGAAAGTATTTTTCTTTCTTTCTTGAACAACAATATTTACCAGCAATCTATTTGATCCTCTTCTATCTGTTCTGATCTGAAATGCTGGCATTTTCCTGGCCATTAATTCCAATGCATGCGCTTTTGTCACTAATTCTCAAAAAGTTTTTATATTAGCGCTCGTGAGCCCGAAGGCAATTCCCAGCTCCATAGAATTCAAACACATGTTCACTTGATCCTTCTCTTCTGGCCAATGTCTGTAAGAAGCCCTGAAAGTCTTCCACCTGTCAATGAATTTCTCCACAAGTTTATTTTCTCTTTATCTGACAAAAGCTAATTTTACAATAGTGACATCGCGTTCTGATGAAAAGAAGTTGGATATGAACGCATCCTGCATCTGATCCCAAGTTCGCATCGACCCTGGCACCAAACTGGAGTACCATCGAAACGCTTTGCCTATCAAAAAGGAACCAAACAACCGAAGGCAATATTGTGGTATAGTAGAGAAATTTCTCATTCTTGTGATGAAGTGCATGAGATGTTCCTTTGGTGATCCGTCTCCATTGATTTTTTGCAAATTGGGATGTTTGAAATTGACTGGAAAAGGGATATCTTCTACTTCTCTCGAGTATGGCGTTCGATATTGAATCGTCCAATATTCTTTCATTCCTTTTCCATTCTAACAGCTTCTGCAGCTACCTATTGTATTTCCTCTTGAGTCACTACCCTTGCCACGGGAGCGGACCCAAGTGATCCTGTGCCCGGCGAATGAGAGCCCTCTGGTTGTTGTTCTTGCTCATTCATGGCGGGCATCATTGGAGAGACTACGATCTGAGCCACATTGTGTGCTAAAGTAGCCAAGGCTCCTCGAAGACTTTTACATTCTTTCATGAGATTCTTTTGTGCTTCCGCCATTTCGGCCATGCGATCTTCGGTTGTCAACTGTGACCCTTGATCGGTTCTTGCCATACATATAGTAGCTTCAACATTGTCTGAGGAGGCAGTCGTAGGAGTAGAATCCCCAAACATGATGGGATTTATTGGGAGAGGAACTTCATTCAGGTTTTCTGTATTCTCACAGAATTCGGCCGACTGATATTTTTCCTGCCGAGGTGTATTTTGGGATGAAGCAGAAATTGTATTGTACATTGGTGATTTACCCTTTTCTTTTCTTGTCCATCCGACCTTTGCGACGGGCAATGCTGGAAAGTCTTGGGATGTTAGAGAGGGAACGGATCTCCCTGGGTACAGAGCCGGAAGGGTGAGTTCAGGGTTGTTTCTTGCTGTATTTCGCGTCACAAGTCCTTTAACCCTTTTTGGTGATGCATTTATTCTGGTGGTTGTTGCATTTTGAGCTCTCGTCTTTCGAGACGATACAACAACCCAACCATCATCCTTTTCTTGTGCCAGTGGCAAGATGGATATGACCCCGACCATAACTTGCGGCTTATCATTTTTGCTTGCAGGAGACTGGTCTTTATAGACTGTAAGCTCAGCTGTCGCATATTCCACCATGAATCCGGTCGAGTGAAGTAGAAATTCACCTTCTTTGTTAGGTTCGCCATTTAGATGTAATTTGCGGTTTTGTCTTCTTACCTTTGAACAAAGTATAAAATCAAAATTAGCGTTCAGGTGATAAAACATTTTGTCTTAGAGATGAAGGGGAGGATGTTCCCGTTAAGAGTCGCCATTTTGGCGTCTTTCGACACCGAACTATGACAAAAGTTCCCATAACCTTCTCAATGTGATTCTTAAATAAGATAGTCCCCAACAGAGTCGCCATTTTATTTTGATAAGAGACAAATGCATTCGATTTGGGAGAATATCTTATTCAAGCATAACAGAGAGAGTGTATTAAGAACATTCATCATATTTATTCGTATTGAGTTCGTTTTCATCCTTTGATTCCCATGATTCTGAGATAGATTACTTAAAATACAGAAATGGAAAGAGTTCGAATATTGAATATGAAAATCAAATCCGACAACATTTCGAATTGTGACTTGATCATCTCTTTAAGAGGAATATTGTATGGATTCGATCATCTGATCTCCCTTTCTTGAGCTCATATCCTTGTGCAAAAGGAGAATTGAAGATTGCGAAAACCAAGATTGACAATTGTAGTAGCATATTGATCATTACTGGTCGTGCAACAGTATGCTATTGTGCGGCTCGGTGTAAACCCTTGCTCTTGTCTTCTAATACCTTCAGTCATCTCCTCTTCTCTAGAGCTCTGATCTTCTTCAAAATCTTCAACCTCCCCACATGAGGGGGGAGTGGGGTATTTATAGACCTCCACATGTGCGAACCATCGATCTCTGTGCCATGGGGCCTACCTTTCTTCAGATCCAACTGTTTATACAAAATAGCCCATACAACCCTTTGCGTATGATCGCGCAACCAATATGGTTATTTGCGCGGTCCCGTGCAACCGATATGGTTTGTGCAGACTCGCGCAATCATATGAAATTACACTTTATTTCATCTTTGTCACATATTTCTTCTAATTGCAGTCTTTTGATCTTTTCTATCTTCATTTATTTTTTTATGCCTCAACAATCACTTTACGACTTAGCGACATCAGGGTTATGGCCTCCACAGGCATATAATGGATGACCAGATTGGATACCGAAAATATTTGTTCTAGCATTAAGGTGCTATGGATGTCCTTGGGTGAAAGTCCTTAAACCCTTGTGTTACTAGTAAGATGCTTCAACGTCGAGACCAAGTGGATAACATGAGCACCCGAGTGTCGAATTCCAATAGGTTGCGTCTCCCATTATGTCGTGGTCGGTTGAAAAGGAGTATGACTATATCCCTCAAGGGTAGGGGGTTGTAAGCTAGGTTGAGTTTGACTAGCTCGTAAATGGGTCCGCTATCGATGAGTCGGGTGGGCATTAACATACCACTGGCAAGGCAGATAGTGAGGTCTCTTCCACTCCCTTGGTCATGCGTGCGATGGGGTGACAACCAGTATTGGAGTGTACTAAACCTTGGTGATATTTCCAGCGACAAACATTTTTGATATGTTAATTAGTTGAGGATCAGCATGTTTGCGTTGCATCTCTAACATATGACATTCAGTCATGTAGGCCTTGCATTACATAGCCTTGGTATGGCTAGCATCATTTATGGACTTGCCAGTTTAGCCTTCCATCATTTTTGCTTACTCTGAAATTTGTATGCTTGCACATGCATTGCGCACACACGCACGCACTCTCTAAGCTTCGTAGTAAGCTTATGCATGTTCGTTACGTGCAGGTTATACTAAACGACAACAGCATTGAGGCAGGAGCATGTTCCAGATCTTTTAGAGTTTTTTTTTAATATCATGTATTTTCCTTTTAGCACTGTACTAAAAAACTATATTAGTGGATATGAGATGATGATATTTTGTGATTTGGGTACACTTGTGGTTATACTCCTTAAAAATCACCTTAAAAATCCTCCTTGTAGGATCCCAGGATTAAAACTTGGTGTATGAGAGCTGGGAGTCGAGAATGGGGCACTACGAAGGCTATTGGCACCGGATTCAATGGTTAATAATTTTACGAGCCGGTTCTCGAGTTTGGGGCATGACAGTACCCTAAGTGCACAACGAATCCAGACATAAACAACTCTAAGACTTAAAGTAAATTCAAATAGAATCAATCTAATATCATGATTCAAAATAATGTTATTGAATCCAATAAACCAAATATAGAAATTAACTACAAGCTTCATCCCTTAGCCTTAGCTAAGAGATTAGTCAATCATGGATATGATTGAATTAAAACTCAAACATAAAAACATAAAAACTAACTAGAACTTAAGGATTGAAGAGGAGGGATGACTCCTTGAAGCTCCACAACTCCTCTCTCTACTCCTATCATAATTCATGTTTAGAAACTCCTAAAACATCCCTTTATATAGGCTTGATTCACACCAACTTCAAAATCGACTTGATTTTACACAGCTATCGCAATTTCAATGGCACTTTTGATGGCATTAAGCTCCTATCGAAGAGTCCGAGTGCAATTGGAAAACTGTCCAGCAACGAACTTTCGAATTTGCATATTTTCCCGATGTCATCAAACCTCCTTCGATGGGATCAAACTTGGCTTCGATGGCATCAAACATGTCCTCGATGACATTGAAAAATGCATAAATATATCCAACAATAAAATCAAAAATTTCATGATTTTTTTGATGGGATCGAAGTGTCTTCGATGGCATTGAAGGTGTCTTCGATGGCATCGAAGGTGTCATCGATGTCATTGAAGGGTCGATTTTTGCACTTTCAATTTTCTACAATTTGATCCCTTGATTTTCTTCCTTCTTCACTTAGTTTCCTAGGATCTTGGACTCTTGAATTCTTCAATCTTGACCTCCATAGATCCAATCTTCCACTTGGTAATCTTTGAGCATTAAATCTATGCTTTAAGCATCATTTTCTCCTTAACTCTCAAAATCACATTGTACGAGAAAACATGGCATTAAGCACATTAATGTTCATAAAACCAATGCATAACAAAGGGGAAATATACAATATTTCACTCTTAACAAGACCCTAAGTAGATACGATTTAAAAATTCATGCATAATCAAGACCAGTTTAATTAAAACACGTTACAAGCATTATAGGATATTAAAATATCCTTGTGAGTGTTTCATCGTCCGTTCAAAGAATAAAGTCACAACTTGTTGTTAGGGATAAGGGGACTCTTCCAGCGTAACCTCTACCTAACCCAAAACCACAATGCGAGATAAGTGACCTAAGCTCTTTGAATGTAACACCCCGTACTTTTTAGTACTCGTGTGTTACCATGAGAATCAAGTTTAGTACAAACACAAAGCCAACTCATCTAAATATTCACTTTCATCCTAACTTAAATTTGACTAGTAAAAGGATCCTCACCCATAAATTGAGTCATCCATCGATCGATTTTTAAAAATGGGCCATCACGTTATGTGAAGAACTATTTATAGGACTTGACTTCCTTGATAAGAGAATCCAATCATCCACCCAGTAGTGATGGATCATCAAATCCAACAATCATCAACCTTAGAAATAGGTTACGAGTGACACATGACTAAAATGTAAGGGTTGCGCCTCCAATCCAGTAGTAAATCACTAGGAGGATAGTCCTTGGATCCCCTAGAACCCATAGGATTGGTGTTGATCAAGTGTATAAGAAATTAATCGACCCTCTAAGTATAAGATCAGTGGTTAGATTTCCACTTATAAAGTCTTTAGGACGTTTAGGACTAGTGAGAAGTGAATATGAAACAATTATGTCATCGGATCTCAGGATTCAACTGTTGAAATTAAGGATCAATGGTTGGATCTAAGTTCAATTGTTAGATTAAGACTTCTCATCATCTGCTAAGGAGTCTAATCACCCAAATTAACCAATAGATTTCACCTAGATGCTTCAATTGACCCTTAGGACTATTGATAATCGATTTGGAATGGGGCTGACCATCAGATTGATAATAATCAAGTATAAAATTCAAATTACATTAAGTATGACCCACCTGAGTTTAGGATCTACCCCATTTTTTGGGTTGGGCCCTAATTGTCATGCCCCAAACTCGAAAATTGGGCTCACAAAATTTTCGATCACCGAATCTGTTGTTGATAGCCTCTGTAGTACCCCGTTCTCGGCTTCTAGCGCCCATACGCCAGATTCCGATCCTGGGATCCTACAAGGAGGATTTTTCAACGTACATTTATCTCGTAAGAAGCATAACCACAAGTTTACCCAAATCACAAAGGCAACATCATCATCACATATCCACTAATATAATCATTTGAATACAATGCTGAAAGGGAAATACATATATCGAAATCAAAGCTCCAGAAGTCAGCTACATGCTCCAAGCTCCACGCTACTGCAACCTAACGCCACCTGCATGCATCTTTCATGCATAAGCTTATAGAAAGGTTAGAGGGTAGTGAAAGTGTGTGCACAACGTAAGTGCCAAGTATGCAATACAATGCCATAAATCATATAATATCAAAGTAAGGGAAGACATACTGGTAAGTCCATGAGTGCCATCAGTCATACCAAGGCTATGCGATGCAAGGCATAAATGCTAACGACCATATCAATGCAGAAACATGGCAACCCGAAATGCTAAATGCTGCGGATGCAAGGCAATATGCTGTGCGAATGAAATGACCAAGCTGGAGTGAAATCAGAATGATAGTGCGTAGTATCGCAGGCTATAGGGTCCATCATAAGGGACTTTTATCCAAACCAGTCCCATACCTAAATTTGGATAGCCAGACTCAATGTGGTAAACTCCTGATCTCAGGTTAGTTGAGTTCCCCAACCGAAATCCTGGCCATTGCAAAGGTACACATAACAAATAGTTGCACACCACCAGCCCGAGTGGATAGTGAATGAATGAATGAATGAGTATACAACTCTTGCTTAATAAGTCCACATATCAGCACCGTACATCTCTGGGATCATCACCGGGGTCTAGTACACTCCAAGCTAGCTATCGCCCCAGCCAGCCGCGTAGCCCAGCAAGTGAAAAAGACCTCACTACCCGCCTGCCAGTAGTATACCAATGCCTACCTGGCTCATCGATAACGGACCTATTTGGGAGCTGGTCAAACTCAGCTTAGCTTACAGTCCCCTCACTCGGGCGAATAGGCCACACCCCCTCCCAACCGACCAAGACACAGTGGGAGACACAGCCTACTGATATTCCGCACACGGGCGCTCATATATCCATTCGATCTAGACGTTGGGGCGTCTCTTGCCTTGGAGGTTTAGGGACTTTCACCCACGGACATCCAAAGTGCCCAGATGCTCGAACCAAACATTTTTGGTGTCTTATCTAGCCATCCACGACATGCCTGTGGAGGCTACGGCCCTGATGTCGCTTGGGCGTACAGTAATCACAATCACACAATGTAAGATGCATGAGTCATGTAGTCCAATCATGCATCAATCCTACGCATACCGTGCGCTCATGTGGGATAACTCCACCTATCAGGGAGTCTCATAAACCACCTGCACTATGGCATATGCAATGGTCAATCACATCTCATAACAAACATTCAGATGATGCGTATGGGTGTGTATCATGATGCTATGTTATCACATACCCATAATCGGTATCGACAACCGACATCAATAATCGGCCTCGACAATGTGGACATTTAATCAACATTACCCCCAAGGAATGGCCCACATAGAGCCTAACATATAGTGGACCCATGACCTCACACAAGGGCCTAATATACAACATCATGGGCCTCACTCAAGAGCTCAGGGCCTCTCATGTGGGCCTAATATAAATCACAATGGGCCTCATCGTCTGGCCCTCAAATGCACCATAATGAGCCTCATCACGTAGGCCTCATATATATCACATTAGGCCACCAAGTAGGTGGGCCCCACAAATGGATTTTGATGGACCACAAATATATCAAAGTGGGCCTCCCAAGTGTGAGCTTGGATCACATCTAAAATCATTTCAACAGTTGGACGGCAGTTGGATCACATCTAAAATCATTTCAATATTGCAGTGGGATCCACAAGATGGATAGTGTGGATCATAAAACAGATACATCACGGTGGACCCCATCGTTCAAGCAATGGACGGTGGATATCACATGTGTCAGGTAGGGCTACGTGCTCTCAGCACTTGCATCAGGTGCATCTCCACCGTCCATACTCTCCTAAATAGTAGAGATAAAATATATACATCATGCGGGAGTCCACGTGGTGGCCCATTTGAGATTTGAATCTTCCTCAATGCAAGTGAGGTGGGTCCCACCGTCCCAGGTAGTGGACGGTGTGGATGAAAGCACACATCATGGCAGGTCCCACGTGGGGCCCACATAATATAATATTACATTATTAAATATACACACACACACACATATATATGTATATTATATTACACAGGGGGTGGGGTATGCCCAGCATCAGGCCAGATGGATGGACGGATGAAATACATACCTCATGGTGGCCTGCACACACAGCACCGTCCAGATGGACGGTGCAGGTCACATACATCATGGTGGCCCCACACACAGCACCGTCCAATCATTCTAGCACCGTCCAGATCATCTGGACGGTGTGGATGGGGTAAATATAACATGGTGTGGCCACATAACTTGGGGCGTCAATACATCAAGGTGGGTTATGAATGGACGGTTTGGATGAGACCCATGCAATCTGCTGGCATCAATGTAGCAGGTACACCGGCCAATATGCTTCTGTAGCACTAGGTCTCATGTGCTGAGTACAGCGCACCTTTAAGGTGGGCCCCACATATTGATCAAGCTGATGTTTGCGTTTTCACATCGTCCAGGCCCGCTGGACGGCCTGGATAAAATAGATGGATGACACTGATACATATAATATGGTGGGCCACGTAGGGTGATCAGGGTCGAATATTGCATATCAGACCCCAGTAATTGCCTAATTTTACGTACATGATAAGGTTTAATGGAGTGTTTTAATCGTGTTTTCATTACAGGACGTAATAATGAGCGTTAGACTGAAAAGAGAATTAAAAGCATGGATTTGATGATCCAAAGTCACCAGAGCACGGGATGGACTCCAGAGAACCAATAATGAAGAATTTACACGCTGGAGATCCGAGGAAATCAAGCCGTTCACGTTAAAGAGGCCCGAAACTGGTGAAAATTGCAAGATCATGGGGCTTCCACCATCTGTTTAGTCCGAAACTTCGTACACGGCCTGCAGACCTTAAATTAACCATACACGTCAAATCTCACCCATTGGATCATTGTGGAAGTGGCCCTACGTACATATCATCCCATAAAACTCTGATTTGGGGCCAGCATGATATCTGGATATGCCTCAACTTTGGTATCAACTGTTTATATGAGATGATAAAGAAGATGGACGGTTTGGATTTTACATATTCATCAATGTGGGGCCCATTTGTATGTGAAGGGAGTGTAGAGGAACCATGCACTCGCTGTACATCTAACAGACGAAGTTGGTCAGCAGGCGCTGACTCGACGTTCGTGCTTCAAACGGAAACAGCGTCTTCGCTGTTGGCAACAGGGCCTTACGAGCGAACCCTGGTGGGCCACTATCATCACATGATTGGAAGATCCACATCGTTCAGAGAGTTCACGACGTAAAACCGACCGTACATATGGTGGGTTTTCAGATCCTAGCTCGTGTACGCATGGAGACATCATCACCGCATCAAACGGATGGAGCGTTTAAAAATCAGTGGGCCACACTTAAGCTAATTCAAAATCGTGCATATCTGGACGGTTTTTCGACCCGAATATAATGGTCGGAATGGATTTCTAAGATACCAAGTATGTGGACCCCACCTACTCCCATTCAAAAACAGAAACTTCCGTTTTCAACTGCGTTAACGCTGTCGATCGCTGGTTCGAGTTGTGGGCCCCACCTATTGTCCATATCGACAATCAACTCGTCCATCAAAATCCTAGTATCGATATCATCAACGTGTAGGTGGCCGAATTTCAAATGAGAGCGATTATGGAAATCCACCGTTCAAAAGCAGATTGAACGACGGAGAAACAATAGCATTGGGCCTCATCAACGGAAGGTGAAAGTATGTATTCCTAACCGAAATTTCCTCCTCCGTCCAATGGACAGAGTGGATTTCCCAAAATAACATTGAAATGAGCACTCTGGTGTCACAGCGGAAGGACGCTGCCTTCTTCATGCCTTACGCAGGTCGTCCGCTGGGATGCTGCGTGGGCCACCGGCGTGCATCGGATGACTGATCCAAGTCGATCATGTTGTCCAGAAGGAAAAATTCTACGTACCCTTATCATTTCCGGGCATTCATGCTTAGGAACAAAAGTGCAAACATTGGATCATTCTCTGTACGCTGATCAGTGCAGTGGTCCACAAAGAGCTCAAATCCATTCAAAATTCGGAATAATAGCTGAAATAGGCCCTATTAGATCAATGAACGGCCCTGATTTACTAAGTAACCATTACATATGGGCTCCACAGAGATTCAGCGGAACCCCTGTTCTAGTATCCGCGCCTCTTTACGTAAACCGACTCAACCACTCTCAGCTTTGGGCAGTTATAAAGGGAGATCCAGAGCCAGAGCTTTGGGGGAGGGGAGAAAGGCATCGAGAGCTGGGAGCTAGATCAAGAGGCAGGGAATTCCAGATCCAGAGAAGGGAAGAAAAGAGAGAGAGAGAGAGAGATTGGTTTGATGTTCCCTTTTTATGAATTTTATTTATTTATCTGTTTAATGGATTTTATGGGTTACTAATCCCTTAGCTAGGGCTGAGATGAAGCCCCTAATTTGATTAGCTCTTTTATTTGTTGAATTTACTTTGACTTGATTGATTTGTTTCTCTCTCTAGTGTGCTTGATTAGTTTGAATTCTGTACTTCTCCATCTATGAACTTGACCAAAGTATATATATGGATGTTGTTTGGATGCTTATTCTAGGTGCTTGTGTCTGATCATGAACAGGTTTCCTATAGAGGAAGAAACAGGGTGCTTTAATGAACTGTACATTCCATGTGCCCGATTCAGGACATGGGATATGTTATTCATGGCATTGCTTAAAGGAATTAGACATTCTGTATGCCCGATTAAGGACACAGATTGTGCTTTCTCTATATAAGTGGTATCAATCTAGATTAAGGTGAATCAACAGACAAAACAAGGGTTAGGATAATTAGGGGTGGATTCGAAAGTCCTAGTGCCCTCTCTCTGATTGAATTTTCTTCCCTATTCTCAATTGTTTTTATAGAATTGTGCTTAGTAATTCGCTCCATTATTTGTTGGATTAGTTAAGGAGAATCATAGATTTGAATTGTGACGACCAGTCCTCGTGGGAACGATCTCGTAATACGTACTATATCTACATCTGATTCGTATACTTGCGAGTTTAAAAATCATTTAAATCATGTTGGTTTAAATAAAACATCATAGGGCCCACCACATATATTTATATTATTATTATTATATATATTTATATATTTTTTTATCAAAGCAAGGCCAGCGTCTAGGGATCCAGTGTCTAGACCCTGAACGCTGACGGTGTGGATTTACATACATCATGGTGGGTCCCACTCACGTGGCCCACCAAAATATAATATTATATATTTTTGTATATATATATATATATATATATATATATATATATATTAAAATACAACAATCCCCGTCCAGGCCCCTGGATGGGTGGCCTGGACAAAACACTTGTATTATGTGGGCCCCACGTCCAGTCATTGAACGGTGCTGCATCATATGGAAATCATGGTGGGGCCCACAGATCAAACTGATATGTGTGATTTCCCTTCATCAGGGTCCATCCAAACGGGCAACAAGGGTGGGCCTTAGTTGGATGCGGTAGCAAGGTAGGCCCCCGATTTGGACACGGATGCGGTCCGCTAATTGGACAGCGGCGAGGATAAAATGCATACATCATGGGGGGGTCCACAACACTGTCCATCAAGGTGGACCATCACATAAGGAAAAAAAGAGAGAGAGAGAGAGATAGAGAGATGTAAAAAGGGGAGGGACCCCGCCACTATGGGCCCTCCCTATACAATGCATACATTAAGATGGATCCCACAACAAGTGGTCCCTAAAAAAATGAAATCCAACGGTCGATCACCCACCTTTCTTGCTTCTTCTTGGATCAATGGCAAGCTAAGTCCTCGGCTACCACTTTGATGGAGGATGATGCTGATTGGATGGTGGAGATGGTAGATAGGGAGGTGGGCCACACATAAATCTCTCTCTCATGGAAGCTCTTGCTTGGACGGTTACTTGAAAATGGAGAATGGGTAGAGAAGAGAGAGAGGGTCGTAAGGAGAGAGTGGGATGGGTGACTGAGTGATGGAGTGATGGGGAGTGATTGATGTGTACTTGACATGTAAGGGTGTGTAAGAGAGAGAGAGAGAGAGAGAGAGAGAGAGAGAGTTGACTTTGGGGAGTTGTTGTACTTAGGGATGAAATGGTTGTACTTGACATTTGATGTGATTGATGAGATTGATTTGATTAGAGATTCTCTTGGGTTTTGTAATGCACAGTGTTTTCCTCGAACTGAACGCGAGCCCACCTCTCCTGACCTGGGTATCGCCTTGGCACGTAATACGCGGCGTCGGAACCGTGGCGACAGCGCGGTTGCAAGGGTGCAAGTTTCGAGTCGAGCCGACTCTGATATACGGGACACGACTTAGGAGCGCGCGTAAACGTCGATAACAGATTGCGAGTCGCTGGAATTCGACCAGGACATTGCGAGAGCCTACGGAATGGTACAGGCTAGGACACGGGTCGAACATAATGTGAGATAACAAAGTGAATGGATGGAGTGGATTGATCAGGATCGTCCCTATGGGTCCCACCTTTGACATGTGTGCATGTGGAGTGCATGCACTCGCCGACCTAGTCAAACCGAGTTTGACCCGATGAAAATGGAGAAAGGCCAAGGAGCTTTCTCCCACTGGGTGAAAGTTTAAATGGACATTGTCTATTTGTCCAGGGTATAGCCCACCATCAAGGACGCTTCTTGATGATCGACACCGTCCATCTTGTTGAGCAGACAAAACCAACTAGAACCATGGTTGGTCCGCTTGATGATGCACATATGTGTGCTCTCAGCCTCGAACATAAGATGAGCAGCGCTACGAGAAGTTTCCAGAAATGGAAATCTGCTTCAATGCCAGGTTGGTGATCCAAGATAAAACCCTCTGCCTCATCTTAACCCTCCATTTAGGATGATTCCAGCCCTCCATTTCATCCCAGTTAGGGATCTTTGCAACCAACAAGAAGAAGAAGAAAAGAACAGGTGGAGTCTTTTCGTTGAAGGAAAGTGTCGCCCTAAGAATAATCCTAACCATCCATCTCAATTCGATGGTTCTGAGAAATCCAGAGCTTATTATAAAGGACAAAGCTCCTAAACAACAAGGCCGCAACTCCACTCCCTGCAGCTGCTCGAGAAAATCTTGTTCGTCATCTCCAAGCTCCGAACCCACCGAGCAAACCTCATTGAAGCTATGATTTCTCACTTCCTCAAGCTTCATGGCATCAATCTGAGTCATCCAATGCTCTTGTTTCAAAGAAACAAATATAGATCAAAAACCCGCCATTATCTTCCTCGTTGAAGAGAAACTTGTAAGTGCGATAGTTATTTGCTCCTTTGATTGTCAAATTTTGTAGTGCCAAAACCTCAATCTGTCTTGTGTAGCACATTGATATATAAGTTCAAGACAATGCATCACATGTACAAGAACAATGCTTCAAGTTAAGAACAAAGATCTACTTCAAGAATTGCAAGATCAAGTACATTGTTCTCTTCTGTAAGCTTCAGAGTTTTAAAGCTACATCGAAAGACGAGATCTTATTCAAGACTCAAGGTGAAGTACAACTCAAGAACTATGAATTCAAGTTTCCAAAGATCTCAAGTTCAAGCTTCATCATGTGTCGAGATTTCAAGCTTCATGAACTTCAAAGATCATTCATCATTTGAAGAAAAGAAGGTTCAATGTTCATACATCATGTCCAAGGTATGGAAGACCTTAAATTGACCTTAGGGTAGGTCATTTTGAATACATAATTCAAATTGAATTACTTTATAGGTGTTTGGCCTATTCTTCAACTAGTCCTGGACTCTATTCGACTAGTCCTAGCACTGGCTCGACCAGTCCAAGAAATTCCACGACCAGTCCTAAGTTGTTGCAAATTTTCAGAATTTTTTGGATGAGCTTCGACCAGTCCTGGAGGTTGCTCGACCGGTCGTATGAACAGTGCATGACTCGTTCACGACCAGTCCGATAGCTATAACTCAAACTCCAGCAACTATTCCTGGCTCCTCACGACCAGTCGTGGGTAGGTCACGACCGGTCGTGAAGTGCCTACGACCAGTCGTGGAACGGTTTTATCCGATCGCGCTCAAAATTTCAAAAAGTTATTGGTCCTACGACTAGTTGTAGTGTCCACAGGACCAGTTGTGGACGTGATTTCTACAATTATAAATAGAGCATGATTTTCAGAGTTTGATATCCAATTCAAGTAAAATCAAGGCATCACTCTGAGAGATAAGTTTGTAAACTTCTTAAGCTAGATTGTGCATATTTAATTTTCTCTTTTTAATAGTATTTAATTTTGTTTCTGCATTCCAATCTGATTTGAAAGAGGAATTGTGATATTCCACTTCTTGGAATCAAAATCAAATAGAGCTAGCCCAACTTGATTTAATTTAAAATCAATTAGAACCTAGAATCATTTCAAAGTGAGTGTTGGACATTGAACTTCTATATTCGAACTTTTACTTCGTCTTGGTTCTTCCGGGCTACAACAAAAGGAGAAATCTAGCTATTTTACATTTGTGTAAATCTTCTGTTTTTGGTTTCTTTTGAGATTGAGCCAGAAAAATCTCATTGTTTTGGTTTATCTGAGGTGATCCGGAAAACTCATAGTAGGGTTTTTTGAAATGTGTAAGTCCATTAGAAAGACACAATTGTGAGGGTTTTAGGTGAACCTGGAAAAACCTATTTTCATAGTGAATGCTAATATCCCCTGTGTGAGGATATTAGGAGTGGAGTAGCAAGCTGTGTGGCTGTTGTTTAACAGTTGGTGTACACACATGCGAACCACTATAATTCTTTGTGTTTTGTGGATGTGTGATTTATTTTCTATATCTTTTATCATTTAAGTTTGTGGATGTGAATGTTGTAATCTTTTACATTTCAAGCATTGTGGGGAATGTTGTAATAGTGTAGATTTCAATTCTTGTTATTTCCTTTTTATTCCTCTTCAGTTTGAGTTATTGATTCTTAGATTGTTCTAGTAAGGTTGTCTTTGCCATAAACCCTTGGTTTTTATGGTGTAAGGTTGTCCTTAGAGCATCTAGAATTTTAAGGTTGCTTTACATTTCAGTATCGTGGATTGTTTAAAGTGTTATCTTTCATTTATTTGTTTATAAGGCTATCTTATTGTTTAAATTCCACTGTTATCATTTTAATTTGGCATAGCCCTATTCACCCCCCCCCCCCTCTAGGACATATAGCTTGGCCTTTTCATGTGGTAACAGAGCCTAATAGCTCGTTCTAAATGTTATATTTTTGGATTTATTTCCTGAGCTAATCGATTTAAGCTATTTATAAGATGTCAAATTTTGATAGCCTTTCAGTCACTAGGCCTCCACCATTTGATGGCACCAATTATGCCTATTGGAAAGCCAGAATGAGGATTTTTTAAAAATCCATGGATGAGAGCGTGTGATAAGCCACAGTGACTGAATGGACCCCTCCTACCACTGAAGTAACTGGAATCGATGGATCCAAATCTATGAGAATTACACCTTACTTCTCTTGGACCACACTTTAGAAAAGTGAGAGTAGTGTAAATGCAAAAGCACTAAATGCTATTACTTGCACACTATCGCCGGATGAATTCAAAAGAATTATATCCCTTGATTCTGCAAAGCTAGCCTGGGATATTTTGAGAATTGACACACGAGGGAACATCAATTGTCAAGAAATCTAAAGTCCAAATCCTCACAACCAAATTTGAGGAAATACATATGGAAGAAAATGAAACGTTCATGGACTTTTATACTAGATTAAATGATATTGTGAACTCTATGTAGGGTCTTTGTGATAAAATCCCAGAAAGCAAAGTATGTGCAAAGATACTACGCTCTCTTCCTGAACGGTTCAATTCTAAGGTAACTGCGATCCAAGAACTTCATGATGCGGATAATATGAGGGTAGAAGAATTAGTTGATTCTTTACAAACTTATGAGTTAAATTTTAAAGCTCCTAAAGGTAAATCTATAGCTCTTAAATCTTCTAAATGTATTTCTCAAGAAAATTCTGATTTAGAAAAATCTGAAGATGATATGGCTCTTTTAACTAAAAAGTTTTACAAAATTTTCAAAAGTAAAAAGAGGGTTGATTTTCAAAAATCTAATGATAAAAATAGATCTAAATCTAAAACTCGAAAATCATTAAACGACAGTCAATGTTACATCTGCCATGAATATGAGCATTTAGCAAACAAGTGTCTTAGAAAGGACAAACCTAAAAAGAAAGGCATGTTGGCTACTTGGGATGAATCCTTTGACTCTGAAGCCTCTTCTGAATCAGAAGATTCTGAAACCGAGTTGGGCAGTGAAGTTAAAGCCCTTATGACTCTAACCAAGTTCACTTTTCATATAATGATGATTCAACTAGTGAAGAAAATCTGAATAGTGATTATGAAAATGAAGATGATCTTCAAGATGCTTATAATGCCCTTTACAAGGAGAGTTGTAAAATTGCTGTTAAACTTAAACTTCAGAAAGAAAAGTTTTTAAAACTTAAAGAAAAATTTGAAACTCTTGTATTAGAAAAATCCCACATTTCAGATTGTTTTGAAAAATTGAAATGCGATTTAGGTTTCAAAATCTCCCTTATTGAAAATCTTAAATCTGAAAATGAAAAACTTAAACTTGAAGTCTCTTCACTTTTGAGTTTAAAGGATACATGGAGGTATGCCCACGGTGATCCAAAGTTGGAAAAACTCTTGTCTGGATCAAGAAAATGTGGCGACCGATCTGGTTTGGGCTACGACAGAAATATTCCTCCTAATCAGAAGAATACTCCTCCAAATTTTGTGAAAGGCGAGTCTTCAAACTCAAAAGGGAATTGTTTAAATCAAAATGTTTCTAAAAATGCTAAAACTTTTCAATCTTTCAAATCTAAAAGTAATCATATCAACTATAAAAATCAGAATCGATACCCTTTAGTTGAGAAGATAGTTGATTTACTTAAGGAGCTCTTGAAATCTAACTCAATAGGTCATTCTTACAACAACAACAAATACAAGAAGACCAATTATACTCCTAAACCCAAAACAGTTTTGAAATGGGTTCCTAAGGTTACTTACTTGGTTGCCCACACAGCTTTCAAAGCCTCAAGCCATTCGAAGTGGTACCTAGACAGTGGATGCTCAAGGCATATGACTGGTGATAAAGGTCTATTCACCGATCTTAAAGACATGGCTGATGGTTCAGTCACATTCGGTGATGGTAGCAACTGTAAGATTATTGGCCAAGGTACGGTTCAACTCTTTAACCTCCCTTTATTTAAGAATGTTTTATATGTTGAAGGGTTAAAATACAACTGTTAAGCATATTTCAAATATGCGATAACAATCATAGCGTAAAATTTACTAACCAATGTTGTGAAATTTTAAACAAAAAGGGTTCTGTTATTTAACTGGTTCTAGAACTTCTGAAAATCGCTATATTGTTAGTGATTCTAGCTCATCTAGTCAATTGTGTTACATGGTCCATACCGATGAGACCGAGTTATGTCATAAACGCCTTGGACATGTACACTATTGTAATTCGTATAGATTGAGCAAAAGAGAACTGATAAGAGGTCTACCTAAATTACAGAAAGTAGACAAAATTGGTGGTAAATGCCAGATTGGCAAACAAACTAGGAGTGCTCATAAAAAGGTGGACTCCAATACTACATCCAAACCTCTTGAACTTTTCCACATGGATCTTATAGGACCAACCAGGATGGAGAGTCGAGGTGGTAAAAAATACATACTGGTAATCGTGATGATTTTACCAGATTCACTTGGGTAGCTTTCTTAAAGGATAAATCAGAAACCCTTAATGAAGTAAAAAGAGTTCTTAAACGGATCCAAACGGAAAAAGGTTCTCAAGTCTGTAAGATCCATAGTGATCATGGATCAGAATTTAAGAATAGCAGTTTTGAGAAATTTTGTTGTGATCAGGGAATATCACATGAATTCTCAGCACCCAAAACACCACAAAAAAATGGAATTGTTGAAAGAAAAAATAGAGTGCTTCAAGAAATGACAAATGTAATGTTGAATAGTATGAAGCTCTCTAAAAATCTTTGGGTTGAAGCAGTAAATACTGCCTGCTATATAATAAACCGCGTTTACACTAGTAAGTCAAATAATAAAACGGCTTATGAAATGTGGTTCGATAAGAAGCCTATTGTCAAATACTTTCGAGTTTTTGGCAGCAAGTGCTATATTTTACGTGACCGTGAAAATCTGGGCAAGTTTGACACTAAAAGTGATGAAGGGATCTTTTTAGGGTATTCTTTGAACAGTCGAGCATATCGAGTACTGAATAAGAGGACTGGTGTTATTCAAGAGTCCATTAATGTGGTCATTGACGATCACTTAATTACACCTGCCTCAAGTTCAGATAATGATGAAGTTCTTTTAATTGACAAACCAGATACTTTATCAAATCAAACTAACTCTCCGAACTGAGGACTGTAAAGATCATCCAACCACTCAAATTCTTGGAAACCCTCTCACTGGTGTGTGTACGCGTAGACAACTAAAAGATATATGTAATTACGTGTGATTTACTTCTCAGATAGAACTGGCTAACGTAAAAAAAGCTCTTACTAACAAAAACTGGATTGTTGCGATGCAAGAAGAGCTTAACCAATTTGTGAGAAATGATGTTTGGTATCTTGTTCCTAGACTTAAAGATAAACATATTATCGGAACTAAATGGATTTTCAAAAATAAGTCTGATGAACTTGGTAATATAATTCAAAACAAGGATAGACTGGTTGTACAAGGGTACACTCAAATTGAAGGCATCGATTATGATAAAACCTTTGTCCCAGTAGCTCGTCTTGAATCAATCAGACTATTTATATTCGTTGTTTGCTTTAGAAAATTCAAAATTTATCAAATGGATGTAAAGAGTGCTTTCTTAAATGATGATCTGCATGAAGAAGTGTATGTTGAACAACCAACAGGTTTTGAAGACCCTAAGAATGCTGATCATGTCTATCGCCTTAAAAAGGCTCTCTACGATTTGAAACAAGCTCCCAGGGCATGGTATGTAAAATTGACTAAGTTTCTACTAAGTCATAATTTTCTAACGGAAAGTTTTGATAAGACGCTTTTTGTTAAGAAATATAACGATTATATCTTAATAGTGCAGATCTATGTTGATGATATTATTTATGGATCTACCTGTACTAACATGACTCTTGAGTTTACATATTTAATGAAATCTAAGTTCGAAATGAGTATGGTTGGAGAACTGAATTATTTCTTAGGGTTGCAAGTTAAACAACAACCTGATGGTATTTTTATTTCTCAAACCAAATATGCTCTGAACTTAGTGAAAAAGTTTGGATTTGAGAATGGTAAAAATTTTGATTCTCCTATGAGTGCTACACTAAGACTCTCAAAGGACTCTACAGGTAAAAATATAGGTCCTAAATTATATCGTAGTATGATTGACAGTTTACTTTATTTAACTGCAAGTAAACCTGATATTGCTTTTAGCGTTGGTATTTGCGCTAGATATCAATCTAACATTAAAGAGTCACATTTAACTGTCGTTAAGCGGATTAAGCATATGTCGCAAGTTCAGCTAATTTGGGTCTCTGGTATCCATATGATACTAGTGTTTAGTTGGCTGGGTACACAGATGCTGATTGGGCTAGTAATATCGATGATAGAAAATCAACCAGTGGTGGTTGTTTCTATATTGGAAATTGTTTAGTTTCTTGGTTTAGCAAGAAGCAAAGTTCCGTATCGCTCTCAACTACTGAGGTTGAATACATCGCAGCTGGAAATGCATGTACTCAGCTTGTATGGATGAATAAAATGTTAAACGATTATGGAATTGCACAGGATTCAATGGTTTTATATTGTGATAATTCCAGTGCAATAAATATATCTAAAAATCTAATCCAACATTCATGAACCAAGCACATTGACATTAGATATCATTACATTCATGAATTAGTAGAAGAAAAGACAATCTCTTTGGATTACATTCCAACCGAGACTCAACTTGCAGACATTTTCACTAAACCGCTTGACAAAAGCAAGTTTAATAAATTAAAAGTTGATCTTGGTATGTTCAATTTAAATTGATTATTCATGCATTTCTATATTATAGTTTATATATTTAGTAAATTATAATTTTAAATTTTAGAATTATGTGAAGAATGCATGTTTTTATCTTTGCACAACCAGTTGAGGACGTACTCGACCAGTCATAGTACGACCGGTCGAAGATGTCCCACGACCAGTCATGTAGCGTGCTGGATCTTTTAATTTGGAGAAAAACCCTTTCTTCCTTATTTCCTCTTTTTTCTCCAACGGGCCGTAGCACGACTAGTCGTACCCATCTTCTTGATTCATCAAGGTTAGTGCATTATTTCAGTTTTTCTTATAGATTCAAGCTCTAATCACCTCATTTTCTTCTTTGGAATGCTTGATTTCAAGTTTCCTTAAAATTTTTGGGGTTTTCTTCTCCAAAATCTATTTTTGAGAAAACCCACTCTACATCTCTTGCAACCTCTTAATTTCTTGTATTTTTTGTTGCAAATAGATGCTAGAGGTAGAAAGAAGAGTTCTCGTGGTCCTTCAATATCTCGTTCTTCAACTACAAGGAGCCACCTTTGGTCACTCGAAGATGATCCCTCCCATATGCAGGATTTACGAGTGCGCAATGTTATTGTTGAACGACCTGTTGATCTTGAATATATTGCTCCTTTTGAACTCCTTCCACTTCTCCAATCTGTAGGATGGGCTAACATTCTACATTGGGGTGGGCCGGCATGCCATTCTACTACGCAGACTATGTTTGCATGTATTTCTGAATTTTCGACTAAGAATTTAACGTTTTAAATTGCAACTAGAGAAGGTCCATTTGAAATAGATCATCATTTGATTTCTATTCTAATGGATATACCTGTTAATGACGAGGGTATTCCTATTCACGCTCTAATTGACAAACCATCGAAATAAGAAAAATGTGTGCTCATTAGAGCATTATGTAATATAAATGCTAAATGGACTCATAAAGGGAATGTGTGTGCTTCCAAGTACTTGTTACCCAGATATAGGGTTCTTCACAGAATATTTATTTCAAATCTATATCCGCGTTCTGGTAACAAAACCAAACTCACTTCTTTCATGGTTCGGATTTTGTATTCCATCATCTCTGGTACTAAAGTTTGTCTTCCTTCTCTAAGTTGTTATTCTATCATTCAATTTCATTTTCATCCTGGACACAGTGATATTCCATTTGCATATCTTATGACTGTGTTAGCTACTCACATGCTAATCACTATGCCTGTTAGAGAGGCTCCTATTCATCACCTTATTTTTAATAATTCAAATATAAACAAGATGAAATCGGGATTGGCTCTTGGCCAAGTGAATGTGGGTGGTGGTGGAGCTGAAGAAGTGAATGAAGAAGAAGAAGGCGATTTATGTCACGCTCCAAACTCAGAAAACGGGCTCACAAAGTTCCCGATCGCCGAATCCGGCGCCGACAACCTCCGTAGTGCCCCATTCTCGGATCCTGACACTCACATGTCGGATTCCGATCCTAGGATTCTACAAGGAGTATTTTCAGTATGATTTTTTTTTTAATAGAGCATAACCACAAGCATTTTTGTAATGGAGCATAACCACAAGCATAACCAAGTCACACAACAACATCACCACATATCCACTATATCAAAAACTTTAAGTACAATGCGGATAGGGAAATACAAGGTGATAAAAAACTCTAAAATAATCTGATGTGCGCTCCTGCCTCAACGTTGTTAGGATCCAATGCCACCTGCATGCAACGGTCGAGCATAAGCTTACAAAAGCTTAGGGGGTGGTGTAAGTGTGTGCGAAAGGCAAGCGCCAAGTGTACAATATCAAAGTAATGCGGAAAATGCGGTAAGTCCATGAATGCTATCACCTGTACCAAAGCTATGTGATGCAAGGCATGAATGCTATTGGCCATACCAAGGCGTGATGATGCGAGGCCTATGTAGCCAAATATCATATGAGAGATGCAAAGAAAGCATGTTAGTCCTCATCAAGTACACATATCAGTACAGTTCATCTCTAGGATATCACCGGGGTCTATTACACTCCACACTGACTGTCGCCTCCCTAGCCGCCCAGCCCAACGAGCGGAATATACCTCACTATCCGCCTGACCAGTAATCTGCCAATACCTACCCACCTCATCGATAGCGGACTCATTTGCGAGCTGGTCAAACTCAGCCTAGCTTATAACCCCTTCACTCGGGTGATAAGGCCACACCCCCTTTCAACCAACCATGACACAGTGGGAGATGCGGCATACTGGTATTCAGTACTCGGGCGCTCATGTATCCACTCGGTCTAGACGTTGGAGCAGATCCTGGTACCAAAAAGGTTCTAAGATTTTCACCCAAGGACATCCTAAATGCCCACAGTGCTAGAACCAAGTATTTTCGGTATTTGATACGACTATCCACGATGTGCCTGTGGAGCCACGACCCTAATGTCACTAGGGCGTACAATAATCATGACACATAAATGCGAGATGCATGAATCACACCGTCAAATCATGCAGCAATCCAGCGTATACCGCGCGATCATATGAGGCACTCCATCTCATAAGGAGTCCCGTAAATGTCTCAACCCAACTGACTTATGCTATGATCAAACATTCCTCACATCAAGCATACATATGATGCATATGGGCATGAGTCATGGGATTATACTAAGTATGTTATAAAGTAATGAACTATCCTTCTAGCGAGGATGGGCCTAGACGGCCTACACATACAAGTATGGGCCTATCAATGGGCCCAAAGGGAGATTTATAATGCGAACATTTAACCAACATTATTCTTACAATGTGACGTCAAACCAACATTGCTCTCAAGGCATGGCCCGCCATAAATATCATTACACAAACCACGGAGGAATCGCTCATTGCAATGGACCCTAAGGACATCCCGTTGGGCCTCGACCCATGGGCCTTAGATACATTAAATGGGCTGTATCACATGGGCCTTATAGTGATCAAGTGGGCCGCACCAATGGGCCTTATGTACATTGCAATGGGCCATAACCCATGGGCCTTGAATACATCACAATGGGCCTCATATCATGGGCCGTATGTATATCAAATGGGCCTTCATATGGCAAGTGGGCACATCACATGGGCCATATGTATATCAAATGGGCCACACCAAAGATAAGTGGTGATAATGATTTTCCACCATTAAAATTCCCAAGTCCCACACTAACATTTATTTCCCATCCAATCTGATCATGAGGTCACATTGACCTGAAAGGGGTTTTAATGGTGGACGTTCAAGCCCACTGTTTTCTATAGTGTGGTCCACCTAATCATAGATCTGTCTTAATTTTAAACTCAAGCCTTAAAATTACCTAACAAAATGGTTGGACGGTTAGAATGTAACACATGCATCATGGTGGGGTCCACACACATGGCCCACCAATTAAATGGACGGTTTGGATATAACACAGACATCAAGGATGGGGCCTACTGGCCGTCCACGAAATGCCTGGATGGCATTGATAAAACACATACATGGTGGGTTCCACCGTCCACTGCATTGGACGTGTGAATAAAACACATACATCATTGTGGGTCCCACGTGGGGCCCACCGTAATGTTTATTTGTCATCCAACTTTTGATAAGGTCACACGGACCTGGATGAAAAGGAAAAAACAAATTTCATATTAATTCAAAACTTATGTGACCCAGGAAGGTTCCAATGGTAGACGTTCATCATCACTGTTTCTTGTGACATGGGCCACCTGAGCTTCCAATATGGCTGATTTTTGGAGGGGGCCCACCGCAAGAAGGGGCCCACCAGATGCACAGTGTTGATGCTCCAACGCACCTCACGGTGGGGCCCACGGCTGGAACGTGGGTCCCTGCCTGTCCGTCCGCCAGCAGGCGCTACCTGCTTATATATATATATAGATATATATATTGAAAATGTGTTTTTCCTCGGTTTTTCATACGTGGGGTCCACATCGGAAGAATCCACCCCGCCCACTGGTTCCGATAGCTCAAGACATGCCAAACAACCCCAGTATTCAGCAAGTTTCGGCGTGTAGAAAATTTAAAGTGAATTTAAATGGTGAAAATCACTGTTTTCAAAGGTATGGCCCTCCCGATAATTGGATTGGCTTCATTTTTTGGCTCAACGCTTAAAATGAGCTAGGAAATGGGATGGACGACATGGATTGGATTGATATATCAAGATGGGGCCTGTATGAGTGGCCTACCTAAAAAGCTTAACCAAGCTAATATTTTATTTATATACTTTTTTTTTCTCTTACTGTGAGTACACCTCACTATCTATTCATAATTCATGACTCACATCCAGTGTCCAGGGATGTTAGACAGTGTGAACGTACATTTAGGTGGGTCCCACATGGACGTGGCCCACTTGATCAATTGATATTTGTGTTTTCCCATCACCGTTAAGTAGGGCCCACATGGTTTGGACAGCTGTGGGGTCCATTTGATGGACGGTTTAGACATCACATACACTCATTAGGTGGGCCACAAAATAAAGGGAGGAGAGAGAGAGAGAGAGAGAGAGAGAGAGAGAGAGAGAGAGAGAGAGAGAGAGAGAGAGACGTGATGATGGGAGGACCCCGGCACTATGGGCCCTCCCTTGCATGATTTACAACATTCATCAAGTGGGTCCCATTACATATGGGCCCACCGATCAAAATCAACAGTGGAGATCCTTTCTCCACCGAAATGCAAGGTCTAGATGACCAAGGAAAATAAACATCATGATGGGGTCCATGGAAAATGGCCCCATCATGGAATGATCATGAGGATCAAGGTGGGCCATCGGCTACATCTAGGGTCCAAAGTGAATCCATACTATCAATCGGTAGGCCTCACTTGGCCCATCATAAAACATGAAAATCTAGCCTATAAAAGCACCCACCGTTCGATCTTCTTGGTCCGATAGAATACCGGTCTCCTTGTGCTTCACTTTGATGGAAGGTGATGAGAGATGAATGGTTAGGATGAAGGATTTTGGGATGGGAAAGTGGGTCTCACAAAACACACTTTCTCACATGGAATGCTTGGACGTGTATATTTTTTGTTGCTTGGAATTGTGTTTGTGAAATGAGAGAGAGAGAGAGAGAGAGAGAGAGAGAGAGAGAGTTGTAAGGAAGAGAGAGTGATGGGTGATGGATGTGAGGTCAGTGATGGGTGAGGTTAGAACTTGTTGACTTTTGGGGTTTTGCTTGACTTGTGGAGAAAGGAAGCATGGGTTGCTCTTGTACTTGACATGAGGTGATTGATTGATTGATTGATTTGAGTGATTGATTGATGGGACATGATGTAGAGATTCTCTTGGGATTGCAACGCATGGCGTTTTCTTTGAAATAAATGCTGGCCCACATCTCCCTGCCAGGGTATCAGATTAGTATGCAAGACGTGGCGTTGGAACCGCAGTGACGGTGCAGTCGCAATAATACAAGTCTCGGATTAAGCTGACTCAAATCTACAAGATATGACTTAGGGTCACGCGTAAACATCGATTATAGGTCACGTATTGCCGGACTTCGACGGGAAGGATCGCAGGAGTCGATGGAACAGTACAAACTAGGATACAGGTCTTACAATTTACCTCAAGATGATATAAATATGGACGATATCTTTAATGAGATTGAATCAGATTCTGAGGTTGACCCTGACTATCAGCCTTCTAGTTTTGATGAGAGGTTGTGTTCTCTTGAGGAACAGGTGGCTTAGATACGTGTAACCCAAGATTCTCAATTTGCATATATGCGCAAGTATATGAGGCGTGTTAACAAGGTTTACCCCAAATTGATCCATCTATTCCTGCTCCCTCTTCTGGATCTGATTAAGTGTTTCCTCATATGACATGTAATAACTCTTATGATACTTTGATTTCTTTCAGTTTTTGGGACTGATGTTGGATGAACTTGGTTTCTGATGACATTTGAATGCACACTATTTACTTTTATCTTTCATATCTTGTCTAGTTTGTTCCCTTATTACCTTTCCTCTTCCATATCTTTATTGCTTCCTTTGTCTAATTGTGCCAAAAAGGGGGAGAGTAAATTGTAATTTGTCAATTGGTCATTGCTTACTTATGGATATTGCTTATGGTCATTGCTTGCTTATGGATATGGATTGTGGATAGTAGCATATTTTTCTTCTTATATGTGCTACTCAGGGGGAGTATGTGCTACTCAGGGGGAGTAAGTAAAAAGATGTTTTGAATATTTCATGATGATGCATTCCAGTTATTATAACTAGTGCATGATTCTTTGTTGAGTAACTGGTGCATGATTCTTTGTTGAGCATGTAATGCTTCTCTTATTTTTAATCAAGTGTGTTTTATCACAAATTTGACAAAGGGGGAGATTGTAAGTGCAATAGTTATTTGCTCCTTTGATTGTCAATTTTTTTAGTGCCAAAACCTCAATCTGTGTCTTTTGTAGCACATTTATATATATGTTCAAGACAATGCATCACATGTACAAGAATAATGCATCAAGTCAAGAACAAAGATCTACTTCAAGAATTGCAAGATCAAGTACATTATTCTCTTCTGTAAGCTTCAGAGTTTTAAAGCTACATCGAAAGATGAGATCTTGTTCAAGACTCAAGGTGAAGTACAAGTCAAGAACTATGAATTCAAGTTTCCAAAGATCTCAAGTTCAAGCTTCATCATGTGTCAAGATTCCAAGCTTCATGAACTTCAAAGATCATTCATCATCTGAAGAAAAGAAGGTTCAATGTTCATACATCATGTCCAAGGTATGGAAGACCTTAAATTGACCTTAGGGTAGGTCATTTTGAATACATAATTCAAATTGAATTACTTTATAGGTGTTTGGTCCGTTCGTCGACTAGTCCTGAACTCTGTTCGACTAGTCCTAGCACTGGCTCGACCAGTCCAAGAAATTCTACGACCAGTCCTAAGTTATTACAAATTTTCAAAATTTTTTGGATGAGATTCGACCGGTCCTGGAGACTGATCGACCGGTCATGTGAACAGTGCACGACTCGTTCATGACTAGTCCAGCAGCTATGATTCAAACTCCAACAACTATTCCTGGCTCCTCACGACCAGTCGTGGGTAGGTCACGACCGGTTGTGAAGTGCCTACGACTAGTCGTGGAACGGTTTTATCCGATCGCGCTCAAAATTTCAAAAAGTTGTTGGTCTTACGACCAGTCGTAGTGTCCACAGGACTAGTCGTAGATGTGATTTCTACAGCTATAAATAGAGCACCATTTTCAGAGTTTGATATCCAATTCAAGTAAAATCAAGGCATCACTCTGAGAGATAAGTTTGTAAACTTCTTAAGCCAGATTGTGCATATTTAATATTCTCTTTTTATTAGCTTTTCATATTTGATGTTGTTTCTGCATTCCAATCTAATTTAAAAGAGGAATTGTGATATTCCACTTCTTGGAATCAAAATCAAATAGAGCTAGCCCAACTTGATTTAATTTAAAATCAATTAGAACCTAGAACCATTTCAAAGTGAGTATTGGACATTGAACTTGTATATTCGAACTTCTACTTCGTCTTGGTTCTTCTGAGGTGCAACGAAAGGAGAAATCCAGGTATTTTACATTTGTATAAATCTTCTGTTTTTAGTTTCTTTTGAGATTGATCCAGAAAAATCTCATTATTTTGGTTTATCTAAGGTGATCCAGAAAACTTAGAGTGGGGTTTTTTGAATTGTGTAAGCCCATTAGAAAGACACAATTGTGAGGGTTTTAGGTGAACCTGGAAAAACCTATTTTCATAGTGAACGCTAATATCCCCTGTGTGAGGATATTAGGAGTGGAGTAGCAAGCTGTGTGGCTGTTGTTTAACAGTTGGTGTACACACAGGCGAACCACTATAATTCTTTGTGTTTTGTGGATGTGTGATTTATTTTCTATATCTTTTATCATTCAAGTTTGTGGAATGTATTTGTGGATGTGAATGTTGTAATCTTTTACATTTCAAGCATTGTGGGGAATGTTGTAATAGTGTAGATTTCAATTCTTGCTATTTCCTTTTTATTCCTCTTCAGTTTGAGTTATTGATTCTTAGATTGTTCTAGTAAGGTTGTCCTTGCCATAAACCCTTGGTTTTTATGGTGTAAGGTTGTCCTTAGAACATCTAGAATTTTAAGGTTGCTTTACATTTCAGTATTGTGGATTGTTTAAAGTGTTATCTTTCATTTATTTGTTTATTAGACTATCTTATTGTTTAAATTCCATTGTTATCATTTTAATTTGGCATAGTCCTATTCACCCCCCCTCCTCTAGGACATATAGATTGGCCTTTTCAAAGCTGCACCACGTTAAGCTGGGGTGAGTTCGAGTGTGTCCGGATGAGTTCGTCTAAGTCTAGTGCCATTGCTAGACCTTCATAAAAAATATAAGAGAAGAAAAATAAGGAAGAAGAAAGAAAAGGAGGCAGCGAGTCGAGTTGAGTCAGCACGTCGGTGTTGCACTGCACCGCTATCCGAGTCGCAGATGCGCTAACTCATGTGTGAGTTGTTGGTCAGTCCAGCAATCTTGTTGGGGCAAGGAAAAAAGAGAAAGGGAGGAGAGGAAAAAGGGAGTGGCAGAGAAGAAAGAAAAACGAGAGAGAAAGACAGTGAGTTCATGGAGACGGTTGCTGCACGAGCTGACTCGGTCAAGTCACGGTCCTATGGGTTGTGGTCGGGTTAATTTTGACTCGATCTGGGTCCTTTTAAAGTGAAGGAAGTGAGGAAAGAAAGGAGGAGGAAGATCAAAGAAAGAAAAAGAGAAGGGAAGTGGAGTGGGGATGTGCGGGTGTGTCTCATTATTAGCGTGAGTGGCTTGAGTCGTCGTGTGAGCATGCCTCGTTGTTGGTTTAGTCAGGAGAGTTCCTCGCTGAGTCGGAGCTAGATGGACATTGGGTTGAGACCTCCTCCACCTAGTTAGTTGTGAACAGATAAATCAACTCCAACAAAGGTATGATTCCAACCATAGACCTATGGTTGAGTCACTTGGTTGTTGCCGAGTCAACTCACCTGATTTCTTCCACCAAGTCCAACAATTTAGGAACTTAAATTTGACAATCCTAAACTGGTAGACTAGGTCTAGTATCAGTTCATCTAGTTGATCAGAGGAGAGTCAACTCTGACCCGCTACTTAAGCTTGTCATTAACCAGTTAACTTAATGAGTTGCTGGGTATAAACAGTTTAGAAATCTGATGGTTCGGATTGTTTTCCTTGGCTTGTGTAAGTTTTTCAATAGCTAGATCAGGCTGGGTTGAATCCCTTGCCCAAATCGAGTTGATTGAGATCAGTTTGTAGCCAAGTTGGTTCAAACCGGGTCTCTGGTGAGCCAACTCAGTGGCTACATCTTATCTCTAGCTGCAGGTCAGATTGGGGTTATATCTTAGTTGTTGGTTCAACTCTCATGTGTTTTAGTTCTTCAGGTAGCTTCAGTTGGGGTAGTGGACTTGGCTTGGAATCAAGTTCGTGTGGCCTGAGGTAAAATTTGATCAATTCTATGAGTTGATAAATTTAATTTGGGTTGTTTAAGTGGTTCTAAAACTTTATTCCCATGTTTGTGTTGTAGCCTCTAAAGTTGAGCCTTGAGATCTTGAATTCTTAGTTGAAGCAAGAGGTGAGGACTCACCCTTTGAGCTTCCCACTTAAATTCATCAATCTGGTCATAGATGATGCTTTGATTTCTCTCATTGAGTTACTTACCTCACTATTGAATATGCTAAATTGTTGCGCAATTATTTCCTGTGTTAGATGATAACATCTCTATTTAATTATAGTAAGCATAAATGATTTAACGATAACATGTTATCTTTAGTTGTACATTTGTTAATTAATTGTATGTTTGCCTCTTGTGATTAAGCGATTGAATGAATGGAACCTATCATGAACTTACCATCTTGCGGTCCATATTTGACTTACGCAGCTTGGATCACACATTACCTTACATGGCTTGGATCACATTTTGCCCTATGCGGCTTGGATCACTTATTTGCCCTTCATGGCTTTGATGGAACCTTGACGCCCTTTTGTGGTTTGTTGGTTATATTCATATATCTTGTTGATTTTCAAGTCATTATACGGAGTTTGTTATGATTTTCAGGTAGAGCTGAAGTTCGCTCGTCAAATTTCTAGCCATTTTGTGGAGTTCATACGACTTTCGGATGACGATGAAGTTCCTATGTTGATTCTCTCTTCATCTTGCGGTGTTCAGTTGTACGGTGATTTTCGAGTGAAGTTGAAGTTCGCTTATTGACTTTCTAGCCAGCCATCTGCGATGTTCACATATGATATGATTTCCGGGTGAAGTTTTGTATGTTGGTTTTCTAGCTATCTTGCGATGTTCAGTCGTACTGTGATTTTCGGGTGGAGCATGAGTTTGCTTATCAATTTTCTAGCTATCTTATAGTGTTCATATGTGATATAATTTCCGGATGGTCTAGAGTTTGTATGTTGATTCTCTCTTCATCTTGTGGTGTTCAGTCGTACCATGATTTCTGGGTGGAGTGGGAGTTCGCTTATCGATTTTCTAGCCATCTTGCAGTGTTCACGTATGATATGATTTCCAGGTAAAGTAGATATTTATATGTTAATTCTCTCTTCATTTTGCAGTGTTCAGTCGTATTGTGATTTCTGGGTGGAGCTGAAGTTCACTTATTGATTTTCTAACCATCTTGCGATGTTCACATTTGATATGATTTCCAGGTGAAGTAGTGTCACACCCAAACCCGGAAATCGGATTCACAGGAATCTTGATTGCCGAATCTGGTGCCGACAACCTCCATAATACCCCATTCTCGGCTCCCAGTGCCCATATTCCAGGTTTCGATCCTAGGATCCTACAAGGAGGATTTTCCAACATGTATTTATCTCGTAAAAGGCATAAATACAAGTTTACCCAAATCATAAAGGCATCATCATCATCACATATCCACTAATATAAACATTTGAATACAATGCTGAAAGGAAAATACATATGTTAAAATCAAAACTCCAGAAGTCAGCTAAGCTCCACACTACTACAACAACCTAACATTACCTACACGCATCTATCGTGCATAAGCTTATAAAAAGCTTAGAGGGTGGTGAAAGTGTGTGCGCAAGATAAGTGTCAAGCATAAAAATACAATGTCACAATCATACAATGTCAGAAATACAGGTAAGATCATGAATCATACGATATCAGAGTAAGCGAAAATACTGACAAGTCTATGAGTTAAACAATATCAAAGTAAGTAATACAGATCAGCTATGTAAATGAGGAGTCATAAAGAACCAAATATCAGATGCCGTATCTGGACCATATAAATGCAGAAACACAGTAACCAAAATACCATATGCCACGGATGTAATGCAATATGCGGTGCGAATGGAATGACTATGTTGGAGTGTGAAGTTGGGATGATAGTATGTAGTATCGCAGGCTATGGGGTCCATCACAAGGGACTTCTATCGAAACCAGTCCCATACCTAAATTTGGATAGTTAGACTTAATGTGGTAAACTCCTGATCTTAGGTTAGTGGCGCCCCCCAACCGAAATCCTGACCATTGCGAAGGCATACGTAACAAATAGTTGCACACCACTAGCCCGAGTGGATAGTGAATGAATGAATGAATGAATGAGTATGCAACTCCACTCCTGCCTAATAAGTCCACATATCAGTACTGTTCATCTTTGGGATCATCACCGAGGTCTAGTACACTCTACACCAGTTTGCCGCCCCATCAAGCGTACAACTAGGTAAGTAGAAAGAGACTTCACTATCCGCCTGGCCAGTAGTTGGCCAATATACCCGGCACGTCGATAACGGACCCATTCACGAGTTGGTCAAATTGAGCTTAGTTATGCCTAATCTCTCAGGTGGGTAAGGCCACACCCCCTCTCAACCGACCACGACACAGTGGGAGACGCAGCCTACTGGTATACGGTCCTCATGCGCTCATATATATCCACTCTGTTCTCGACGTTGGGACATCCTCTGGTACCAAGAGGGTTTAGAGATTTTCACCCAGGGCCATCTATGGCAGCCCAATGCTAATAACATATTTCCGATGTCCCATATGGCCATCCACGATATGCCTGTGGAGGCTACAGCCCTGATGTCGTTAGGGCGTACAGTAATCATAGCACACAATGCCAGATGCATGAGTCATACAATCCAGTCATGCATCAATCCTTCGCATACCGTGCGCTCATGTGAGACAATCTCCACCTATCAGGGAGTCTCATAACAACCTACCCAATGATATATGCAATCGTCAACCACATCTCATAACAAACATGCAGATGATGCGTATGGGCATGTATCATGATGCTATGCTGTCACATACTCATAATCGGTATCAATAATCGGCATCGACAATCGGCCTCAACAATGTGGACATTTAACCAACATTGCCTCCAAGGAATGGCAGGCATAGAGCCTAACATATAGTGGACTTATGGCCTCACACAAGGGCCTAATATACAACATCATGGGCCTCACTCAAGAGTTTAATATACATCACGATGGGCCTAATAAGAACACAACGGGCTCCATCGCTTGGCCCTCAAATGCACCACAATGGGCCTTATCACATAGGCCTCACATACATTACATAGGCCTCAAATGCATCAGGCCAAGGTCGAATGCTCATCAGAATGGGCCTCAAATACGGGCCGCATATACATCACAATGGGCCTCGATATCCGACCTCGATATCCGACCTCAACAATCGGCCTCGACAATCGGAGTCGGCCTCGACAATCAGAATCAGCCTCAATAATCGGAATCGGCCTTGATAATGGAATTGGCCTCGACAATCAAAGTCAGCCTCAATAATCGGAATCAGCCTCAAAAATCGGAATCAGCCTCGATAATAATCAGAATCGGCCTTGATAATAATCGAAATCGGTCTCAATAATCGGATCGTCGGCCTCGACAATCAGAATCGGCCTCGATAATCGGCACCAATAAACGACCTATAGGCAAGGCGGGGTCCATATATGAACAGCCGATCGAACCATAATATAAAGATCGGCCCTCGGCCGTGGTTATATCAGACCCGATAGCGCGAAACCATCCGTCTATGGCGAATGGGGCCCACTGATTAGGGTTAACCCACGAGAGAATGATGAGGAAGGGCCTAACAAGGCCTAAGGGAAGGTCACAATGTGGGCATCCAACCATCATTGCCCATCAATGTGGACCTTTAACCAACATTGCTCTCAAGGAATGACGCTCAAAGGGTCAATCGTATAATGGGTCCACGGTCTCATACAAGGGTCTAATACACATCATCACGGGCCTTGCTTATGGGGCATATACACATCACATTAGGCCTCACTCATGGGCCAATGTATATAACATCGAGCTGTATCAACGGGTTGAATCAAATGGGCCAGTACAAACGTTCCAAATCAATTGGGCCGAGTCAATGGGCTGAATCAAATGGGCCAAGTCAATTGGGTCAATCAAATGGGCTGATACAAATGGGCCAAGTCAATTAGGCCGATATAAATGGGCCGAATCAAATGGGCCAAGTCAATTGGGCTGATATAAATGGGCTGAATCAAATGGGTCCCCAAATAAATCAAATTGGGCCTCATCAAGTGGGCCCCTAATATGTTAAATGGGCCATACCAATGGGTCGTACCAACTACACCCTTCATCAATATTGTTAGAGATCATTTTAGAGCATTATTTAAAAATCATATCCAAAGGATCATCGGACCATACTACAAATAATAGTGGTGATAAAGATTTCCACCGTTAGATTCCAGTGGGCCCTACCATAGCATTTAATTTCCATCCAGTCTGTTCATAAGGTCACAAAGACCTGGATTTAAGGAAAAACAAATATCATTTGATTCAAAACTTCTGTAATCCCAAAGGGCTTTCAATGGTGGGTGTTCAATCCACTGCTTTCTGTAGTGTGGTCCACTTGATAACTGGATCTTTTAGTCTCAAGCCTTGAGACAAGCTAGCCAAATGGATGGACGGTTAGGAGGCGAGCTAGCTAATAGATGGACGGTTAGGATGCAAGCTAGCTAAATGGATGGATGGTTAGGATGTAACATATACATCAGAGGGACCCACAAAGCTTGCTGCCAAGATGCAGCAGCTGTGGCTGTAGGCCCACCGTCCATCAGACGGACGGTGTGGGTTGCACAAAGATGGACGATGTGGATTACAAGGCGGCCCATCCACGTGACAGCCGGGGTGGTGCAAACCACTCAGCAGGTGGTCCCAGACCCAGCTGACGTCAATATATACAGCAGCTATATAGCTGCTGTGAGAGATTCAAACGACACAGGTGGGTCCCACGTGGGGCCCACCACAATTATATAAAAATCTAATATACATATTATATTTCTATTATATATATATTTTTCTATTTATACATATAACTTTATATATATTATAATATATATCCACCTAGCATCCAGCGTCCAGTAATGGACGGCTGGATGTATTTGGTGGCTTCACCCCATGGGCGTGGCTCTCCCTGAGATAATATATTATATAATATATATATATATATATATATATATATATATATATATATCTATATATATATATATATATATAATATATTCGTATTATATATTATAATATTATATAAAGTCATGGAGCTCCCAGCGTCCAGAGAGTCTGGACGCTGGCAGGTCATCACATTGGGTAGTGTGGGTCCACATGGTGTGATCCAGCAGAAATTTGATTGCAGATATTCATGTTATGTTTTGCATGGACGGTACATGTGCAACACATATATATGGTGGGGTCCACACCAGTGGGCCACTACCCTGATCAAGCTGATATTTATGCTCTCCTTCAGTCATGCTTGTCCAAATGGACTGCCACGTGGGCTCACTTGGTGGCCGGCATGGATAAAATACATTCATCATGTTGGGCCGCAGAAAAATATGGAAGAGAGTGTTAGAGAGAGAGAGAGAGAGAGAGAGAGGAGAGAGAGAGAGAGAAGAGGGAGGGAGACGGGGTAGTGGAGGGACCCCGCCACTATGGGCCCCTCTTGATCACATACATGCATCAAAATGGGTCCCAACATAAATGGACCCTTAAATGGGAATCAACAATGGATCACCCACCTATCGGCCTCCTTCTTTAGCTCCTTGGACTTATATGCTCATTGCCTTCTATTTTAATGGAGGTTGATGGAGAATGAATGGTTGAGATGGGAGATGAGAGGGTAGGAAAGTGGGTCATACTTGCTTTCGGGAGAGAGAGCTTGGATGTTGGAAGCTCTAATGGAAGTTGGAAGATTTCTTAGAGAATAAGAGAGAAAGAGAGGTGATGGATTGATATGGGATGGGTGGAGTGGGTGTTGTAAGGAGAGGTATGGGTTTGTTGGAAATTTTGGTAAAAGAGAGATGGGTAGGGAGAGAGAGAGTTGACTTGTGGAAAAGAGGGAATGGGCATTTGTACTTGGGATAGGGTGAGGTGGCATGGGATATGGGTTTGTGTACTTGACTTGATTTGATGTGACAGGTCGTAGAGATTCTCTCAAAATTTGTAACGCGCAACATTTATTCAGAATGAACGCGGACCCATATCTCTTGGCCTGGGTATTGGATCGGTACACGAGTCGCGGTGTTGGAACGGCGGTGACGGCGTAGTTGCTAGGGTACAAGTTTCGGGTCGAGCCGACTTTGATATGCAGGACTCGGCTTAGGATCGCGCGCAAACATCAGATACAGGTGAGGGTTAGCGGAATTCAACCGGGAGAACCGCGGAAGCCTATGGAACGGTACAATCTAGGATACGGGTCTTATAAGTAGAGGTTTAAAGCTTGATTTTCTATTCACTTTATGGAGTTCACTTGTACTGTGATTTTCGGGTGGAGCAGGAGTTAACTTATCGATTTTCTAGCCACTTTACGGAGTTTGCATACAATGTGATTTTCGAGTGCAATAAAAAGATGTATGATTGATTATTTGACTATCTGGACACATTCACTTGCATTGCAATTGTTATTATATTTTGCTTATGATGAGATTATGTTGATTGACTTAATTTTTGAGTATATAATCATGAATATGAATTGCTCTGCTTAATATATCCATTCTTATGACTTGCGATATATTCTGGATTATGAATGGTGAGTGTGTAATCTTAAAGGGTATTTCTCACCGCGATAGTCATTGATGTTATCAAACCATATCAGTTGCTATAGGTGTAGAGCGATCCGATGCTGTTCACTGGGTCACTAGAACAGATCGAGTAGCTGAGGAGCTAGACAGGGTCTCTGCGACCCATATTGAGCTCCATCACTAGATGATAGATTTCTGTTTTTGTTTAATGGATTTTGTTATTTGGGATTGTATAAGTCCTATATGGGCGCTACATTTGGATATTTATGATGATTGAAGTGTTTTTTACAATGCATGGTTTATTCTGCTAACATTTGCTACAAATTTTAATTAATGATAAGAAGGTTTAAATTTAGACTGAAAATTGAAAGGCTAACACTCGGGTTTTTAGAAAATGAGTAGTATACTTGGGTTTCGAAAATTAGCGCGTTACATTGAACGACCATGTGGTGCAAGCAAAGTCTATCACCACTCTTAAAAGTGAAAAACAATTGACAAGAACATCCCAATGAGGGCTGAAAAGCCTAAGGACTCGGAAGAATTTGAGAGAGATGGTGAGCCTACCAATGTTACACATGAGAAAGAACCAGGAAAACAATACAAGTCGGTCGCTCCGTTTCCACAAAGGTTGATCTCACCAAAACCTCTGTCAAACACTTGGGATATCTTAGAGGTTCTAAAACAAGTGAAAATTAACATCCCTTTGTTGGATGCCATAAAACAAATTCCGTCTTATGCCAAGTTCCTGAAAGATTTATGTACGGCCAAGAGACGACACAATATTCAGAAAAAAAAATATTTTTGACAGAGAAAGTGAGTGTCATCATCAAGCAAGATGTGCATAAAAAAAAAAAATACAAAGATCCTGGTAGCCCAACCATCTCTTGTGTGATTAGGGATCACCAGATTGAACATGCACTGCTTAATTTGGGGGTGAATGTGAATATGATCCCATGCTCGTCCTACAAATAGCTTGGCTTAGGTGAATTAAAAACCACCAGGACCGCATTTCAACTAGTTAATCGTTCAGTTCGTATACCAAGAGGGTCGATAGAGGACGTGCTTGTCCAAGTCGATAAATTCTATTATCCAACAGATTTTATTATTTTGGATACATAACCCATCATTGATGTTATCACTCAAATTCATGTCATCCTTGGACGACCATTCTTAGCCATATCAAACACCATAATCAATTGTAGGAATGGAGTTATGAAACTATCATTTAGGAACATGACACTTGAGCTGAACGTGTTTAACATGTGTAAGCAATGGGAGGATGGTGATGTTGTCCACAAAATAAATTAAATCGATTCATTCGTAGAAGATAAGCCACTTTTGACTTTATGCTTCGACACCTTAGAGGTGTGTTTGGCTCGCTCCACTGACTTAGATAATGACATGATTAGGGAGATGGATGCCTTGCTTGATGTTGTGCCTGTACTTAAAACTAACTGATGAAGGCCTGAATTTGAAAGATTGCCTCAAAATGGTTTAAAACCTCTACCGTCTAGTGTCAAGGCATCAAAGCTTGACCTAAAACATGTTGATCTTAAATATGCATATTTGGGTCAAGATGAAATATATCCAGTGGTGATTTCTTCCCACTTGGATGAGGAACAAGATAGTATGCTCATTTGTACTATCAAAGAACATACCAGATGAAGGTGCCCTGGTTTGTCAATTAGAGTGAGTGTTGAGTCGGCAAGACAAGTGAGCCCCATAGGAAGATTGTTCAAGCGTCTGCCTCAACGGGAAGTGTGCCCGAACTCGTCAAAGGTAAACCTTAGCCTCACATCCCATATCCCAAAACACCAGGTATATAAAACCCTTAAAAATCAATAGAACATCTTAAGGTTTTTGGTAAGAAAACCAATTTGCAAAATAAGGAAAATCTTTAAGTTTTTTGCCTTTGTTGATTTATCGACATGTTGTTTGATAAAATCGAACCTTGTTATCGATGTCCTCGAAACTATCTCGATATTATCGAATGGAGGACTTCTGATCTCCAGCAACTATAAAGAACTCTGGACTGAATTATCGATGAATCGATGGACTGATTGATATCATCGAACTTTGAATCTCGAGTCCATCGAGACGTCTCGATAAAATCAACATCTGGTCAGTTGTGTCCAATATTCTGCTAAGGTAAATCACGTGAGTCTCGATATATCGAAGAGAGACTCGATATCCTCGAAATTCAAATCTCGATGATATCGACAGACATTTCATGATATCGGATTGGGACACAAATCTGTCCAGCAAGTTTTCAGGTAAAATTATTCAAGTATCGAGGATCTCTTGATAAAATCGATATTTAAATACCGATCATATCGAGACAGGTCGATGCCATCGAAATAGGACACAATCTGTCCAACAAGCTTGTAGGAAAATTCCTTGAAAATATCGATGAATCGACAATGTTGTAGATATCATCGATATTCAAATTCTGATGGTATCGAGGGATGCTCGATCATATCATATACATATTTAGTTTCAAAGGCATTTGCTCTCACATTTTCAAATGTCGAGGAATCGGAGTTCAAAATCCGATGACATCGAAGCATGTTCGATTCCCTCGACCAGTTGGCAAAAAGGTTCAAAAGCGTTTGACAGATTGAATTCGTATCATTGAGCGGTCATTCAATGCTATCGAGAGTATACGCTCGATGATATCGAACCCTGCTCGATGATATCGAACTCTATAAAAAAATATGATTGTTTTATATCCATTGGAACTTTTTGCTTATTTAATGAGAGCTTGCCTTTGATTGATGGTAGAGAAAATAGAGAGTGCTTTTGTGTGTTTAAACCCAGATCATATACCCTAAGCCTTTTCTCTCATGGAAGTTCATCCTCCAATCCACCCTCATCATTGATATTCAATAGAATGGATTGAGGAATGAACTTCTGCATTCAAGGATCCTACAACTACCATCTTAATGGAAAATCATTAAGCTGGGATACCTTGAATGCATAGATGATTGGAATCGCTCTGTCTCCTTTATAGGAAAACATCTGATAGAGTAGGAGTCCATCATAACCTTGACCCAACCCGTTGCCTTACATCGAAGCATCATCTGAGTTGCGGTTCAAGGGAGCTGAAGATTCTTCGTCGTCAAAGGAGGAGATTTTCATCAATGTGCTTATTGGGGCTCATTTACTTATCTGTAAGAGAACCCTTGTGATCATTCCTTTTGTAGGACTGGGTCAAAGGTGCTTCTTACCCCTTTCAAGTCCTCATAGGAGGCCTCCGACGGGAGTGTACATGTGGGTGTTGTGTGTTGACCCTTGCTCTGTGGAGAGCATAAACTTAGGTCCTTGTGTAGGTCCTTGACCTGTGTGGTTTAAAACTTGGGTGTTGTGTGTTGACCCTTGCTCATGGGAGCATAAACTAGTAGGTTCCTTGTGTGGATCCTTAGCCTGTGTGGCCTAAAACCTGGGTGTTGTGTGTTGACCCTTGCTCCTGTGTGGGGCATAAAATTATGTCGTGGAGACACGTTAGAGTCAGCCTAGAGTAGGTTGTACTGGTTTGAGGTAAACCTGATTTGAAACCTCTGTTAGTAAGATCCGGTACACTCAAGGGTTGAGTGCGTCCGCCGGAAGTGGAGTAGACACGTAATCGAACCACTATAAAAACGACTGTGTTTGAGATTGCCATTTACTTCTACTATTTGTGTGATTTCTCTGATTGTTCTCATGTTGCATATGTACAAGATTATCTGGAACTAAGTGAATCACACCTCATACACAGTCACATCCATCATGAACTATGTTGAACATCTTGTTTATTCTTTAAATAGTTCTGTGATTGGATCATCTATTTGGCTTGGAAGCCATTAGAGTTATATTAAAGAAATCTTGATACTTGCATATTTATTTAGGATAGGGTTGATAGTTTTAAATTATCATAAAATATTAAAAAGTCCTTTTCACCCCCCCTCCCCCCAAGGACATCTTGGCATATTCCCACTTCAACTAAAGAGGTCATTACTACAATTTCAATTGGTATTAGAGCGGGTCTCTCTTAAGGGCTTCACCGCCTAGAGAGTGATCTTGACCGAAGTTGGTAATATGGCCAAGGGAGGGAGCTCATCGGTAACTAGACCTCCAGTATTTGATGGATCAAATTATGCGTACTGGAAGGCTCAGATGCATTACTTTCTGAGATATTTGGATCATGATGTTTGGGATATTGTTGAAAAAGGATATGTGCCACCAACCGAACAAATAGTACTTGAAAATGACACAACTATTACCAAACCAAAATCCTAAGAAATGTGGACAGCATTCGATAAAGAAAAACAAACGTCTAAAGATAAAGCAATGAATGTTATCTATTGTGATGTGTCCCAAGAGGTCTTCAATCAAATCACTATGTGTGGAACAACCAAAGAAGCATGGGACTTGTTGGAAACAACCCACGAGGGAACCAGCACAGTGAAAAGATCCAAACTACAGCTCCTAACATCCAATTTGAAAGTCTCATAATGGAAGAGCATGAGACCTTCATGGAGTTTTTAACAAAACTGAACATCATTTGTAACTCCATGGGTGGATTAGGAGAAAAAGTTCCGGTTCCAAAAATTTGTAGGAAAATTTTGAGATCCTTACCGAAACGGTTCAATTCTAAAGTCACAACTATTGAAGAATATAGAAACATGGATAAGATGAAAGTAGAAGAACTTGTAGGTTCCCTACAAACATTTGAATTACACTTCAAGCAAACTCCTAAACACAAAAATACTGTCCTCAAAACTTCAAAGAATACTATAAATGAGGAAGATGAAAGTGAAAGGGAGAATTAAGATGATGAAGTGGCTTTGTTGGCTTAACGGTTCAGAAAATTCTTTCATAAAAATCATGGCCGACCATCTAAAGGAAGATAGATGGACAACAAACATTTCACAGGTAAATCTGGTAAAAAGTCCAAGGAACCACAATGCTATACCTGTCAAAAGTTTGGTCATTTGTCCACTGAATGCCCAAATAGGAAAACCAAAGGAAAGGCAATGGCAACCACATGGGTTGATACTGATGAGTCAAAATCAGAATATAGTGACTCAGAGAGTGATGGACAAAAAATCCCTGAAATTCTCATGGTCTCTACAGCCTCCATCATTCCTAGAAACTGAGAGAATATAAGAACCACAAGCCACTAAGTCATTTCCATCTGATAATGAGGAAACAGAGAAAGAAGAAGAAGAAAAGGATAAACTACAACATGCCTATAATCAACTTTACATCCATAGCATCAATATCCTTAAAAGACTTGTGATAAGTGAAAACAAACATAAATTGCTACAAATAGATCTAACAAAACGATGGAAATCAATACACACTTGATTAATGATCTACAACAATACCACTCAGAAAATGATAGGCTTGAAAGAATCAATACCTTTATCAAATCTGAGTCTGAAAAACTTAATAAATAGATTGAACTATTGAAAGATAAAAACATGCATCTTCAGAATGAAAATCACACACTCAGGTTTGATGTAGAGGAATCCAGAAAATCTGTTGAACTGAATTATAAATTTTCCCAGAGTAGTGAAAAATTAGAACTCTTAGGAATGGGAAGACCTGTGAAAGATAAGAGTGGATTAGGATATGACAAATTCAAGTCAAAATCCAAAAATGCAACACTAACTTTTGAGAAATCAGCTGCATCAGGAAATAAAACAAAACTACTCTTATTTGTCATTCATGTGGAGATTCTAGTCATTATAAATTTAAATACATGTCTCCTAGGAGGACTCAACTCAATTCTGGTCAAAATCATACTGGCAAATATGGACCAACCAGAAGAACAATACAAAATGTCAAGAGTCCACCTAGGAATATGGCTAGAAGAAATACACATTCATCACCACCCAGAATGACCGAAAGAATGAAGGAGTTATTGAATCAGGTGGCTGAACTAAATAAAAAAATAAATGAATTTATGAAACAAGGAAACATGATTTAGTCACCCAACCTGACTAATGAAGCACAAACTACCAAAGTAAGAAATCCTGTCACAAAATGGGTAGTGAAAGAGAAGAAAAACTGCCTTGTTACCCACTCAAATCTTATAACATGCAATGATGCTAAGTGGTACCTGGATAGTGGATGCTCTAGACATGTCACAGGTGATAAATCTCTCCTCACAAATTATTCAAATCTTGATGATGGGATAGTCACTTATGGAGATGGAAGCACTGTTAAGGTAATAGAATGTGGAACCATAAAAGGAATGAAATTGCTAAAAAATGAGAATGCTTTTTTTGCATTAAAGGATTGACACATAATCTTCTAAGCATTTCTCAAATATGTGACAATGGACATGTGGTTACATTCAACAAACAAGAATGCGAGATCCTAGACCTATTAGGTAAACCAATAATGACGGGTTGTTGCACAAGTGACCACTGCTATGTTATTAAAGGCAATGGAAAGGTTGATCCATATGCTTAGTAACAATTGAGCATGGAATACATGTCTAGGTCATGCATCTAGATTTGGATGGTTGTTGAAATGATGCAATTTTGATAATTTTCATGATATATCTAAGGTCTCTTCACCTCATTTTTTTGTGCATAAACATTATTAATGTTTATAATTTTGGTTGGTACAATGTTTGTACAAATTTTGATGTGTATACTGTCTGATATGAAAATATACTAAGTTATACATATATGAAAGATCATCGACATGCTGAAATGAAATATATATACATCTTTGATATGTCTGTCGATGAATTGTATGGATCCTCGATTAAATCAAACAAATATCGATATCATCAATGCCCCTTTGGAATCAGAAGAGTCACATGTTCGAGAATGTTATCAAGGACATCTTCGATAACATCGAATGGGGTATATCGATATCATCGAAACCATGTTCGATGATATCGAAGTTTACCGCTTGATAAAAGGCGGACGAGTGGGAAAATTTTCATTTCATCACTCGAAGCTCGTTTTCTCTCTGCTGCTTGCCTTCCTCAGCCGTTCTACACGATTCTTCATCTGTGAGTCTCCAAGATCATCAAAATCTGGTAATAGCTCGTCTAGTTCCCTAATCTTCAAGATTCCATCTTGTGTCTTTTGGTATTTATGGATTATAGAGGGAAGTTCTGTTTAAAAGATCATCAATTCATCAAATCTCACTCTCAGTGGTTACCATTCTATGAGAAAGGACAAAGGTAAAACCTCTGGTCCTGGAGAATCCTCAAGATCCTCCAAACAAAAAGTCCTTGCACCAAAAGATAGGGCAAAGACGTCTGATCATAGGAACCCCGACACACCAACGAACCAGACAAACATCGCGTGGTGGGTCTCAACATGATGTACCGATCCCTTCTCCTGCTAGGGTAAATCCTGCTCTGACAAAATATACTGGAAGAAAGCTGGTCTATGAACGGAAAATTGACAGGGATTGCCTAAAACCCTATAATCTGGAGCCTCTGTTAGCTGTGATTGATTGGCTGCCTCTTCTCGACTTTGGCGGCCGATGTCATTATGAAAGTACTTATTATACTTCTTTGCTTCCAGTCATTCTCCAGTGGTAGAACCTCCCTCTATCACTGTTTCTATTGGGGATGTCGATGTAGAAATTACCCCTAAATCTATTGCAAGCATCTTTGGTCTCACCCTGTCTCTAGTTGGTCTCTTTAATATGGATCTTGAAAATGCTGACACTCGATCTCTTTGCCATGGTAGGGATATTGCTTGGCACCAAGGTAATGCGTTAAAGGCCAAATTCATGGAACCTAAGTATTGTATTCTGCATGGCATCTTTGCCTCAAACATGTACCCTCAGAGTACAAATCGAGCAGACCTTACAGGATTCATGGCCATGATAGTGTATTGTGTGGCAACTGGGATCAAGATCTGCCTTACCACTCTGATAGTTCACCAGTTGGTGTACGCGATTCACACTTCTCGAGACATCCATTTACCCTTCCCTCGGATTATTCACGTGATATGTGATATGATCGGTCTTCCAGTAACAAACGATCGAGAACTACCTCTCCAACACTTCAACAAAAATAACATTAGAAAGATGGATTTGAAGTTCCACCAATATCCCAAAAACCAACCCGAGGAAGGGATTTTTGAAGAATGTGAAATTAGTGAAGGGGCTGCATAAGCCGAAGGAGCAGGACTGGCCGAAGGAGACCCACTCGAATCATAGCAAGCTCCGTATCCATCCGATCCTGTGCATGCCAAAAGATTCAAACTACATCAAGATCGGATCGTAACGACATTGCGAGAAGTTACTCAGATCAAGGAGACGATGAATGCAAGATTCACTGCTCTGGAAAGGTTGGTGGCTGGGGTGCAGCAATCGGTGCAGCAACTAGTTGATTTGATAACTTGCCAACGAGACGATACAACACCATCCTCATTAGCTCCTCTACCATAGTATCGACAGTCTTTGTGCCGTCACATACACCAGATACTCATCTCAGCGTATGGGCATGGATATCTTTTTAAATGCCTTGCGCTCTTATGTGTGTATGTGATGGCTAGCTAACATGACAGGTCTGACAGCTTTTTTTTTTTATCTCTTTTTTTTTGGGGGGGGGGGGGGGGGATGGCCTATAGAAATCCTCTACGTGAGGAAAATACATATTGGTTTTTGGTTGCCCATGGATGGGTTAGATATTTGTGTCTATTGGTTTGGATGAATGTTACAATACTGCCAAGCTTGGGCAGTTTTTTTTTTTTTTTTTTTTTAGATATTTCTATTGGTAGCAGTTTGATAATCCATTTATATTTGCTGTCATATTATGCATTGAAGTTATGAGGATTACTAGTATACATTGTGTTTGCTTACTTCCGCATATTCCTTATCACTTGAGAATTGATTTTGTGATTCATGTCTATCATGCTATTATCTGTTCAATTCACAGCTCTCCCTTACCCTGGTCTGCATAAGTGTTTTCTATAAGAGCTGTCATTCTTACATCTATCTCTTCTAATTATGCATTCTATTTTGAGATACTATCTGAGTTTTGGTTCTCCCATATGCTTTAACTTCAGTTAACATCTATTGTTATATTGCCCTTTGCCAATGACTGACAAAAAGGGGGAGAACAAATCCCACCACAACGGAAGAAAAATTGTGTAGAAAATTGTGTGTATCTATTTGATTGATGCTAGTACAGGTGTTAGGGGGAGCAACTGCAAGAAGATAGGGGGAGCAACTATTACTGAAGGATACAGTCGTGTGTATGTGTGAACTCAATAGCTTTGTAAAATTGTGTAAAGTTCATGTACACATAATTTAGGGTGTTGGTCTAGAAGTTGTTCTAGGTGTTTTGTCACGTAATTGACAAAGGGAGAGATTGAAAGTGCCATGGTTTGTAAATTATCGTAGTGTTGAGTCGGTAAGACGAGTGAGCCCCATAGGAAGATTGTTCAAGCGTTTGCCTCAACATGATGTGTGCCCAAACTCGTCAAAGGTAAACCTTAGCCTCACATCCCATGTCCCAAAATACCATGTATATAAAACCCTTAAAAATGGATAGAACATCTTAAGGTTTTTAGTAAGAAAACTAATTTGCAAAATAAGGAAAATCTTTAAGTTGTTTGCCTTTGTCGATTTATCAACACATTGTTCGATGAAATTGAACCCTGTTATCGATGTCCTCGAAACTATCTCGATATTATTGAATAGAGGACTTTGAAAGTGCCCTGGTTTGTCAATGAGCGTGAGTGTTGAGTCAGTTCGTTTACAGAGCCTGATAGGAAGATCAATTCAAGCGTCTGCCTCAACCGGATGTGTTCAAGCTCACCACAGGTAAATCTAAAGCCTCACATCCCTTGTCCCAAAACACCAGGTGAATAAAACAGTTAAAAACAAGTTAGAAAATTATAGGGTTTTAAGGTGAGAAAACTTTTTTCAAAACAGGAAAATCTCTAAGTTTTTCTTGCCTTGTCGATTTTATCAAAACACCTTCGATATGATCGACCAACTTTGTCGATGTCCTCGATGCTTAAACGATATTATCGATACTTGAATTTCGAGTCCATCGATAATGGCTCGATAAGATCGACAGGCAGGTTTCCGGCACCCCTATTTTTTAAAGAAAATTTCAAATTCCTTCGATATATCGATGCTCCTTCCGATATGAACTAAAATCAAATATCGATAAGATCGGAAGTCCATCGATGATATCGATCATGGGCGCGCATTTCTTCCAACAAATATTTTAGGTTAGTTTTTAGTTTGATCGGGGGCCATTTGAGGAAATCGATATTCATATGTCGATGATATCGAGGCCGAGTCGATTAGATCGAATCTGGACACAATTTGTCCAGGGATCTTATTGGTAAATCTGTAAGATTTATCGATCCCATCGACACTGCCTTCGATAGCATCGATATGCAAATTACGATGACATCGGCTGACCCTCAATCATATCCTAAAAACTTAAAATATTTAAGTCAAGCCTCTCTTATTTTTCAAGTTTCGATGGATCGATCCTATCATCGATGGAATCGGAGTTCGAAATCCGATGACATCGACAGTTGTCTCGATTCATCGACCTACTGGCAAAAGGTTTCAAAAAAGTATGACTTTGAGTTCAAGTCATCGAGCAGACCATCGATGCTATCGAGAGTATATGCTCGATGATATCTAACTTAGTCATAAATGTGACCGTTTTATATCCGTTGGAACCTTTTGTCTATATATAAAGGGCTTGTCTATTGTTGCTCGGAGAAAAAGAAGAGAGAGCTTTTGAGTGTTTAACTTTAGATCTTATACCCAAAGCCCTTTCTCTTAAGGGAGTTCATCCTCCAATCCACTCTCACCATTGATATTCAATAGAGTGGATTGGGGAATGAACTCCCGCATTCAAGGATCCTCCAACTACTACCTTAATGGCAAATCATTAAGCTGGGATGCCTTGAATGCATAGATGATTGAAATAGCTCTAGCTTCCTTATAGGAAAACCTTTTGAGAGTAGGATTTCATCATACCCTTGACCCAACCCGTTGCCATGTATTGGTACATCATTTGTGTTGCGGATCAAGGAAGGAGAAGATTCTTTGTCGACAAAGGAGGAGATCTTCATCAACGAGCTGAATGAGACTCATCTGCTTATCTGTAAGTTATTAGAGTCTAGAGGACACTTGTGATCATTCCTTTTTAGGATTTGGTCTTAAGTGGTTCTCACCCTTTGAAGTCCTCAAGGAGGCCTCCGGCAGGATTGTACGTGGTGGGTGCGTTGTGTTGACCCTTGCTCTGTGGAGAGCATAAACAGTTAAGCCCTCGTAGAAGGCCTCCGACAGGAATGTACGTGGTAGGTGCGTTGTGTGGACCCTTGCTCTGTGGAGAGTATAAACATCTGGTTGAAGGTGAACGAGCAAAACCTTAGGTTTGAGGTCAACCGCTGTAAAACCTCGGGTTTGAGGTGAATCGTGTAGAAACCTCCAGTAGGGTCTTATGGAAGATCCTTGGCCAGTGTACCTAAAAGTGGGTACGATGTGTTGACCCTTGCTCGTGAGAGCATAAATAGTCAGCCTCAGTGTAGATTGTAAAGGTTGAAGGTGAACCTGATTTAAAACCTTAGGTTTGAGGTGAACCGCTATGAAACCTCCTTAGTGAAATCCAGTACACTCAAGGGTTTAGTGCAGTTACCGGGAGTGGAGTAGACAAGTCGTCAAACCACTATAAAAATGATTGTTTTTGAGATTGCTATTCTTCTGATTGTGTGATTTACTTTAATATGTGCACATCTGAATATCTGAGATCACATCTTATACACTTACACAGTCATATCCATCATAAACTAGTTTGCATATTGTTTACTTCTTAAACAGTTTGTGATTGGATCCTCTACAGGGCTTGGAAGCCAGTAGAGTTGTTTTTTAGTAATCCTAATATGTGCTTATTGTTAGGATTAATGTAATAGGATTTTTAAATAAATCATAAAAACTTTTAAAAGTCCTATTCACCCCTCTCTAGGACATATTGACATATTCCTTCTTCAACTAGTGCGGTCTTCACCGCCATTTCCATTGGTATCAAAGCAGGTCTCTCTTTAAGGGCTTCACCGCCTAGAGAGTGATCTTGACTGAAGTTGGGATTATGGCCAAAGGAGAGGGCTCATCGGTCTCTAGACCTTCAGTATTTGATGGTTCAAATTATGCTTATTGAAAGTCTAGGATGCACTATTTGGATCATGATGTTTGGACATAGTTGAAACTAGATATTTGCCACCAAGTGATTCTTGAAAATGTCACAACTATCTCCAAACCTAAATCCAACGAAATATGGACTGCATTCGAGAAAGAAAAATAAATGTTTGAAGCAAAAGCAATGAATGCAATCTACTGTGTTGTGTCCCAAGAAGTATTCGTGTGACACATCTAAAGAGGCATGGGTCCATTGGAAACAACCCACGAGGGAGCAAACACAGTAAAAAGGTCTTAGGTACAACTCTTAACATCTCAATTTGAACACATCAGAATGGAGGATGATGAGACCTTCATGGAAATTTTTTATTTTTAAAAAAATAATTGAATATCATTTGTAATTTCATGGGTGGATTAGGAAAGAAAGTTTTGGTCTAAATATGTGTATGAAAATGAATGAAATGAAAGTAGAAGAACTAGTAGGTTCCCTATAAACTTTTGAACTACACTTCAAACAAACTCCTAAATCCACAAATAATGTCCTCAAAACTTCAAAGAATACTTTAAATGATGAAGAAGAAAGTGAAAGGGAAAATAAAGATGAGGAAGTGGCTTTGTTGACTTAACGGTTTAGAAAGCATGGCCGACCATTTAACAGAAGATAGCTGGATAATAAATATCCTACAGGTAAATCTAGTAAAAAGACCAAGGAACCACAATGTTATACCTATCAAAAGTTTAGAAATCTGACTACTGAATGCCCAAATAGAAAAACCAAGGGAAAGGCAATGACAGCCACATGGGATGGTACTAAAGAGTCAAATTCTGAATGTAGTGACTTAGAAAGTGATGGAGATAGAAAATCCTTGAAAATTCTCATGGTCTCCACAGTCTCCATCATTCCCATAGAAACTGAGAAAATCGAAGATCCTCAAGCCACTGAATCATTTCCATCTGATAATGAGGAAACAGAGAAAGAAGAAGAAGAAAGGGATAAACTGCAGGATGCTTATAATCAACTCTATATCCATAACATCAATATTCTTAAAAGACCTGGAATGAATGAAAACAAAAATAAATTGCTGAAATTAGATCTAGCAAAACATTGAAAATCAATACACACTTGATTAATGATCTACAGCAATACCACTCTGAAAATAATAAACTGGAAAGAATCAATCTGTCCCTTAAATCTGAATCTTTGAAACTTAGTAAACAGATTGAACTATTGAAAGATAAAAATGAGCATCTAAAGAATGAAGGACCTATTAAATCAAGTGGCTGAACAAAATCAGAAAACAAATGAATTTATGAAACATGGTTCAGCTACCCAACAATTGAGCAAGGAAAGCATGACCAGGTCATGGCATCTAGATCTGGATGAATGTTGTGATGATGTAATTTTGATGGTTTTCATGATATATCTGAGGTTTTCACTCCACGTTTTTTTATGGATGGTACAACTTTTTCACAAATTTTGATGTGTATACATGCTGATATGAAAATATTCTATGATATGCATATCATCGAAGTAATCAAATCAATGACATATTCTTTGTCTTCGATAAGCCTATTGATGAGATCGAAGTATGTTCGAAGTCATCAAACAATTCCGCTCGATAAAAGTCGGGCGAGCGGTAAAAGTTTTTACTTGTCACTTTTTACCATTTCCATTTTGGCGGTTCGTCTTCTAGAACATTTCATCCTGGCCAGTCGTATGCCCCTAAAATCTGAGGATACCCAATGTCTACTTCCCCCAAATGTAAACGTATTGGAAAAATATACTGGGAGGAGTCTGGTACACGAACGACGGATTGATAGGGAGTGCATACAAACATACAATCTAGAATCCCTTTTGGATGTAGTCGATTAGTTGACCATTCTGGACTTTGGTGGTATATGTCATGATGAAAATACTTATTACTTTCGTGCGTACTGTCATCCTCCGGTCCTTGATGCTCCATCGATAACTGTCTCTGTCGTGGAAGAAAGTGTTGAAATCACGATCGAATTCATTGCCAACATATTTGGTCCTACCTTATCTTTTATCGGTCTATCCAGTCTTGGCCTCGAGGACCCAACAAATCGATCTAAGGTCACCAAATTCCTATGTCAAGGTAGACATATCCCATGGTATCAAGGGAACGCTCTTAAAGCTAAATACATGTCTCCTAAATATAGAATTTTACATGGGATTTTCTCCACAACTGTATACCCCAGAGGGACAAATCGAGCTGATCTTACCTCCTTCATAGTCTTGGTTCTATACAGCATCGCGTCTGGTATTAAGCTATGTTTTGCCCACTTTAATTCTCCACCATTTGCCTGTGTTATTTTCACCTCCAGAGCAACTCAGCTACCTTTTCCTCATATCATCCATGTGCTGTGTGATTAAATTGAACTACCTATGACAATGATCCTGAACGTCTAATGCAACATTTCAATAAGGTCAATATACGGAAGATGGATCTTAAGTTTCATCCGTATACAGAAGGACAGCCCGAGGAAGAGATACATGAAGATGCATAGACAAGAGAAAGAGCAACACCTACTAAAGGAGAACCACAAGAGCCAAGACCCATTCCGACTACACCTGAATCTGCATCGACTCATCGTCATTAATTACATCAGGATCAGGTCGAGACGACAATGCGAGGAATGACATGAATTGAAGATAAGTTTGATAAGCATGATGAGCGACTTTCAGCCTTAGAAAGGATGGTTGCTGAACTGAGAGGACACAACACCATCCAGCTCGGCCCCGTGACGTTAATTTTACTCATCACATACACCTGCTCATCACTCATACTGAGGATACCTTTAATTATCCTAAGAACTTAAGAGTGTATGTGATGATATACTGACGGGTTTGGTCTGTCTGTTTTTATGCTTGTCGGTCCTTGGAAGAATCACAATGGTTTACCAAACTAGGATTTGTCTTGGAATGATAGTCCTTTGGATGAGGATAATATATATATATATATATATATATATATATATATATATATATATATATATATATATATATTTTATATATGCCCATGGTTGAGCTAAATTCTGATGATTGATGATTGGGTGCCCATAAATGGGCTCGGTAGTTTTGTTTGAATGACTGACTATAATTCACTCTATTTACTGCCATGATTATGTTTTTAGATCCCCTAATTTATCTAGTTTATATGTGGAATGCATGTGATGTCTCTTAATGATTATCCTATCTGCTATATCACTGCTTTATCTAATCTGATATGCATCCATACTGTCTGAAAATGATGTATGCTTAAAACTGGTTTAATCTTTATACATCTATATTTGTTGATTCTCCCACAGTGCTCTAAACTTCAGTCAATATCAACTGCTAAATCTTTGTCAATGACTGACAAAAAGGGGGAGAACAATTCTAACACCCCGACAAGAAAATTGTATATCTGCTTGGATGATGTTGCAGGTGTTAGGGGGAGCAGGCTGCATCAAGTGAGGGGGAGTTTGTAGAGAACAGCTACTGGTTGTGTACATGTGCTAGAAATTGTAAAATTGTGTAAAAAGCATGTACACACAATTTAGGATGTGTTTGTCTAGCATGTTCTAGGGTGTTTTGGGATTTTGTCACGTAATTGATAAAGGGGGAGATTGAAAGTGCCCTAGTTTGTCAATGAGCGTGAGTGTTGAGTCAGTTCGTCTACAGAGCCTGATAGGAAGATCAATTCAAGCGTCTGCCTCAACTGGATGTGTTCAAGCTCGCCACAGGTAAATCTAAAGCCTCACATCCCTTGTCCTAAAACACCAGGTGAATAAAACCCTTAAAAACAAGTTAGAAAATCATAGGGTTTTAAGGTGAGAAAATCATAGGCATCTTGACTAGCACTCCCACTATGCTACCACCCGATTGGAGCTTACCTTTTGAAATTATATGCGATGCGAGTGATTATCAATTGGGACAATGCTAGGACAGAAAAGAGAAGAAGCCATACGTCATCTACTAAGTGAGTATAACTCTAAACTCTACCAAGTGAACCACTCTACTACAAAAAATGAACTCCTAACCATAGTTTTCACTTTGGACAAGTTTAGGTCCTACTTGATAGGATCCAAGATTATTATATTCACTGACCATGCAGTGTTAAAGTATCTTCTTTCTAAGGATGTTAAACCTAGTTTGCTGAGATGGATCCTTCTACTCTAAGTTCGACCTTGAAATATGAGATACGAAATGAGTAGAAAATGCAGTGGTCGACCATCTCTCTCAGCTTGTTCCATCTGATTCCATAGAGACGACACTTATTAATGATATGTTCCCTTATGAACAATTTTTTAAAGTCTCCTAATTACCTTAGTACATTGATATTGTTAATTATCTTGTTATAAGTATAATTCCTACTCAATGGACTACGCAATATAAGAAGAAATATTTTGTCGAAGTACACAAGTTCTTCTGGGATGATCCATATCTTTTAAAATTGCCCAAATCAAATCATTAAGAGATGTGTAACTAACCATGAACAACAAAGTATCATCTCCTTTTGCCATTCATATGCGTGTGGTGGTCACTTTTTTTTGATAAAAAAGACCATAACGAAAATTCTACAGTGTGGTTTTTACTGAACCACTATGTTTAAAGATACACACGAACTTTACAAATCGTGCATGCGTTGTCAGAAATTTGGAGGTTTATTTCATAGAAATATGATGTCATTAAACCTATTCTTATAATTGAAGCATTCGATTGCTGGGGTATCGATTTCATGAGACCATTCCCCCAATCTTTTGAAAATATTTACATTCTACTCATTGTTAATGTCCACCACACAATCATTAAGTTCTTGAAAGAAAATATCTTATCCCGGTTTGGAACACCTCAAGTCATCATACGTGATGGAGGATCTCACCTTTATCAATAGACCTTTTGAATAATTAAATGAAGAAAAACTGTATTTCGCATAAAGTGAGCACCCGCTATTATCCTTAGACAAGCGACCAAGATGAAAGATCAAATAAGAAAATTAAACAAATTCTTAAGAAGATGGTTAATGTCACGCCCCAAATCCAGGGACGGACAGCTTCCGTGATGCCCCGAATCCGACACTCAACTTCTATACACAAAGTGCCAAGTTCGGCACACCACAAGGAAGATTTTTGACTAAAATATTTTCCTTATATATATATATATATATATATATATATATAAAATACCTGAGCATGAAGATCCATGATCAAAATACCAAGCAACACTCTCCATTATAAATCCTGATGGTTACAAGTACAATACTTTCCAAAAGGTACACAACGACAACATTGCCAAATCGAAAAATAGATACAATGTATCGAGAAAGCTAAGTTTTTCAAGCTAGTCCTGCCCTGAAAAAATGGAAAATATGAAGCTTAGGCAAAAAGCCTAGTGAGAACACACGTGTGTGTAATGTGTCCTACATGCATGCAAGATAAATATGCCACGAAGAAATCATGTATGGTGAAAGGCGTGTAGTACGTAAGGTATGATGTCAATGCCAATGCAATGCATATGCATCATAGTAATACTCTGAGTCAATGTTACCAGCATCACCAAGTCATATTTTCATTTCTCCTATACCACAACTATAACCGTATTACACGCATCCGTAATCACATCATCATCATCATCATCATATTGTCATGTCATACCATAACTGTATATTTCGGAAAAACACTGTGGTCGACACCCATGCACCAGACACCAGCAATCAACCTTGCTACCCACCAATGGGGTTACAACCACCATTTTGTATACTAGTAGTGAACCTCGTTTGCGCTTCTCCTCGCAGGCGGGTCAGACCGGTCCTTGTTTGCACCTCAGCCCTTATGTAGGTTGGACCCACCTCTTCTCAACCTGACCTCGTCAGTGGGAGTCAAATCCGTGACCCATGTATCCACTCGGCCCGACGGTGAGGTATCCCTAGCTAGCATCGAGGTTTAAGGACTTTCAACTCCAGGGGCACATCATCTCCTACTATTTCCACACTTTTGGTGTCCCGTTCACTTTCAGGGTTAACCCAAGTCATCATCATAGATGCACATTTCGTCGTCAAGATCTAACTCATGTTATACGGCATGACTGTGGTATTTTGATAATCATGTGTGTCATGATTATGCATGAATTCAAGCAATTATGATAAGGCATACGTTCAAGTGCATGTGGTATGCATATAATGCCATGAGTTTAGGGTCTGCATAACCTTTAAGCCAAAAATGACATATAATCATCATATGCCACTATCAACTATATCAATCCATGGTCATGTGACTAAACTAAAGAGGACATATCTTACACATGAACAAATGTATTGAAGTACACTTGCACATACCATCATTCCATGGTGCGTGAGTATGATCAATATCAACATGGTTAAGTAGATGAATTTAGTATGCTAGAAGTGGAACAACATTTATCAAGATATTAAATCACATACTCCTATTAACCATAATCACTAACATCACTGATATCATCTATAGCTATCATAATCACGAGCATTAATTATATTCAAAATTACACCATATCCTTCGTAAGATAGATATTCCATTAGCGGCTTTGGCCCGACATGATTTTCTTCTATTGGGACCACATGGTTATACCCTAACTGAGCCTTATGGTTAATGAGTGGTGGTGATGTAAAGTACATGCACCAAGTGCTTATGAGATGAAAGGCATAGATATAACATATAGTAAATGAGCCACAAGATGGATGGTGTTGGTGAAACTCATATAATGTAGTGGGCTTCACCTTTAAGTGGGTGTTAGTAGGTTGGATTGCAAATAGTTATCATAGTAGTTCTACAATGGTTTGGAAGGCACAGGTAAACCTCATAAGATACGGTGAGCCCTAAGTTGAACAACTTGGGTATATAATATACACATAAGAGTTAGTCATGGTTAGATGATGTGGGTTTGTCTCATACAATGTAGTGGGTCCTACTTCCAAGTGGTACTGCAAGCAGATGGGTCCACACACAAACATTATAGTGGGTCCCAACAAGTAGATAGTATAGGTAACTCACATACATTAAGGTAGTACAAGAAAGAACAGTTCATATGCACAAGGAACACGTCAGCAGGCTCCATGATCAAACTGTTTGGTTGGTAAAACAATTGAACAGTGCGGATAAAATACGTACATTGAGTGGGTTCACAAGTGTTCGGAAGTTATACATTCAATTAACACTATTTCATATCTTCTGACTTATTTAGGAATTGGATCTAGGTCATTTTGGAATCATGTTCTAAAATTAGCTAGCCTAATGGATAAATGGTGAAATATGCAATAATTACATTAATGTAGGGTCCATAATCAATCTGACACACATCCTAAGTTCACACACCGAAGAGGTTACATCATCGACATAGTCCACGTGTCTGAATAATCACAAAATTCTCATATGCCCACATGGTCTTATGGCCACTCCATTATCAGAAGTCCATATGGTTGAGTGGCCACAAAAATGTCACTCTACTTGTCATAATAAGGGACTTAAGGTGAGATGGTTACTTATTATTATTATTTTTATTATTATACCATTGCTCGCATAATGGGGCAACCGCTTTACTAAACTTTCAAATAGTCAGGCTGCAAGTACCACAATTTCACATAGTTTAACAGTCACCTAAGCACTACATGATCATATGGTTGGGCCACACATTCCCCACATACCCACATGATTTACGGCTATCTACGTCATGCATGATCACAAGATTTATGAGCTACATATTTAACACCATTTTACCAAATCTAGCTGTCATTCATCCCGTCATGATCATATGGTTAAGGGACACAACAATCATAAATCCACTTAGACAAGTAGTCACACAATTACCCCAATTTCATACAGTTAGGTGGGCTATAAAAATCACGCACTCACATGGTGTGGTGGCCCACACAACTTCCACCAATCTACATGACTAGTTTGGGCCACCCAAAATCCCAAATTCCTTTAGTGTAGTGATCCACATGATTTCTACCAACTGACAGTCTAAATGAGGAATAACCATTGCAATGGGTACCATGGAAACGACTTAGATTGCAATAAATATATAGGCAGCCCCACACTCTAATATGATCTAACAAAATAGATAAATGACTAGTAAAACATGTATATTAGGTGGCTCATGATCGGTTAAAAAGGATAGATGGATAGATTTCTCACAAACATTACTGTAACTCTAGGGAATATTTAACGGTGGACAAGTGATCAATATTGCTCCTGTGGCATGAGATTTGGATTTGTCTAGTCTATGGGACTATACCCTCAAATGATAAGGATAAACCGATGAATGACATGGATCTACATCATACTACAAGGTGGAGTCCATGGTCAAGGAAGTGTCCCAGCATATAGCAGGTGTAAATGCTATCTTATCTAGCTCCTAGGTTTGTCAAATTTTGTAGTGCCAAAATCTCTTGGAATCTGTATCTTGTGTAGTTGTTCTATAAGATCAACTTCATGTCATCCTTGCCTACATTCAAGTACATGATCAAGAAGTTCAAATTCAAGTTCAAGAAGTTCATTTACAAGATCAAGAGACTCAAGTACAACATCAAGAAGTTCAAGTACTAGATCAAGTCTTCAAGCTTCAACTATATCAAGACAGTGTGCATTACTTAAGAACTCAAGCTCAAGTAATCTTCTCAAGCTTAAGCTCATATACTCAAGTTGAAACTCAAGTCACAAGGTCACTAGTCCAAGCTCATCTTTGAGTATACAATGACAAGCTTCATGTACTTCAAGATAAACTATCAACCAAGGCGAACGATGTTTCAATGTTCAATTTTCACCTATAAGGTATGAATGACCCTAAATTGACCATAGGTTGGTCATATTGATTGCATACTTAATTTGAGTCATTATATAATTTTATAGGCTTTTTCTCGACTAGTCCTAGCCTATGTTTGACTAGTCCAAGTACTGACTCGACCAGTCTAAGAATTTTCTCGACCAGTTCAAGGTTTGTTGTGAATTTTTAGAATTTCTGTTAGACCCTCGACCAGTCGAGTGAACAGTGCTCAACCAGTAGAGTAGGCTCGACTCAAAGTCTACCAACCTTTCTAGGTCCCACTCGACTAGTCGAGTGCAGGGCTCAACCAGTCGAGCAGGCCACTCGACCAGTCGAGCAAGCCACTCGACCAGTCAAGTAGCGATCTTATCTTATCGTGCCAGAATTTTTAAAATATTGTTAGTCCTTCGACTAGTCGAGTGAACAGTATTTTGCCTATAAATTGAGGATGATTTTCAGAGTTTTTCAATTTCATTCCAAGATATTCAAATCATAACTCCGAGAAAACTTGTCCCCACATTCGAGAAGCTAATTGGTTAGTATTTAAGATTCTTGTAATAGCTTTTTTGCATTTGATTTCGTGATCTCTATTCAATTCTATTTCTTTTGAAAAGGAAATATTGATTTTACCCTTTTTGAGATCAAAATCAAATCAAGCTAGCCTAGGTCAATTTAATCTAAAAATCATTTAGATCTAAGAATCCTTTCATATGTTAGTTTGGACATTGAACATCTACATCGAATTGGTTCTACCGGGCTTCATCAAAAGAAGAATCCTCAGATAAGTACATTTCGATTTTCTGTATTTGGTTTGTAAGATTGCTAGAAAATCTTTCAGTTTTGGTTTTGACTGAGATAGCCAAAAAATCTCAGTGAGTAGGGTTTTTAATTGTGGTAGCCCTTTTTGAAAACACAATTGTGAAGGTTTTGGGTGAACCCTGGAAAACCTATTTCATAGTGAAAGCCAATATCCCGAGGGTGAGGATATTGGGAGTGGAGTTGTGTGGTAGTTTTCTAACAGTTGGTGTACACACAAGTGAACCACTATAATTGCTGGAGTTGTGGTGGATGGTTGAATGTGCCTAAGTGTGTGAATGATTGTAATTTATTTTCAGCATTTGTGGTGAATGATTGTAATTTATTTTCTACACAAGTGGTGAATGTTATAATAGCAGTAGATATTTATTTCTATTTTATTCTTTATTCCTCTGTATTGGTTTGGGATTTTGATATACAGACCGTTCTAGAAATCAGGTTGTTCTACCATAAGCCATTGGGTTTTGGTGTAAGGTTGTCCTTAGAACAACATCTGTATAAAACCTTTCAATACTTATGCATTTGAGGTTGCTATTTGTTTCTGCTATTTGGAATTGATAAGTGCTATCTTTATTTATTTATTTCTTATTCTGCATTTAATTTTTTAATTTGGCATAGTCCTATTCACCCCCCTCTAGGACTCTTAGCTCGGCCTTTTCAGGGGGGCACACAAGAACCAAAGAATTTCTAATGGTTGGTACCACTGTTTCTACTTGTAGCGTGGCCCACCTAAAATTGAGTTCTACTTCATCTTGTGTCCACGGGCAGGAGGTGGTCCCACTTCCCAAGTGACTGGAAAATATAGGCAGTGTGGGTATACAAACATGCACCTAGGTGGGCTCCAAATGCATCACGTTATGTCCAGGGAAGTTTTCGTTGGTAAGCATGCAATTCCCTTTCCTTATTATTATTATTATTATTATTATTATTATTATTATATTTTATATAATTGTGGGCCCCATTGACATGGTGGTGTCCACCCCATGAACAGTTTGTACAACAAACAACATCATAGTTGATACCACCCACTAGATGAATGGCATGGCTATAAGGTACATACGTCGGGTGGGGCCCACAACACATGGATGGTCTAAATAATGGACGACCTGGATATAAAATACATGTAACGAGTTTGCTTTGCTGTCCAATGACCGACCCAACTTTGGTGGCAGTTACACATCATGGTAGTACTCAAGGGATTTAATGGTAGGGATTTTTATTCCCACTATTTCTTATAGTGTGGTTCACCTAAGGCATGGATCTGCCTCATTCTTTTACTCTTGTCCTAAAATTATCTGAAGGAGTGGATGAATGGCCCAGATATACTTTTCATCACTAAGGTGGGCCCCAGAAAAATCTGAGCATTTTGAGTACAATTTCCACTGTCCAAGTGGCATGGCCTGTATGGGCTTATAATCGGCCTGATTTTTGGGACCATACAATGAATGGGGCTAGTAAGATGGATGAATGGTGTGGATTTAACACATACATCATGGTGTGGCCATGATCAGCCCCACAAAACTTTACCCCAAAGGTGGGCAGGGACAGCCCTCTTTGGATGTCCAGGGAGGACGTCACCTCCTCCACGCCCTTTCTTTTCTATTTTTTTTTATTTTTTATTTTTGTATATTTCTCATCAAGGTGGGTCACTTGAGAGATACAGTCCATCCATTGTGTGTGTCCCACTTAGTTGAGGGGTCAGTCAAAGTTTCAGATGCATCCAAATTTTAGGTGGACCCCAAAAAGTACTTTTATATCATTTACCTACTCTTCACATGATTTTAGATGGTGTGGGCCACCTAAGTTCCATGTACGGCTGATTTTTGGGGGATCCCATCATTTAAAGGGGACCCATCAAATGCACGGTGCTGATGTTTGACATACATCATGGTGGGGCCTATGGCTGGGACCCACAGTCCCTGCCTATCCAAGCAGCAGGACGTTGCTTGCTACAGCGTCCTCTGGACGCTAGTAGCAACAACGTCCAGCACCCACTTGCTATTTTTTTGTATAATTATTTATTTATTTATTTTACATGATATGTGCATGTGTGTGCATGGGTGTGTGTGTTTGTGGCCAGTTCAATGGGCCACACTTGGACAGTTTGGATGACAGACAAACATTTTAGAGGGGCCCATTATCAATGGGTCCCACAAGAAGTCTATAATAATTTGATTTTTTTAATATATTTTCTCCTATGCATCCACACCATTAATAGCATCATCATCATCATTACAATTATCTTCACCATCAATCATATTATCTTCATCATCCACACCATTCCTAACATTAGAGTATCATCTTCGCCATCCATAAACACAATGAAAACAAAAATAAAAATAAGTGGGGAGGGTGTACTCACCTTGATGGACTAGGTGGAAGGTTGAGATGGATGGAAGGAATGAGATTAATGGAATGGATGTTTGAGATGGATAAAAGGGATGGGATTGATGGAGTTGATGGCCCACCAAGATCACTCCTCTCTCTCTCTCTCTCTCTCTCTCTCTCTCTCTCTCTCTCTCTCTCTCTCTCCTCTCTCCTTATTGTAGGAAATGGTGAAAATGCTAATAGATGGAGGGGTATTTGTAGAGAAATGGATAAAATTTTGGTTAGGTTAGGCTAATGTGATTAATGTTAGCTTAAGCTAGGATTATGGGAATTTATGCATGATTAAGAATTAATGGTAGATTAAAGGGGCATGGGATGACATGATGTGATGATGTCATACATAGGGTATGGTATGGAGAGAAGTTGACTTTGGGGAGCATATGAGAGAGGGATGACATAGGAGGGTGACATCACACACATGGGTAGAGATTCTCTGACCCATGTATGGCATGTACATGTGTGCATGGCATGTGTTGTGCACATGCGTGGAATGGAGTACATGGCACCATGCGCATATGATACACTAATGATTTTCGTGGCATATTTCACTAATGGAGCATCATACAGATGCACGGGTGGTACCTACGCGATCGCGGCGATGGGGCGGTCGATATGAAATCGGTTTCGAAGCCTTGAGGTTCCGGTCAGTCGGGTGTGCACTATGCACGACTAGTGCAGGTTTGGACAAGGCGTTGATCATCATGCACATAAGCATAGAAAATGGTACGAAATGGACGGGGTCTTACAGTTAACCTGGATTGTAAGGACTAGTCACTTCGGCTGACCGATGCATTGTGTGCTTACTGTACAACATACAAAACCCCTATTGGTATGTCACCCTATAGACTTGTTTATGACAAGGCTTGCCACTTGCCTGTAGAGATGGAATATAAAGCATGTTGGGATATAAAGAATTTTAATTTCAATCTTGACAAAGTCGGCTCACTGTGCAAGTTACAATTGAATGAACTTGAAGAACTCTCAGATATACAAGGACAAAATGTAAGTATTCCATGACAGGAAGATTCTTTGGAAAAATTTTGAACCAAATTAGAAAGTCCTCCTGTATAACTCGAGACTTCATCCTTTTTTTTTTCTTTAGAAAATTGAGATCCCGTTGGACCAATCCCTTTAAAGTCAAAACAGTTTATCCTCATGGGGTTGTCGAGATAAAAAAATCCAATGAATGGTAACATTTTTAAAGTGAACGGTCATCACCTTAAAATATTTGTTGAGAAATTTGATTAAGAGGATATGTCCATCCCTCTGAATGATCTTGTTTATATGGACTAGCCTTCTAATCTAATGGAGGTCCATCTATTCATTTATTATTTTCTTACAACAGTTAGGTTTCTTCTAGTTTTATTTTTGTTTAGTACCAATCCCTTTAGATGGTGAAGAATTCATACCATTACATTGATCTTCCTCAGGTACTTTTTGTCTCACTCATTTTTCTTTCATTTTCGTTGTCTTTTGTTATAATGCATTGCATATCTTTATATTGAGGACAATGTATGTAAATTTTAGGTCGGGGGTGAGATTAGATGGAATTAATTAGCACTTTCTTAGATTTTTAGCAAATTTTTTTTTTTTTTTTTTTTTTTTCAATTTTCAAATTTCAAAACTCTCTTTGAAGATTGATATTATGTGTATATGAATATATTTAAGTATAATGATAAGATACAAAGTAATCTTTGAAAGTCTAGAGTCTAGTTGATTAGTAGATTTTTGAATAAGTTCTTTTAATAAATTAATTGATAGAAAATGTAAATATCAATTGAGTGGAGTTCACATTTCACATCTAACTCTTATTCGTTTAAAATTTAATTTGAACTCTTAATATTTTAACTTGATGATTATTTAAAAGTGCTAGGAACCAAGTCTAAAGATCGTTATTTACCTTGATATAAGAAGAAGAATAGAGCCAGCTAAAAAAATACTTAAAATCTGAAATGGCTACCTATTGTATGTGCTCAAAATGAGAAAACGATGAAAAAGAATGCAATGAAAAGAAAGAAGAGAAGATAGTGAGAAAGCCGTCAATGAAAATTTTGAAAAACTGAAAAAATAAGTGAAAATGAGATGGGTTCGAAATTAGTAATTTGGGTTGATCTGTCCACTTTGAGGTAATTATCATGGTTAACATTATGGAAAAAAGTTTAAATTTTATGGACTATAAGATATAAATTCACTGAACACACTAGGAACTTGATGTTTAAATGCATTCAATAAATTGATTGATGAAATGGAACTTAGTTTGATCGTTTATTGGTGATATTAGGTTCTAGACTGACATATCTTTGATTCTTACTTACATATGTATAGGGTTGCAATGGATATTGTTTTCTAAAAAAGGTTTGAAATTTTGGTTTTGGAGATTAGTTTTTTACATGTTTTACTCGGGACTAGAAAATTGTTGGTTGGGGGTATGTTGAGTGTGAAATATTATATATTTCTCTCTTATTATGCATTGGTTTTACATGCATAGATGCGTTTAATCAATCCAATTATGTATGTTTTCATATGCAAGGTAATTTAGAGAGTTAAAATGAAAAAGAAGATTTAATGCTTAAAGAATGACTAAGAGAAGTTTTAGAGATTTGAAGGTGATTCATGAAGAATTCAAGTGCTAAAGATCCAAGAAAACCATGTGCAAATGAGATAAACAAAACTGATTGAATCATACAGTCCAATAACAGAACAAACAGACTGTTTGGTCCCATCTAAGGTTGGTTTGGTCTGACTGAATATTCACAGAATAGTTGAGTAACAAACTGTGATTTTCAAAGATAATTCGGCTCAACACTCAGCCAACTGTAGGCAGGTTCGGTGCCACCGAAGTGATGTTCAATGTGACCTAAGGAAGACGGAGACTTCAAATGCAAATTAGTGAAATTCGGTTGCAACCGAGAGTTAATTTGGTGCAATCAAAGGCTATGTTAGATGCGACCGAAGGTCCGAATCGACTGCAGTTAAAGCGTAATAAAAGTTTGTAAATTGAAGTTGGTTCCAAGTCAGTGCAAGTTTTTTCAATTTGAATGGATGTTTTAGGCTTTCCTAGAGACAAATTAGGGTAGAAGGGGTAGAGCAAAGAGTTGTGAAGCCACTTTGGAGTACTCCTTTCCCAATTCTTCAGTTCTACTCCGTTTTTATGTTTTTCTTTTAGAGTTTTAGTTCAATCATGTCTTTGATTGACTAATAATCTCTTAGTTAGGGCTAAGAGGTGAATATTGTAGTTATTATTAATTGTTGAATTTACTTTTATCCATGATTTTGAGATAATTATTAAATAATTCATTGTTATTTGGTTTGAATAAAGATATATCTATAGTTTACTTTGATCAATTATCGACTCCGAGCACATTGAATACTTAAGAAGAGTGAATAATTTCTTATCTATTTTGTAAAATCCATTGATCTATTATAGACTACGGGCATGATAGATGCTTTGAATTTCTTGCGATCAATACTTTGGTGCATGATATGGGAACCAATTCAAATGAAGTTTAAATTTATTTTGATTTATGAATGATAATTTAACCACTCCATTATCCTATTGGATAGGATAAGACTTTGATTCCAGTTGAGTAATCCAATTGAATCAAGTAAATTAACAATAAGATATAGATATAAGTGAATCCTCAGTGCTCTAGTATTTTATCTTTGATAGTTTCTCTCATAAAGCAAGTTTCATTAGTTAGTTTAGTTTAGTTTTAGTTTAAAGTATCCCAAACATCACACAAATGCAAGTCACTATGGGTACGACCTCAGTCTCACTGAGTTATTACTACATCGCAACCCTGCACTTGGGGTTGTCTAAAAATTGTTCCAGATAAATTATTAAGTGTTCTGTTAGAGTTTTCATTTTGTTTGATATATAGTGTATGAAAATTCACATGTGGTGTAATAGGATTACCACGACTGCGCATGCAGAAGCTTGATAGAGTTAAGGAATGAAGACTATCCTAGAGGGGGTGATTAGGGACTAATTAAAATTTTTATATTTTAAATCACAATTGCCTACTTAAGCTAATATGCAAGTTAAGTTAAGCAAGACAATTAACTATAAGGCTTCTAATCTAGTAAAAAAATCTAATCATATAAAGTACAAATGATATGTCAATTAAGCAACTAGTCTCTAAACATGATAATGTACATGTGTGTGTGGGATGTGCTAACTATCAATTCATAGCAATCATCTAATCATGCATACATATAATTAAACATTCAATCATATAAGTATAATTAAACAAGTGCGTAAATACAATCTCAAACACAAGCATGTATAGTGGTTTGATTTCCCTACTCCACTTCTGATGGATACACTCAACACATGAGTATACCAAATTTCACTATCTGAGGTTTTAAATCAAGTTAACCTCTAACCTTTACAATCTTACACAAGGAATGACTCCCATAAGAAACTTTATGTGGATTTCTGTAACGACCCGTAAATTTTCGTACAATGGCTCGAGTACCACCTCGACCGAAAATCACTTAGGATTGAATCCTTTACAAATTTAACAAAGTTAACTAAGTGCGAAACTAGATTAGCCATGAAATCCGTTGGAATCGCTTTAAATACGATCTGCAAGACCCAAAACTTGTAGAATCATTGACACTAGGTAACCCTAAAGTCTAGGATCAAACTTATTACCCGACTGCTTTCGGGAACGAATTGAAACTCCGTATCAAGTCTAGACCGCACATCGGGAGTCCGAATAATACGAAGTTAAGGAATCAGGACCGCCTCGCTGGGCTTGACAACCATCTCGGAAATCAAGTCCAGACGGTGTCCCACGGCCGTTCGCTTGAGTCCGGAGCGAGGGAGTGTGAAAACTCCTGTTTCCTTTACAAAATAAATATCTTGAATAGTGATCCGGCACGTATCGCTTGCGTACATTTTATAAGCAACCAGACCGTCAGAATCTGACCCAAATACACCCTCGGATCAGGAAAAATTTCAGAAACATTTACGTGTACTTGGAATTTTGGATCGGGGCCCACTGACCGTTGAACTGAAAATGGTCCGCTACACGTGATCTGGGAATCCGACCGAGACGAAACCATAACTCCACGTAGATCCAAGGTTAGTGAGCTTAAGTCCGACGTTTGGCTCAAGGAGGGCCGCCAGAAACCCTCTTTTGAGCTGAATTAACGCCGATCTGCTTATAATATAAGTATACCTTAAACATAAGTCTATTCCAGAGAGTTTTTAGGCTATATAAGGACCTTAGGGCAGCCCCTCTCACAGCCATACGAATTTGGGATAAAACCCTAAGAAGAAGAGAGGACAAGTGAGAGGAAGCTTGTGAGTTGTGGGAGAAACTCCCTCCTACTGTTTCCAACCACCACACGGGCTGCACCACCCCTTCCTTACCGCTTTCCCGGCGATACCGACTCCATTTTAAGGTAAGAAACCCTAACCCTAGATCTGTTTAAGAGTGTGAAGGTTATAGGTTATGAAATAGCTAATCGGTTTCGCTCTTTAGGCTACAAAATCGCCAGATACGGAAGCCTAACGAACCTAGCTGATTCGTTGCAATCCTATGGTGTAAGGTGAAGACTTTAGGTGTATAGGTTACGGTTTTCAATGCTTTCAATGTCAGATAATGATAGATTCATGATCTGCATGTAATTGCACATGTACAAAGTGCTTTCCGTTTCCTGTTTCGATTAAAGATGCAGAATGTGGAATTTTACATACTCTAGGTATACGTAGAAATACCGTATACGTACAAATTTTGGAAATGTATTTGCCATGATTAATTGTTGTATGATTATATAGTTTATGGATAAAATACTGATTTGGCGAAAGGAATCGCCGTAATACATGTTTGCATATATACATTATGTATGTTGAAATTGTGTATTCTAGAAAATACCGTTTATGTATAGATTTTGGAGATGTAATTGTCATGACTATTTGCTGTATGAATACGATATACACGGATAAAATACTCGCTTGGCGAAAGGATAGCCCTCATACATATTTTACTAACATACGTCATGTATGTTGAAATAGTGTACTCTAACTGTTTGTGTAAATGCTTGTGAGAGTAAATGCTTAGATGTTGGTGCTTTAGGTAGGTGCTGAGATGAAATTCTCAACTACCTTAGAGACATGTATGATTCCCTCCATGTGGTTGTTTACTCTAACTACTCACTTATGAAGTATATGTGTTTGTATCCCTATTTGTATAATGCCCTATAACATGCTTTACAACATGTTTTATATCATGCTTTATAACATGCCTTATGACATGCCTACTAGCATGCTTGTATTACTTTGTTTATCATGCTTTACTCCACATGTTATGGATGAGAATTGATTGAGTTTGGGACTATGTCCATAGTCCAGACATTCGGTACCAGACTTGAGATTGTGGCTGAGATTTATGTTGCCACGAGGGATATGTCTGACGAACCCGAGTCGTACTTCGGTTGGCGATAGTGGTTGGCCACACGGAGTGCTTCTGCGCTTCATATCGCTCAACTTATTGTGCGTTCGAGCTTGTCAGGCTCGTCAAGTAACCGATATGTCAAATGTGTGTTCACCATGTTTAGTCGCTACTGTTTGAACCTAGGGTACTAAACTTACCAGTGGAAATTCCGTTAACCATGGTACCTCGATCCGCTAAGACTCATGAGCCAGACATGGTGGTATGGGACACCGTGGCCGAGCTGTCGGCCTATGCTGGGGCCACGTGCCTCCCCGTAGTGACCATTGAGCAACCAAACTCGTGAGCCGAATACGGTGGTATGGGACACTGTATTCGAGCTGTCGACACTTACGGCGAGAGCCGAGTACGGTGAGACCTGTACTCGTGCTGACGGGCGACGAGTCCTCTGTAGTGTCTTCGAGTATACTCCAAGGTCTGTGATTGGCGACGAGCCCTTCACAGCAACTAGAGTATGAGTTGAGCCGAGTACGGTGAGACCTGTATTCGAGCTGACGGCCAGCGATTGAGCCGAGTACGGTGAGACCTGTACTCGAGCTGACGGTCAGCAATTGAGCCACATACGGTGAGATCTGTATCCGTGCTAACGGGTGACGAGCCCTTTGCGATGCCTTCGCGATGCCTCTCGAACCATAATACCGTATGAGATTAACTAGGATTGACGACCATAGAATGGATCATGTTTGGGAATGATATAAGGGAGGTACCTTAGTTTTCCAATACTACTGTTTGAAATGGACTAATAACAACTCGGTAACATGCTCATCATCGCACCGCATGTGCCTAGTAGATGTGGAGCACTGAGGGAGGTATGCATCCGCAAACATAAGATGATGTCGCATTAGGGTGATTTGGCAAGGGCATTCATCATGTCATTTCATACTTGCATTTAATAAGAGTAGTTGGAATTGTTTGATTATACTGCTTTATTATTACTGTTTGATTGAATTGATAACATGTTAACCTATGCTTTATTATCCCACTGAGTTAGCTACTCACTCCCACGTTACAGGATGGTGTTTTACACACCAACCAGACTCTGTCTCAGGTATAGAGGATGCGTCGATTCAGGAGGCAGTGCCGGAATACGATGAGGACAAGGATGAGTTCTCATATATGCAGTACTCTGACGGCTACGCTTAGGCCGACTGAATCGCGGGGGTTTCAGGATCTAACTTTAGTTGTATTTTGTCTCTTTTTATTCAGAAACAATACATGTATATGGATACTCAGTTAGTGTTCATACTCTGGAGATCGAGATGGTTTTTGTTCCTTTACATACTTTATATATACAGTTTCAGTCTTCCGCTTGCCTTTATACAATTGATCTGGAGTATGAATTACTGTTTGGTATATTCTCACTCATGTTTATTGCTCTAACACAGACAACATTTAATCATCATTATTTATGTTGCATAAGTGATGGGTTGGAACTATGGAGTTGAGTTATACTCGACCCCTGATTTTCAGGGCGTTACAATTTCTAAAGGCTCGTCATAAACCTTGGTCCTACATAAGAACCTGTTGACGTACACTCCTGTTGGAAGCTCCTGCAAGAGACTTTAATTAGTTTTCCTTAGGCTAACCAACAACCTCTCTCCTAGTCTAAATACCTATGTTCACTCCCGCTGGAGGTTCGCACAGAGACTAACATGAACACACCCGTGTCTGGTGGCCTACACAAGGACTTGATTGAAGCCCTACACAAGAGCCAATGTTCTACACAAGAACCTGTATTTAGGTCCTACACAAGAGCCAAAGTCCCACGCAAGAACCTAGTCGAGTTTGAGTCACAAACTCTTACTCTCAATCCTACATAAGGAAAGAAAGTATATGGACTCTTAAACTTGACAACCTACTTGTTAGATTGAGCCCATTTTGTAGCACCTTCTTGGGTAGCTTGATCGATGTTGTCCCTTGCTTCAATCAACTCTCCTTTGCTCCCCGATCGTGAAGTCAATGCTTTGTCAGGGATTCATCTCCAAGATTAAATACCTTGCATGTAGTGCTCCTTTGAGGTGACCAAGATGATGGGAGGTTGGTTGAATCTCCTACAACCAGTGTTCGAAATATTGGTATCATGCTATGTATCACATCTTTGGGATACATATACATATTAGTTATCACATGGGATATATAGTTTGTATCGGGTAATTTATCACACTTTTATAGAAACATTGGGAAAATGTTTGAATATTTCAATGAAACTTCAAGGATTGTTTAAAAAGACCTTAATACACACTTCTAAATCATAACATCTCAAAAGATAAGTGCACATAATAAGTTTCCATTGTATAGGGTCCTAAGTTATGCGTTGTCTAAATGAACTAATACAACTATATTCAAATTGAATGCATAACATTTAGAGTGTATGTGATGATCATTTCATTAAACACTCCTAAATACTTCTAAATTAGTCTCAATTGATAGTTGGTTGAAGGGAAATTTTGAATTTCTAAAAATTGACAAGGACTTAACAAATAAAAAAATCAGCCCTCATACATGCTGGATTTCATGTTTGGAGTGCAACATTGTAAGCAATTTGGGAGAAATTGAGCAATTTTTAAAATTTTCCAAATTTCCCCAAATAGGACCACCTACACTCAAAATTTGAAATTAGAGAGCATGTGACGATCATTTCATCAAATACTCCTAAATACCTTAAAATTAGTCTAAATTAACAACTGGTTTAAGGAAATTTTTGAAAAGAGCATGGAGAACATGAATAACCAGTGGATATCGAAATCAAAGCTCTAACTCCATGATTTTTCATGCAAAACATGAAGAACTAATAGGCTTTTTTAGAGATAACAAACATTTTATTGAGAAACTCGCAAAAAATGAGAAAAGAACCAATATATTTATAACTATTTCACACTGATTTAACATAAATTTAATTTTAAAAAAAGGGATCAAAAATTGAAAATGTTCATCGGATCGAACATATGGGATATTTTGGCACTACTTATGCGTTTCGTATCGTATAAGTGGGTTACAAGATATATCATGGGATATAATGGTCAATATTGTCGATATTTAAAACATTGCCTACAACTAATGAGGAGTTGTAATTCCTAGGGGATTCACCTAGATGGGTCTTCTAGATAGACAAGGGAATTCCTATAGAGGCTGGATCTAAACTCTAAAAAATGGAAGAATTTAAGCACATCTTCAAGGTGGAGGTTGGAATCCTCATTAGAATGTTAATCTCAAAGAAAATTTATGTAACGACTCGAAAAATTTCATACAATGGCCCGAGTACCACCTCAGGCAGAAATCACACGGGATCAAATCCTTTAGAAATTAGACAAAGTTAACTAAGTGTTAAACTAGATTAACCACGAAATCCGCATGAATCACTTTAAATACGATCTGCAAGACCTAAAACTTGTAGAATCAATGATGCTAGGTTACCCTAAAATCTAGGATCAAACTCATTATCCGACTGCTCTCGGGAGCACATTGAAACTCCGTATCAGATTTGGACCGCACATCGAAAGTCCGAATGGTACGAGGTTATAGATTTAGGACCGCCTTGCTGGGCTTGATAACCATCTAGGAGATCAAAGCCAGATAATGTTCCAGTGCTATTCGCTTGAGCCCGGAGTGAAGAGTGTGAGAAATGTAAAAATAAAATATAAATGTAAGGAATCTGCCACGTGTCGGTTGCGGATCAGTTATAAGCAATCAGACTATCGGAATCTGACCCAAATACACCCTCGGATCAGGAAAAATTTCATATACATGGAAGTGTACTTGAAATCCCCGATCGAGGTTCCGTGACCATTGAACTGAAACTGGTCCGCCACGCGTGATCTGGGAATCCGACTGGAACGAAAACTTAACTCCACCTAGATCCAAGGTTGGTGAGCTTAAGTCCGACCTTTGGCTCAAGGGAGGCCGCCATAAGTCCTCCGTTAAGCTGAAACTGACCCACTTTGGATATAACCTAAGTATACTTTGACCTTAGGTCTAATTTGGTGTGCTTTTAAGCTATATAAGGACCTTAAAACCCTCTCTCATTCAGCCATACGAATTTGAGAAAAACCCTAGGAGAGAGAAGTGAGAAAAGAGAGAGAAAGTGTGAGAGAAGTGGGAGAACTTCCCTACTACTTTCCTCTGCCGCTCTACAAGCTTAACCACTCAAGTCTAATCGCTTTCCCGGCGATTCTGACTTCGTTTCTAGGTAAGAAACCCTAAACCTAATTCGTTTTGGGGTTGTGATAGTTGTAGGTTATGAAATAGCTAACCTATTTTGTTCTATAGGTGGCCAAACTGTCGTATATGAAGGTTTAGCAAACCTATCGAATTCATTACGGTTCTACGACAAAAGGTGCGGACTTTAGGTGTATAGGTTATGGTTTTCAACGCTTTCAATGTCAGATAATGATAGATTCATGATCTGTATGTAATTATACATGTACAAAGTGCTGTCCGTTTCGCTTTTCGGTTATACGATAATTATGTTGAATATACTGTATTCCTAGTATTTGTAGAAAGTACCGTATATGTATAAATTTTGGAAATGCGTTTGCCATGATTATTTACTGTCTGAACATATTATATATGTGTATAATACTTACTTGGTGAAAGGGTTCACCCTAATACATATTTTTACTAATATACACTATGTATGTTATAATAGTGTATTCTAAGTGTTTGTGAAAATGCTTGTAAGAGTAAGTTCTTAGATAATCATGCTTCAGGTAGGTGTTGAGATGGGATTCTCAACTACCTTAGAGATGTATATGATTTCCTCCATGCTGGTTATTTAATTTAACCGCTTACTAAGAAATATGTGTGTTTGTATTTCTTGGTTATATTGTGCTTTGTAACATGCCTTATGACATGTTTGTTAACATACTTGAAATACTTTGTTTATTATGCTTTACTTTACATGCTTCTGGTTAAGAATTGATTGTGATTGGGACTATGATTATAGTCCAGACGATCGGTAACAGACTTGAGTTCGTGGTTGAGATTCATTTCGCCACGTAGGATGTGTTTGACAAACCCGAGTCGTACTTCAGTTGGCGACAGTGGTTAGGCCACGCGAAGTGGTTATGCACTTCATGTCGTCCAGTTGATTGTGCGCTCGTGCTAGTCTGACTCGTCAAGTAACCCGATCTGTCTAATGAGTGTTCACCATGTTTGGATGCTACTGTTTGAACCTGAGGTACTAACCTTACCAGTGGAATCCCGTTAACCGTGGTATCTCGATCCGCTAAGACTCATGAGCCGGGCATGGTGGTATGGGATACCGTGGTCGAGCTGTCGGCCTACGCTGGGGCCACGTGCCTCCCCGTAGTGACCAGTGAGCAACCTAGACTCGTGAGCCGAATACGGTGGTATGGGACACTGTATTCGTGCTGTCGGCCTACACTGATTGTTGACGAGCCCTTTGTAGTGACCTCGAGCATACTCTGAATTTGCGGTGAGGCGACGAGTTTTGTCGTGGTGAATAGAGTATGAACTAGGCCTGTATCAATTTAGTGATGAGCCGTTAAAAAGGTGATGGAGGAGTGGTGTAACGATTGCGTGTAACAGCCCTGACAGCCTTTGCAGCGCCCTAGAACCACACTATCATATGAGAGTATCTAGGACTGACGACCCTAGAATGAATCATTGTTTGGGAATGATATAAGGAAGGTACTTAGTTTCTCAATACTGCTGTTTGAAATGGGCTAATAACAACTCGGTAATCATGCTCATCATCGCATTGCATGTGCCAGGAAGATGTGGAGCACTGAGGGTGCCAGCATGCCGCGGACGTAAGATGGTGCCGCACGAGGGAGTATGTGGTGAGGGCATGCATCATAATCGCATCTCATCCTTGCATTAATTACAGTCTTAGGAATGTTGTTTGTACTGCTTTATCATTTCTACTTGACTGATTTGATAACATGTTAACTTATGCTCTATTATTCCACTGAGTTAGCTACTCACTCCCACGTTACGGGACGGTGTTCTGGACACTTACCAGACTCTGTCTTAGACATAGGTACCGACGATCCACAGGAGTTTGACCCTGATTATTATGAAGATTAAGATGAGTTTTCCTTTATGCAGTTCGTTGGAGGCTTCGTGTAGGCTATCCAGATTTACGGGACTATAGGGTTCATGATCACAGTTGTACCATTTTGATATTTTGATTTGGGAACAAATACATATATATGGTGACTCAGTTGGTATTCATACTCTTGAGATCGAGATCGTTTTGTTTTATATTCATCTATATACATCGTTCAGTCTTTCGCTTGCGTTTATACATGGATCTGGAGTATGAATTACTGTTTTGGTATAATCTCACTCATGTTTATTGCACTAACATAGACAACATTCAATACAAGCATTTGTGTTGCATAAGTGATGTTTTGGAACTCGGGTATTGAGTTGCTACTCGACCCCCGATTTTCAGGGCATTACAAGTTGGTATCAGAGGATGATTTGGATTAAACTGGACCTGAGTTATGGTCTCACGACGTACGCTGACGCATTTCGACTTAATAGGGTGTGAGAACAATAGAGAAACCATTTTAGGCATCCCAGTTTCGCCCAACGGCGAAGTTCGTTGAAACCAGTAGATGTAAATGAGTCTGTACTCAACCCTGGTCGCATGGGCCGACCTCAAAACACTCCTAGGCTATCTATTGACGAGTCTATATTACAACTCATCCCATTCTAGCTGTTAAAAATTAGCGAAAGCTAGTATGTATCAGAAATTACCCGAAACTACCCGAAACGAAGCGAAACGGGGTCGTGGGCGCACTCACGCTTGTCCAGGGACAACCAGGGTGGGACCCACATCATTTTTGGGCCTAGGTGTCATGAGGACCTCGCCCAAATGGCGAGGCATCGCCAGACCTTCCAGAGGGTGGCGAGGCCTCGCCGGATTTCGGGCCCGGTCGGGCGGGCCGTGCGGGTTTGGGGGTCTAATAACCCCCCTGAGGTAGGTCCCGTCCATGGCAAACACTCTAAAACCCTACTTCACAAAACCCACCTCCAAGCTCCTTTTCTCTCTAACCTTACTGTCCCCTCTCTTAAATCACCCTTTCAATCGTCCAATCTGCTGGTTTCAACCACAACCCATCCATTCCCATCGTCCACAGCAATCTTATCCTCTCTTCCCTCTCCGTTTCTCTTTTTGAGCTCTCACACCCCCATTTGAAGCTCAAAAATCATGTAAGCTTCCTCACCCATCTTATCTCTCCACTTTCCTCCTTCAATCTCTATCATTTGGGCCTCTACAACGTCTGTTAAGACCCAAGTCCGTAGAGAACCAACCCTCTAGCCCTTTTCTTTCCTTTCCTTTACTTTCCATGGCTCTCCTTACCATTGTTTCGGCAATTTTCTCCATCTCTACCATCTTTTCTCTTATGGGAAAGAGGAAGGGTGCCGCTGATGAGGCTGGGCCTAGTCGTCCTACACGTTCAAGGCGGCCGAGAGGCGCCGTCGCTAGCATGAGCATTGATCAGGAGTTGCAGACGAAGCGGGATCTTGATCTCTGAAATCCTGTTATGAGAGCTCAGTTGGCGGCACTACCTCATGGCATTTATGAGGACCGTAGGGTTCTCATTGAAGCCCAGGTGGATGGACGACTCTTCGGTGAGTACTACTTGTTAGAGCAATTGGAGGCGGCCCATTGGGGTCCGCTATTTGAGGCCAGAGGTCGTGCCAATGCAGGTACTGTCTGGGCCTTCTACGCCAACATTCACGAGCCTATATTGGAACCTTTACAGTTCCGGCTCTCATGTGGAGTGGATCTATTTGCCACAGTTGATGCCAGGTTAATATCTCGGCTTCTGAATGTGCCCCTGGCGAGGTGCATGCAAGCGAGCTGAATCTGAAGACTGTACATGAAAGGGATCGTCGCACACGTTTCCTTTGTGGTGGCCGACTGGTTGAGTGGCAGCCAAATAATAGTCTGCTAGCGTCCCATATGTCAGATGACTTCCGCCTACTACATCACATCTTCACATACAACCTCTACCCCAGGCACAGTAATCGCAGCGAGTGTACGCGACTCATGGTAGACTTTCTGTACCAAGTGGAGCAGAGGGTGAACTCGTGCGTGCCTACATTCATGTTGCGACAGATAGTGAGTACTGCACGCTCCACCAGAAGCTCTAATTCACTTCCCTTTGGCCGACTCATATGCAAGATTGCACGGGAGTTCGACTACGGTCTTGGGATGGAAAGGCCGGCACCGATTCATCAAATCGACGAGAGTACTCTCCATCAGATGGAACTCGGGGCACGACGACGACGAGCCCGACATGGGGAGAGTGAGGATGAGGCAGAGAACAAAGAAGAAGAGAGTGAGGAAGGGAGTGAAGCTGAAGAAGAAGAAGAGGAACCAGAGGCTCAGGATACCGAGGAGAGCTCCCCTCCTACGCAGCGCGAGCAGGACGGGTTCAGGCTGCGAGGGATGCTCGTATGATTCGCATTGAGGAGGGCCAAGCCGCCCTGCAGCAAGGGATTGGACAGGTTCGGGCTGAGCTTGGTGAGACCCGAGCCAAACTTGAGGTGACCAAAGCCTTCATGAAGAGGAGTTTTAAGAAGGTGTCTCGTACATTGAGGACTATCCTGTGCTGTGTACAGGACAAGGATGCCCCTCCTCTATCGCCTGACTCGGATGCTTAGACATCCCTGCTGTTGTTTGAAGTTTGTTTTGTTCACCGCTTTAGGCGGTTTATGTTTTCATGCTGATGGTTGTAGTAGTTAGTAGTATGTTTTTAGTAGTTGAAACTTGGTTGTACTGTCATGATTCATGTAACTCTGTATTCCATGTATTATGACAATTTTGGTAATGAAATGTATACAGCCTCTTTGCTATAAAGTGTGTGGAATGCTTAAGTGATTATGTATTGTGTTGCCATGCTTTATCTCACATGCGATGTACCCTATGTTGTATAGGGCATGCCACGGAGGTATACGAGGAGCACGGCACCCCTCTTGCTCACTGACTCGATGGATCAGACTCCTCGCAGAGGTGGTCCTATGGACCCGGGTTCTGGCTCAGATCTTCCTTCTGCTGGTCCTATTGGTGGACTGCCACCTTTTACACCACCGGTTCGTGAGCAGAACCGGGCATCCTCTTCGACGCAGTATGAGCCACAGGCTGCTCCACCTGCTGATAGGTTTGAGCAGATGATGATGCTGATGCAGCAGTAGCACCAGCAGCTCTTGGCGGTCTTATCTCAGGGTGGGAGTGAGACTCCACCTCTGCCATCTGCGCGCCCTACCGAGACTGCCGAGCCTCCTGCTCAGGCCAAGGATGTACCTCCACCTTCGCCTGCTGCCTACACTGCGGGAGACGTGGGTACTCGCGGTCTACTCGAGCGATTCCAGCGCTTGAGGCCTCCGACTTTCATGGGTTCTCACAGACACGAGGAGGTTGAGTTCTGGTTAGACTGCATCTTGAAGATACTGAAGATGCTGCATTGTTCTGAGGCTGAACAGGTTGAGTTGGCTGCCTTCATGTTCGAGAAGGAGGCTAGCTTATGGTGGGACAGCATACTGCGGACCGTCGCAGTGAGATATGTGTGGACCTGGGCAGCATTTGAGTTATGCTTCCACGAGAAATACTATCCTCAGGCCTACCGACACGAGAAAGAGAACGAGTTCCTACGCCTCAGACAGGGAGGTATGATAGTTACTGAGTATGAGCATCGCTTTACAGAGTTGGGCCACTTTGTTCCGACTATCCTTGCTGATGAGCCGATGCGGATTAGGCGTTTTTCTGAGGGCTTGCGACCTGACATCCCGTCGAAGATGTGCGTATCCATATATCATCTTATGCGGAGTTGATTCATATGACGATTTAGGCGGAGCAGGATGTGGACCGTTTGACACGCTCTCATGGCCCTATGGTGCCTAGGCCATGACCGGATACGCTGAGCAAGCCTTTCCTCAGTAAGAGGCCTCGTACTGATTCGCCTCCCAGAGGCGCGGCACCAGTGGTTCCGATGAGGCGCCCTGTCGTGACTTGTACTTACTGTGGGAGGCTGGGACATCCTGCTCAGAGCTGTTTTGCTCGGATGAGGGATAGCGGATTCTCTCCGCCGCAGAAGATTGATCGCCCTCATCCACAGGCTTTGTCGGCTCCACCACTACGGATTGCCCCTGCACATCCATCCTTCAGACCTCCTGCACCACGCTTCACGCTGCCTCAACGGCCCATGGTACCTCAGCCCAACCGATCTCAGCAGGCGCGTGTTCATGCGCTTTCGGTAAAGGAACAAGAGATAACACTTATCGCCTTCGAGGTCACTGCACACGTCCAAGGTACTCTCGTCTTCTTATTGGTGGACACTGAATCCACTACCTCTATGATTTCATGCACTGCAGTCAAGCGACTGGGTTTAGTTACTGCTCTTACGAGAGGAGTGAGGGTTATCACTGCTACAGAGACTTCATCAGAAGTTACTCGTATGTGTGAGGGATGCCTGATAGACTTGGGTGGCAAAGTGCTACTAGTTGACCTGATCATCGTCCCCCTATTCCATTACGACGTTATCTTTGGTATGGATTGGCTCACTGAGATGCGAGCAGAGATCGACTGCGAGACTAGGGTGATGACAGCCTACGGACTTGATGGCACGGCCTTTACTTTTCCTGTTCAGGTCAGTCACACTGTTCGGTTACGATGTTACGCTTCTTCATTAGAGGCTATTGATGTTCCGACGCTTGTGGATACGCCTGTAGTTCAGGCTTTTGCGGATGTGTTTGAACCGATTCCTGGGTTGCCACCTCGGCGCGAGATCGACTTCACCATTGATCTTACGCCTGGTGCAACACCCATCTCTTTACCGACGTATCGCATGCCTCCATGTGAGATGGAGGAGCTGCAGAAACAGATTGATGGGCTGGTAGAGAAGGGCTTTATACGACCTAGTGTGTCTCCCTGGGGAGCACCTGTACTGTTTGTAAAGAAGAAAGATGGCTCACTACGGTTGTGTATTGATTACCGTAGGTTGAACCAGGTCACCGTGAAGAACAAGTATCCTTTGCCCAGGATAGATGATCTGTTTGATCAATTGAAAAAGGGGGCAAGGTATTTCTCGAAGATCGACTTGCAGTCAGGGTACCACCAGTTGCGCGTCAGAGATGAAGACGTGCAGAAGACAGCTTTCAGGACCTGTTTTGGGCATTATGAGTTCCTGGTGATGTCGTTCGGTCTTACGAACGCACCAGTCGTGTTCATGGACTTGATGAACAGAGTATTTCGGCCATTCTTATACCGGTTCGCCATCGTATTCATTGATGACATCTTAATATATTTCACGAGTCGGGAAGAGTACGAGGTGCACCTGAGAGCGGTGTTAGATACCTTGAGGAAGAACCAGTTGTTCCCGCAGTATAAGAAGTGCGACTTCTGGCAAGAAGAAGTCAAGTTCCTGGGACATGTGTCCAAGGATGGGATAGCTGTGGACCTTGCTAAGGAAGCCGCGGTTCAGGATTAGAAACAACCTGGGTCGGTTACTGAGGTGAGGAGTTTTCTTGGCTTAGCAGGGTATTATCGACGCTTCATTCGAGACTTCTCGAAAATTGTCAGGCCATTGTCACAGTTGACACGTAAGGATTTGAAGTTCGCCTGGAATGAGAAGGCAGAAGCAGCTTTTCAGGAGCTGAAGGACAGACTGACGTCCGCCCCTGTACTAGTATTGCCAGAGTAAGGGGTCAAGAACACTATATATACTGACGCGTCTCGCGTTGGTTTAAGTTGTGTCCTTATGCAGAAGGACAGGATGATTGCATATGCCTCGAGATAATTAAGGAAGCACGAGGAAAATTACCCTACACACGACCTTGAGTTAGCAGCTGTCATCTTTGCATTGAAGCTCTAGAGACATTACCTCTACGGAGAGGAGTTCGAGCTTTTCTGCGACCACAAGAGCCTTAAGTATATATTCACTCAGCGGGATTTGAATATGAGGCAACGCCGATGGATGGAGACCTTGAAGGACTTCAAGTTCGAGGTTTCCTACCATCCTGACAAGGCCAACCTTGTGGCAGATACGTTGAGCCGTAAGAAGACTATTGCATTTGCGGCTCCGCTGATGATAGCAAAGTGGGATATGTTGAGTTCATGTGGGACTTCGAGCAGAAACTCACCGTGAATGAGCCATTTGAGTGTGTCGGGCACATTCAGGTGCGCCCACTAATTGATGACAGGATTATTGAGGCCTAGAAGGGCGACGTACAGTTGTCTGAGCTTCGAGAGCAAGCTAGCGACGCCGGGGACTCCGAGTGGAGAGTTGGCATAAATGGGGGTCTACGATACCGTGGCCGCCTATGCGTTCCAGATATTCATGACTTGAGACAGGAGCTTCTCGAGACTGCCCACAAATCGAAGCTTGCGATGCACCCTGGTAGCACGAAGATGTACCAGGACATGAGGCGATCGTATTGGTGGGACAATATGAAGGTTCATATCACCGAGTATGTTTCCCGTTGTCTGGCTTGCCAGCAGGTCAAGGCAGAACATTGCCGACCTCCTGGACTCCTTCAGCCCATGCCCATAGCTGAATGGAAGTGAGGCTTCATCTCTATGGATTTTATATAGGGCTGCCGAAGACGAGGAAGGGACATGATTCCATCTGGGTGATCGTGGACCGGTTGACCAAATCGGCTCATTTTTTCCCTATCAGAGTTATAAACTCTGTAGACGACTTGGCCAGATTGTACATCAGAGAGATAATCCGTCTTCATGGAGTTCCTTTAGAGATCGTGTCGGACCGCAACACGCGATTCACATCTATCTTCTTGACTCGTATCCAGGAAACGATGGGTGTGAAGCTGAAATTCAGTACTGCGTTTCACCCTCAGACTGACGGGAAGATAGAGTGGGTGAATCAGATTTTGGAGGACATGTTACGAGCCTGTGTCTTGAATTTTAAGGACAATTGGGATGACTGTCTTCCTTATGCAGAGTTCGCGTACAACAACAGCTTTCAGGCGAGTATTGGTATGGCTCCATATGAGGCCTTGTATGGACGTCCTTGCAGAGCACCGCATTGCTTGGCTGAGGTTGGCGAGCGCAGCTTGATTGGGCTGGAATTAGTACAGGTGACCTCGGAAAAGATTGACATTATCAGGCGTCGACTCCTGACGGCACAGAGCAGACAGAAGAGTTATGCCGATACGAGGCGACGACCATTTGAGTTTGAGGTTGGAGACCATATATTCCTCAGAGTTTCCCCTATGAAGGGAGTTCTTTGGTTTGGGAAGAAGGGGAAGCTCACACCGAGATTCATCGGTCCGTTTCAGATACTTGATCGAGTGGGTGCGGTAGCATATCGTCTCGCTTTGCCCACACCACTCGCGGGCGTGCATAACATATTTCATATATCTATGCTGAAGAAATACGTCCCGGATCCTTCACACATCATCCATTGGGAGCAGGTACAGTTGAGCGATGATGCTACATATGTACTGCGTCCGACGCGTATCTTAGACAGGAAGGAGCAGGTGTTGCGCAGTAAAGTGATTCCGATCGTGAAGGTACTTTAGACGCATCATACAGAGGAGGAAGCTACCTGGGAGACAGAACTTGAGATCTGAAAGAACTACCCTCAGCTTCTCAAGGAGTACAAAAAGGTACTAATTTCGAGGACGAATTTTTTCATTAAGGGGGGTAGATTGTAACGACTCAAAAAATTTCGTACAATGGCCCGAGTACCACCTCAGGCAGAAATCACACGGGATCAAATCCTTTAGAAATTAGACAAAGTTAACTAAGTGTTAAACTAGATTAACCACGAAATTCGCATGAATCACTTTAAATACGATCTGTAAGACCTAAAACTTACAGAATCAATGATGCTAGGTTACCCTAAAATCTAGGATCAAACTCATTACCCGACTGCTCTCAAGAGTACATTGAAACTCCGTATCAGATCTGGACCGCACATCAAAAGTCCGAATGGTACAAGGTTATAGATTTAGGACCGCCTTGCTGGGCTTGATAACCATCTAGGAGATCAAAGCCAGATAATATTCCAGCGCTATTCGCTTGAGCCCGGAGTGAAGAGTGTGAGAAATGTAAAAATAAAATATAAATGTAAGGAATCTGGCAGGTGTCGGTTGCAGATCAGTTATAAGCAATCAGACCGTCGGAATCTGACCCAAATACACCCTCGGATCAGGAAAAATTTCATATACATGACAGTGTACTTGAAATCACCGATCGAGGTTCCGTGACCGTTGAACTGAAACTGGTCCGCCATGCGTGATCTGGGAATCCGACTGGAACGAAAACTTAACTCCACTTAGATCCAAGGTTGGTGAGCTTAAGTCCGACCTTTGGCTCAAGGGGGGCCGCCAGAAGTCCTCCGTTGAGCTGAAACTGACCCACTTTGGATATAACCTAAGTATACTTTGACCTTAGGTCTAATTTGGTGTGTTTTTAGGCTATATAAGGACCTTAAAACCCTTTCTCATTCAGCCATACGAATTTGAGAAAAACCCTAGGAGAGAGAAGTGAGAAAAGAGAGAGAAAGTGTGAGAGAAGTGGGAGAACCTCCCTACTACTTTCCCCTGCCGCTCTACAAGCTTAACCACTCAAGTCTAATCGCTTTCTCGGGCGATTCCGACTTCGTTTCTAGGTAAGAAACCCTAACCGTAATCTGTTTTGGGGTTGTGATAATTGTAGGTTATGAAATAGCTAACTATTTCGTTCTATAAGTGGCCAAACTGCCGTATACGAAGGTTTAGCAAACCTATCGAATTCATTACGGTTCTACGACAAAAGGTGCGGACTTTAGGTATATAGGTTATGGTTTTCAACGTTTTCAATGTCAGATAATGATAGATTCATGATCTGTATGTAATTGCACATGTACAAAGTGCTGTCCGTTTCGCTTTTCAGTTATACGATAATTATGTTGAATATACTGCATTCCTAGTATTTGTAGAAAGTACCGTATACGTATAAATTTTGAAAATATGTTTGCCATGATTATTTACTGTCTGAACATATTATATATGTGTATAATACTTACTTGGCGAAAGGGTTCACCCTAATACATGTTTTTGCTAATATACACTATGTATGTTATAATAGTGTATTCTAACTGTTTGTGAAAATGCTTGTAAGAGTAAGTTCTTAGATAATCATGCTTCAGGTAGGTTTTGAGATGGGATTCTCAACTACCTTAGAGATGTATATGATTTCCTCCATGCTGGTTGTTTAATTTAACCGCTTACTAAGAAATATGTGTGTTTGTATTTCTTAGTTATATTGTGCTTTGTAACATGCCTTATGACATTTTGTTAACATGCTTGAATTACTTTGTTTATTATGCTTTACTTTACATGCTTCTGGTTAAGAATTGATTGTGATTGGGACTATAATTATAGTCCAGAAGATCGGTAACAGACTTGAGTTCGTGGTTGGGATTCATTTCGCCACGTAGGATGTGTTTGACGAACCCGAGTCGTAATTCTGTTGGCGACAGTGGTTAGGCCACGCGAAGTGCTTATGCACTTCATGTCGTTCAGTTGATTGTGCGCTCGTGCTAGTCTGACTCGTCAAGTAACCCGATCTGTCTAATGAGTGTTCACCATGTTTGGACGCTACTGTTTGAACCTGAGGTACTAACCTTACCAGTGGAATCCCGTTAACCGTGGTACCTCGATCCGCTAAGACTCATGAGCCGGGCATGGTGGTATGGGACACCGTGGTCGAGCTGTCGGCCTACGCTGGGGCCACGTGCCTCCCTATAGTGACTAGTGAGCAACTCAGACTCGTGAGCCGAATACGGTGGTATGAGACACTGTATTCGAGCTGTCGGCCTACACTGATTGGTGACGGGCCCTTTGTAGTGACCTCGAGCATACTCTGAATTTGCGGTGAGGTGACGAGTTTTGCCATGGTGAATAGAGTATGAACTAGGCCTGTATCAATTTTGTGATGAACCGTTAAAAAGGTGATGGGGGAGTGGTGTAACGATTGCGTGTAACAGCCCTGGCAGCCTTTGCAGCGTCTTAGATCCACACTATCGTATAAGAGTATCTAGGACTGACGACCTTAGAATGGATCATTGTTTGGGAATGATATAAGGAAGGTACCTTAGTTTCCCAATACTGCTGTTTGAAATGGACTAATAACAACTCGGTAATCATGCTCATCATCGCATTGCATGTGCCTGGAAGATGTGGAGCACTAAGGGTGCCAGCATGCCGCGGACGTAAGATGGTGCCACACGAGGGAGTATGTGGTCAGGGCATGCATCATAATCGCATCTCATCCTTGCATTAATTACAGTCTTAGGAATGTTGTTTGTACTGCTTTATCATTTCTGCTTGACTGATTTGATAACATGTTAACTTATGCTCTATTATTCCACTGAGTTAGTTACTCACTCCCACGTTACGGGACGGTGTTCTGGACACCCGCCAGACTCTGTCTTAGACGCAGGTACCGACGATCCACAGAAGGCTGACCCTGATTATTATGAAGATTAAGATGAGTTTTCCTTTATGCAGTTCGCTGGAGGCTTCGCGTAGGCTATCCAGATTTACGGGACTACAGGGTTCATGATCACAGTTGTACCATTTTGATATTTTGATTTGGGAACAAATACATGTATATGGTGACTCAGTTGGTATTCATACTCTTGAGATCGAGATCGTTTTGTTTTATATACATCTCTATACATCGTTCAGTCTTCCGCTTGCGTTTATACATGGATCTGGAGTATGAATTACTGTTTTGGTATAATCTCACTCATGTTTATTGTACTAACACAGACAACATTCAATCATAAGCATTTGTGTTGCATAAGTGATGTTTTGGAACTCGGGTGTTGAGTTGCTACTCGACCCTCGATTTTTAGGGTGTTACAATTTAGAACTCGTTAGTTTAGAGGCTTGAGATAAGGGATATGATTATAAAATCACCCAAACTTCTATTGCGCCAAAAATCCATAAAAATGCTAAAGAACCGAATGCCCTTTATAAGAAATTTGAGTTTCAACAGTCAGAAAATGAGAAAATAACGACTCTATCGATGGGATCGAGCGGGGTTTCTATGTCATCGAAGGATACTTTGATGCCATTGAGAAAATCAGATAAAATGATTAACTCTTGTTGGATATATCTGACTTACCTACTCGATGTCATCAAGTGGTTTTCGATGCCATCGAAGGAGACCTCGATGTCATTGAAAAAATCAGATGAAATGATCAATTCTTTCTAGACATATCTAACTTACTTGTTTGATGTCATTGAGGTGATCTTTGATGCCATTGAAGTCCCCTCGAGGTCTGCTCGATGGGATCAAGTAAGACTCGAAAAGTGCTGTTTTAGGTGTATGTTTTCACAGCAGCCTCGCACCTTTCTAGCTTTACTTATCATATTCCAGTTAGGTTTCTAAGGCTAAAGGATGATCAACAAGGTTTACCTATTAAGCCAAGATCATCTATAGGTTCAAGAGTTTTTTTTTTTCTTTTTGTATCAATGGTTAGTGTCACCAAAGCACCTTATTTGCATGTTCTTTACTCCTTAATGCTCTTGTTCTCTTGTGTCTTTGATTTTCAGCTTTCAGAGGCTCAATCGAATATATGACACAAGGACTCACATGATTGACAACAAGATGCACAAATCAGTGCACTGACAATCTCTCCATTTATCAATTACGTGACAAAAACCTAACTTAAACCATGTCATGGTCCGTACTAATGACATACTAAAACAACACAAAATATTATATGTCAAATATAAATAATTTATAACTCAATTCACTAAGACATGTTACACTTGTAATGCTCCCCCATAATTGCTTCCCATACTTTATTAATTCCTACAACAACAAACAAACCCTACAAAACATAATTTATTGTTTTGGTATGACTTAATCTTTCTCTCACTTTTTGTTTGCATTTGACAAAGAATTAGTTCCACTAAATATACCAATAAAAACATAGCATGAAACTATTCTAGAAGTCATGGATTTACCAATTATAAGGCACATACTAACATGGGTTAAATGGTACATATTATCAATGAAAGCATGGAGCATGCTAAGTATGGTCATTCAAAGGATGTACCAATTAAAAATGAGAATGACCAATGATAGTCTAAGCTAAAATATGTGATACTCAATTTTAGTAAGTTTAAATCTTAAACTATCAATGCAAATGAGGTTGTTTCGAACAAGAAACAAATGCATTTCATTTGGGGGATTCTGTTCATTTGATTAATTACCAGAAGAAAACAGGAAAGATAATCACTTTATTTTATATATTCTAAGTTCTTTACATCCTTTCCTCCTTTGATTCCAGATAGAATACTCGTAGATCATGATATACAATCAATGTTTAACATCCAAATTATGCATAAATGTATAAAACATTAAAACGTAATGTTGAATGTTGTGAGAGAGTCATTGTATGCTATCAAAAGCCATTGTGCGCTGGCAGAAGGCGTCGTGTGCTGGAACCATTGTGCGCTGGAGCCTTTTGTGCGCTGGCGCCCTTTGTGTGTTGGCGCCCTTTGTCCGTTGGCGCTTGCTGTGTGCGAGCGATGTTTGTGCGCTGATGATGTTGTGCGCCGTACAACAGTGACGGAGATATACCTCTCTCTCTCTTCAAATCTTCGTCCGCTTCTTGATTGGTCGCTCCTGACCCCTTTAGAGGGGTCAAGGGGTATATATAGCTTACCACACGTGCGAACGTGCCACGTCATCGTTGGTGGTCCGCTTTGCGCTAACCCCTTTGTGCGGATTCCATTGCGCGATATCCTTTGTGCGGAACTTCGTGTGCGCTACCCTTTATGCAGAACTCACTGTGCACTCTAATCTCCTTCGCACAATGATTATTTCCACACAAAGCTTTGTTTCTTCTGCACAATGCTTATTTACTCTTTTTGCACATTTTGTTAGCGCACAATGTTTTTCCTGCTGTCTTCCACTCTTTTTATGCCTCAACAGATGCCCCCTTGATCCTGCATTTTTATTTTTTATATTTATACCTACAAAATATACATGTAGGATCAATAACGATTCTTTTAAACATTTGTTTTATTGATCTCCTTTATTGTACGCTGACCAATCAACGCACATTGAATTTCTCACAGCGATTTGCGCATAACAAGTTGTGCACAATGAGTTGCGCACAACAGTCCCATCCCCATCTATAAATACAAGGCTTGTCTTCCTTTTCGCCACCCTTGTCTTCTACTTCACACTATTTTTTACATCGAGTTTCTACCTTTTATGCGCTAACCTCTTTGTGTGCTGCACAATAATTGTTCCTCACAAAGCCTTTGCGCACAACAGTCTCTTATACTTAGTCGAAATCCTGCTCATTACAGGTAGCGCACAATGTCTTTGCGCTCGCCCATAATAACTTCTGCACATTACATTGCATGCAAAAGTTTGCGCACAACACTTCGTGCGTAAAAGTTACCGCACGAAGATTTGCACACAACCATTTGCGTACAACACCTTCCGCAATACACTTTGCACACAAAAGTTTGGACTTGAGCATTTTCCTTATACTTTTAACTTAATAAATCTTATCTTCTAACTTTAATTTTTTATCAACTCCTATTCAGATCTCCAATGGCCAGCTCAAAGAGACCCCTGGCTTCCCCAAGTACCGCGAGACCATCCGACCCCCTATCTGCAGAAACCCATACTCAGAAAAGACCTCGCTCCGACGAGAATTATAGCTCTTTCTTCAACGCTTGTCTGAGCATATCCGTATGGCCATAATCATGAAGAATATAGAAGGACCACCCCTCTAAGGACAAGAAGCTGATTGGGAAAATTGGTTAAAATGCGCAACCAACTTTCGCACTGACGATAATCGTCCTTCTGCAGTGGAGGCTTCTCCTCCCCCATCAGTCCCACAACAAATAAGAGAAAAGAGCCAAGACGAAATCTTCCAGGAGAAGATTCGGTAGCATAACCGAAGACGTTTTCAGAATGCTTGGGACTCAGTCAAGCTGACCACTGAAGCGATCAAATTTCACAACCCATATAAAGATGAAACCATCGCTCTTCCCTTACAGCTTCAGCGTCACCGATCCATTCTTCAAAGTGAACCCATTGACTACATGACGCAGAATAGACTTTTATATGTATCTAACTAGGTGATTAAGGAGCCGCAAATTCTCGAGGGTTATGTCATAGATAAAGGTTTAACCCAGAAGATAGGGCAAATCCGATACATGCGCTTTCTCGTACCGTGTCACGACCCTCACACCTTATATCACACCCATTTCTTCGAGACAATTCAGCAACGCTTTCGTCACCACAATTCTTTGTGGGGGTAAAGATGACTTCCAAACACGAGGCCTTTGGACTGTTCGTCCGTATTACAGTGCTTGGGCTACAACGAGTTTGGAGAAAGACAAAGACGTCCTTATTGCGGCAAGGTTGTATTATGCCATAGAAGCCACTGCAGACTTCTTTCAGAAATATACGATGATCTATAAAGGTTTTTTGAAGTATTGGTCTTCTACTATGAATTCTTTCCATCTACCGGTAGGGGAAGTGAGTATTACTCTATGGGATTTGTATAGGATGGCCGGCCTACCCATCTCCGGCTCCTTTCTTAATGAATATATTCCCTCAAACCAAGAGTGTGCTTATGTTGGGCCCAATAGAGTGCCTAAAATTACAGCGACCACCATTGAACTATTTCAAGAAACATCTTACTTCGCTGATGTTCACAAGATTTTTCCCTTTTAATGGCTAGCCCATTTTTCCCGTTACTTGGTGTAAGCATTTTAACACTCTCTTTCCCTTTCAAGTAAAGCTTTCCCGTAAGCGTGAATTGCTCATTAACCTTCCCTTCTCCTTCTTTTTCTCTCTCCTTTCTGGGTTCCTCGGCAGTCACTGTGCTGAGCTAGAAGCTAATCGTAAGAAAATAAAGGGCCCAACCGAATTCTCCGCCAAAACTGAGCTAGTTGCTTTCCTAGCTTACTGGTTGAGCTTAGTCATGCTCCCTAGCTCAAAAAGTTCAGACTATATTCGGCCGACTTTGTTTGTGGCAGTGGGTGCGACGGCAGAAGGTAGAAAGAGATATTCCTTGGCCCCTCCTGTCTTATGTTCATTATACAGAGCTTTTGGTCAAGCCGCGACACACTGCTCAAGCCCGACGCTAGGAGTTTCATCTGTTTTCACTCCATGGCATTACTTCTCTGGATGGCTTGACATCTACTTCCCCTGGACATACAATGACCTGAAGAAGGCTTATGTCCATCCTAATCATCTGCCCTTATGGCATTTTCTGAAGTGGAAAATGATAAGGAAGGGGTACGAATGGGTAGTAGATAAAATTGATAATATAGAATCCATCGACTTCTTTCCTTTTTATTTAGAACATGTTACTCCCCAAACTCGGAAACCGGGCTCACAAAATTCTCGATCGTCGAATCGGCGCCGACAGCCTCCGTAGAACCCCATTCTCGGCTCCAGCGCCCATACGCCAGGTTTCGATCCTGGGATGCTACAAGGAGGATTTTTCAACATCCGTTTAATTTGTAACAAGCATAACCAAAGGCATAACCCACAAACAACAACAAAAAACTCCATCACATTTCCACTATGATCAAAAACCTTACAAGTACAATGAGCATAAAGGGAAATACAATGAGAATGGATAAAAAACTCCAAAAGATCTGCTCTGCGCTCCTGCCTCAGCGCTGCTGCGTCCTCGTGTCACCTGCACGCAACGGTCGTGCATAAGCTTATAGAAAGCTTAGAGGGTGGTGAAAGTGTGTGCGTAAAGTAGTAATGCAGTATACTATATCAGAGTAATGCGGAACATGCTAGTGAATCCATCAATACCATTAACCGTACCGAGGCTATGCGATGCAAGGCATGAATGATGTCGGCCGTACCAAGGCTATGCGATGCAAGATGCAAGTCAAGCATACAAATCCTCATCTAAGTCCACATATCAGTACAGCTCAAAATCTGGGATATAACCGGGGTCTAGTACACTCTAAACCAGACTGCCGCCCCATCGCACGCAATAAGGTAAGTGGAAGAGACCTCACTACCCGCCTGCCAATATCGGGCTCGGCTCGTCGATAGCGGACCTATTCCTCGAGCTGGTCAGACTCAGCCTAACATTGCCCCCTCTTCTCGGGCGGGTAAGGCCGTACCCCCTTCCAACCGACCACGACACAGTGGAAAGCACAACCGTCTGGTAATCGACAATCGGCGCTCCTGCACCCACTCGGTCTAGACGTTGGAGCAACCTCTTGATACCATAAGGGTTTAGGGACTTTCACCCAGGGATATCTATAACACCCCATGTAGAACCAAATTTCCGGTATCCAATCCTGCCAACCACGATATGCCTGTGGAGGCTACGGCCCTGATGTCGCTAGGGCGTACAGTAACCATATCACACAATGCGAATGCATGAATCACACTCTCCAGTCATGCAGCAATCTTGCGCGTCTCGTGCGCTCATGTGGGGCAACACCGCCTAACCGGGAGCCCCTAAACAATCTGCCCGAAGGCATATGCTATGATCTATCACTTCTCATACCAAGCATACATATGATGCGTATGATCATGAATCATGGGACTATATTAAACATGTTATATGGGATAGATGTTGTTCATAAGGAGATGGGCCTAGACGGCTTACAAGTATGGGCCTAACAATGGGCCCTAGGGAGAATCATAATGCGGACATTTAACCGACATTATTCCACAATGTGGAAGTCAAACCAACATTGCTCCCAAGGCATTACCCGTCGTAAACATCATTACATGAACCCGGTTGGGTTTACACATTGCAATGGGCCTTAGGTTCTTCCCATTGGGCCTTAGATACATCAAATGGGCCATACCATATGGGCCTTTCATTCGTCAAGTGGGCCACATCAATGGGCCGCACCAATGTACCTTATGCGCATTGCAATGGGTCATAACCCGTGAGCCTTAGATACATCAAATGGGCCTAGTCTCATGGGTCTTAAAATACATCAAATGGCCTAATGACATGAGCGTTACATCCACATCAAAGTGGGCCCCAATGATCTACCACAAATACATTAAGATGGACCTCAAAACATGCCAAGGTGGGGTCCACTTGGACTATGAATCTGGCTCATCTTTGGCTCATGCCATAAAATGATCTTTCAAAATGGATAGACGGATTGGATGCAACATAAGCATCATGGTGGGGGTCCATTTGAGGGGCCACCATGAGGTGTGTTACCTAATATAATATAATATATATTTGTATATATATACAATAATATATATACATATATATAGTTATATATATATAATTATATATATAAATATATATACATATATATATATACACACACACACACACGCACCCACGCAGACACCCACGCACACACACACGCATGCACCCACGCACGCACCTACGTACAAACACGCATGCACCCACGCACCCATGCACAACATAGTGGGCACCACCAGCACACACGCGTGCACCCACGTACAACACAGTGGGCTCCACCAGCACACACGCGTGCACCACGCACGCACACCCACCGTCCACTGGACAGTGGGATAAAACACATGAATCATGTGGGCTCCACGTGGGGCCCACCGTAATGTTTACATGCCATCCAACCCGTTGACAAGGTCACTGAGTGAAAGGAAAACACAAATTTCATCTTGATCCAAAACTTCTGTGGGCCCAAAAAGTGGTTCAATGGCAGACCTTCAACTCACACTGTTTCCTTTGGTGTGGGCCGCCAGAATGGTGGATGGGCCTGATCTTTGGAGGGGGCCCACCTCAGGAGGTGGCCCACCCAATGAATGGCTGGGATGACACATATACATCATGGTGGGGCCCACGGCTGGAGGCCGTGGTGCTGTTGCCGTCCGTCGTCCGCAGGCGGCTGGCGCAGGCAGCGCCTACCCTCTTCTAACAGCGGCAGCGCTGCTTGTTTTCTTTTCTTTTTTTTTTTTGATTTTCTGAAAAAAAATACATGTGGGGCCCGCTACTGGAGAATCCACTCCGTCCAGTGGATTCTATGGCTTGGAATACACCAAACCAGTCTAATATTAGGTATTTTTGGTGTATAGAAACAGAAAGGTGGGTCCTAAAGCCTTAAACGGTATGAAATGTAGTCTTCTATCGTATGGCCCGCCTGATTATCGTATTGACCTCATTTTTTGGCTTAACGCCTAAAATGAGGCAAGGATTAAGATGGACGGTGTGGATTGAACACATATATCAAGGTGGGGCCTGCATGAACGGCCCCCCCAAAAACCCCTTTCTTCTTTTTTTTTTTTTCTCTTTTTTTTCTTTTCTGCTGCATGTAGCCACCTCCACAGGGTCGAGGCTAAGACCTCTGGTGTGAAACGAGGTATCTCCACGCCGTCAGTCGGTTGGCCATGGAGGTGGGCCCACGCCTAGCGTTGAAACGAGGGATCTTTCACTCAGCCTTCCACGTGAGCTATGGAAGTGGGCCCCACGGCATATCACACTCCACTGGCAGCCACACCCCACTGATAGCCGCCTGAAAGGTGGGCCCCCAATGGGTGGTTGGGATGGTACATAAACCTCATGGTGTGTCCCATATGGATGGGGTCCACCGGTAGATGGCATTGATGAAATACACACATCATGGGTGGCCAAGATCATAGAAAGAGAGAGGGAGAGAGACACCGGTAAAGATGGAGGGGCCCGCCACTATGGGCCCCTCTTTGATACAAAAACTACATCAAGATGGGTCCTACATGAATATGGACCCTTAAATCAAACAATGAAATGGAATGCAAAATCCAAGATCACCCACCGCTTTCTTCTTGCACCAAAGGCTTCCTTAGCTCCTTAGCTTCAATTCCAATGGAGGAGATGAGGAATGGATGGTTGAGATGGAAGATGGAAGGGTAGGAAGAGGTGGGCCACACTTGTGGTTCTCTTGGAAGGGCTTGGAGAGGCTCATACGTATGGTGCTCTCTCTCTCTTGCTTGGAAAGGGGATTTTGAGAAATGAAATGAGAGAGAGAGAGGGTAGTAAAGAAAGAGGAGTGATGGGTGATGGATGTGTTGATGTGGTGAGTGATGGGTGTAAGAACTTTTTGACTTTTGTAGCCATTTGTGTAAGAAAAGTATGGGCTTTGTAAGAAACTTTTGACTTTGGGGTTGCTTAGGGAAGAGTGTGAAGTGATGTGTACTTGACTTGATAGGATTGATTGATGGTTGATTGATGTGACATCTCATTGAGATTCTCTTGGGTTTCGCACGCGCGGCGTTTTCCTCGCACCGAACGTTAGTTTACATCTCCTAGCCAGAGTATCGCCTCAACGCGCTAGTCGCGGCATCGGAACCACGGCGATGGTGCGATCACAAGGGTACAAGTCTCGGGTTGAGTCGACTCGGGTTGACAGCGTGTGAATCAGGGTCGCGCACAACGCCGGTTAAGGGTCGAAGGTTGTCGAAATTCGACCGGAAAGACCGCGGAGGTCTACGTAACGGTACGGTCAAGGATACGGGTCTTACAGAACATCAGGCCGAAGACAGAGATGTAGAAGATAACCAAGCCTTGGACCCCATTGAAAGGACTTTCTTTCTCTGCATTCGTTCTTGTAGTCTTCCATTACAAAAAGGGCTAGAGTTCTGGCGAGAGCCATATTAGTCGAGCCGATTTGCCAGATAGTTTGGGTATGATCAGGCCATGCTCCAAATAGGTGAGGAAGTTACCAGAACCATGAGGAGTTACGGAGTTGGTCCTTACAACTGGGCTTTGATATGGAAACAGTTCCTAACTAGAAATTTCGGCTCTCAATTCGTCATTCCAGGGTATAATCACAGAGTAACAGCTTCATATACCTGGATGCGATGGTGGAGTCATCATTATTATTTAGTGCGTAATTGCCAAGGAGTTTCATCTACTTTTACTCCATGACATTACTTCTCTGGATGGCTTGACATCTATTTCCCCTGGACATACAACGACCCAGAGAAGGCTTATGTCCATCCTGATCATCTGCCCTTGTGGCATTTTCTGAAGCGGAAAATGATAAGGAAAGGGTATGAATGGGTAGTAGATAAAATTGATAATATAGAATCCATCAACTTCTATCCTTTTTATTTAGAACATCAGGCCGAAGACAGAGATGTAGAGGATAACCAAGCCTTGGACCCCATTGAAAGGACTTTCTTTCTCTGCATTCATTCTTGCAGTCTTCCATTACGGGAAGGGCTAGAGTTCTGGCAAGAGCCATATTAGCCGAGTCGATTTGCCAGACAGTTTAGATATGATCAGGCCATGCCCCAAACAGGTGAGGAAGTTACCAGAACCATGAGGAGTTACGGAGTTGGTCCTTACAACTGGGCTTTGATATGGAAACAGTTCTTAACTAGAAATTTTGGCTCTCGATTCGTCATTCCAGGGTATAATCACAGAGTAACAGCTTCATATACCTGGATGCGATGGTGGAGTCATCATTATTATTTAGTACGCAATTACTTTTCAGTGGATCGCCCTACCTGGACCCCCCCCCCCCTCTCCCGCGTTTGAGAAATTACAGGCCAAACAAGGGATTGAGTACTTTTACGAGAAAGATCAAGTCGCCATCCCAGGGCAACTTCGTCTAAAAATTTTTGTAGAAGAGCCTATCAGAGAGATAAAGCCCCCAAACACTCTTGAAGGCTAGATTGCTTTTGGTTCCCCTCTGGATTTAATAAATCAGAGAGAAAGATCGACTAATCCTCACGATGAATTTGAACCTACAGGGGGTGTTATGCCTTCTCCTACTCCCGTAGGAGAAAATCAACTTGTGAATCCTGCTCCTGTCATTCCTCTAGTTACAGAACCTGTCCCTCCTGCAGCTTCTCAATTTGTTGAACATGCGGCTGCCACGCTTGTCCCTATCGTGGATCTTACAGAAACTGCAGCCAATCGTGCCACTGCCCCGACTTCTCCGGCTATACGTCGAATTGTCATTACTACTTCCCCCATGACCCACTCTCGCGCCAAGTCACTGTCTCCTGAGGTTTTGGCCCAACCAATTCCTTCTCCTTCTCGAGGTGCATGTCTTCTTCCTGTGAAGACTGGTTATAAAGGAAAACAATCCATATCGGAGAAAGATAGCTCGTCAGAATATTCTGCAAACACTACAAGCGAAGATACATCTTCTCCCACAAGTCTCACTGATGAAGGAGATGCTTTGCTAAATGCAGATACTGATGTTGAGATAAACGTCGGAGAAGAGAGCGATACTGAAGTTAGGTCTTCTTTTCCTGAAGCTCTCACTACCCATCCTGACACTTCCCATCCTATTCTGGAGACTTCTCTGGATCATGAAGAGCAACTTAATTATGGTGAATATGGTGGTTCTCCTGGTGCAAATATCTTTCTCTCTTTTGATGCTTCGTATTCCCCACGTATCATGGATATTGCTGAAGTGGCCGCTCGCGGAACATCAACTCCAAGGGCTGTAGAAGCTTAACCAAATGACATTTAGGCAACAATGGGGAGCGTACTTCTTCTTCCCGGTCCAGAAAAAACTTTGCCATTAGTCCCTCAAACATCTGATGCCCCTTCTCAGATTACCAAGCCCCCTGCCGCATACCATTCTCCTATCCAGTCGGTAGCTCGGAGTCTAGAATTTCTCTTTGATCCAGTTGATGTCCCCACTCCAAATACTCTTGACTCAAGCACCGTAGGAGTTTAGGAGCTTTCTTTCAATGCTTTATGGCCACGGAAGTTCCCAGTTCTGCAACACTCGTAATTCATTCTATTCCAGTTGTCTCCACTGTTGTTCCTACTCCGGGTATATATTTTCTTTTCTTATTTTATCTCAGTATCGAATACGCATATGTTTTCTTTTGAATTTACATTCTCCTCTTATTTTTAGTTTCAGTCGTGCCAACTCCTAGTGGATCTGAAGGATCTAATTCAGTGACGGCGGCTTTCGATAAATTCTCCTTAGAAAAGGTGCCACGACTTATGTTGAGGCTTTTCAAGCATGCGATTTCTGTCATTGTGGGAGCTTTTAAAGATCCAACTCAATGGCCCTTTTTGGATAGTGCTCTAGCAGTTCTTGATCACTCAGCTCGCTTGACACATGTGGATGTTCAACCTCTTTATACTTCCTTATCACAATTTCATGACTCCACGAAGAACTTGAAAGCAGCGCGGAATATGGTCATTACTCCCGAGATTCTCAATCGTCGGAAGGAATTGACACTTCTTAAAGAGAAGCTCTCTCAGGCGGATGATGCTCTTGCTAACTATAACGCTGTTAGTCAGTCCCTCCATGATAAGTTGAAGGTTTTCGACAAAAATAAGGCAAACATTGGTGATCAATCGCTTTTCTCAAGAGGGAGATTCTATTGCTTAAGAGTCAGTGGGAAGCGGAAGGCGTAACTATTTGCCAAATCAGAACGGAACTTGAAACAAATGATCAATTAATTGATATCATACGAGCTGAGCGGACAAGGAATGGGGAAGCTGCTGCTTTTTTGGAATCTGAGCTAGTTGGTACTCCTGATCAAGCCAACATGATCCTCGAAGCCGAGCAAACAACTGTTGTAGCACAATCTCAACTAAAAGAAGAACTACAGCATTACTTAGAGATTTTGAACATAACTAAAGATTTGTAGGCATCGTATGTAAACATTCTTTTTGTACTGTGATGTATAAACAACGTATAAAATTTTATCAAAGATATTTCAAGATATCCTACTTCTTCTATCATTCCGAGCATATTCATTTGTTGTGTAGTTATCTTAGCATGATATTTTATCAAAGCACTATTAACCACCACATATTATGATTGTCAGTATGGGATTTCCCTACGTGGTTTATGCTTTGATAGGCGGCGCTAGATTTCAGTTTAGTTAGATAGTCACACACGGTTTAAGCTCTTCAGTAGTTGGAGCAGTCACGGCCGTGAGTGGGATTTACGCACAGGGATGGCCATAGTAACTCTCTAAAGTTTGCAGGGCTTTATCGGGCTACCTGAGGTACCAAATCCAGGGTCGTCGGTCCATCAATGAGTAGGTTTATGCCCTTCCTCATGAGTTAATACCGAAATCAAACCAGGGATCTGAGTTTTCTTCATCTGTGAGTTCGGACCCATTCCTGGGAGGGTATTTTCATCCTCATCCATAAAGCTGTTGGAGAGATCACAAACGGAATTGGTCTTACGTGTGACTGGCCGTTTTATGACTTTTTTGCCTTTTAAGGCTTTTAGTTGTTGGCTCTGTCTGCTGCCCACATGGGTATGCACATGATGGCCTTCACGGGCTTTTCAGGGCCACTGGCTTCTCATTGTTGCTCGAAATGGCAAGAGTGATAGGTCTTATGCATAGTTGGCCATGAAAGGCTTGGCTAGGCTACCTTAAGAAGTAAGCCACCATCGCTGTCATTAACGTTATATGTGGTTAGCTGCACAGTCTGTTCCTCTGTCAAAGTTGATAAATCAAAATTGATATTTCGCCATCGCTGATGATGTCTCAAGGACATTCATATTGTGTTTAGTACAATGTATCAGCTTGGTGATGATAGCAATTTTGATTAAAATGAGCTTATGTAAGTGATTGATGATGACAACAATAGTTGCTACTTTGGCGATAATCATCGATGCTTGGTGATAATCATTGACGCATATCGATCATCAACGCTTTGGCGGCAAAGTTTGCACTTTTTATTCATTCTCGTGAGGGAGAGTACATAACTGTCTTTTGCAGATTTCTTGCTCTTGAAGATAAAATACAAGGCTGTGCCTGTAAAGGCTATTTTGTCATTTCATCTTTTCTTCATCTGTGATTGCCCCCTTTTGATATAGAAGATTATCTTGTTAATCTTCTAAATCAAAATTTCTCCCACTATCAGGAGTAATATTTCTTGATGAAGCGGGCATTGACCGGTATACTGATGCCTCGTCAGTCTTGATTTGTTACTCTGTATGCTCCATTGAAGTAAACTTCAGTTATTACATACAATCCGTCCCATTTAGGGTCAAACTTGACCCCTGTTTTTCGAGTGACTATTATCGGCCTTTTCAACATCAAAACCAAATCCCCTTTCCTAAAAGATCGGTGTTTAACAGAAACTCTGGCTTGATATAATTGCAAATGCTGCTAAACTGCCAGCCTTTTTTCATCAAGAAAATCCAATTCTTTCAGTCGTATCTTTGCATTTTCGTCATCTGTAATTGATTGATGCACCGTTACCCTTAGTGAAGCGACCTGTATCTCGATTGGCACGACAACTTCCACACCATAAACCAATGAATACGGAGTAGCCTGTGTCGCTGTACGATGCGTTGTTCTATAGGCCCATAGAGCTTCCTGCAGATTTTCATTCCAGTCGCGCTTATTCCAGTTCACCATTTTCTTCAGTATTTTCACAATTGTCTTATTGAATGCTTCAGCCAGCCCATTGGTCGGTGGATAATAGGGTGTTGAGAATGACTGGTGAATCTCGAACTTCTGACATAACTTCTCCACCCCCTATTCCTGAAAGGAGTGTGGTTATCTGTAATCATTCTCTTTGGGATACCGTGACGATATATTATCGCATACCGAATGAAATTAACAACATCTCTCTTTTTAATGTTTCGTAGTGCAACTGCTTCTGTCCATTTGGAAAAATAGTCCGTTGTTACTAATATATATTGTTTTGCTCTAGACGACGGCAGATTTATGGGGCCAACGACATGAAGTCCCCACGAGGCAAAGGGGCAGGAAGTGGTTGACTGATGAAGGTCTTCAGGAGGTACATGTATGATGTCCCCGTGGATCTAACACTCGTGGCATTGTTTCGCGTAATCTATTGCATCTTTGAACATTGTCAGCTAATAATACCCAATTCGGTGCACTCGGTGGAACAAGTTCCTCCTGGCTTGATGTGCCCCGCATTCCCCAGAATGTGCCTCGCATAGCATTCGGCTTGCCTCTTCCTTGTTTAGGCATTGCAATAACATTTCATTATAAGATCTTTTGTAGAATTCTTCATTACACAAAATGAATCTTTTTTACTTTTTGCTTAATTTACGATTTCACTTCTGGATCGTCTGGCAGGATGTCATATTTGAGATAGTCGATGAAAGGCTAACGCCAATCATCTGTTGTCACTTCTAGGCATGATATGGGTAGGGCTTCCGTCGTTTCACCAATCACCTTTGCAGAAGGCAAGAATCTCTGTTCTTCAATTGTTACTTGTAGGGGGCTTCGATCTGGGTAAGATAGCGCCGCTGTTAGATTGGCCAAAAAGTCGGCTTTCGCATTCTCATTTCATGGTATGTGCTTGATTTCAACGTTCAAAAACTTTTCCAATAAATGTTGTGCTCTTCGACAGTACGGCAGGAGTTCTAGTTTCCTTGTTTCAAATTCAGTCGCCACCTGATTTATTACCAGCTTAGAATCCCCGTAAATTCGCAGATCTTTTATTCTCAGTTCGTTGGCTATTTCCATTCCAATGATAAGGGCATTATATTTGGCTTCGTTATTCGTACACGCCATACCAAACGTGAAAGAATAAGGCAACAAATCACCTTGTGGGGTAATGAATATTACTCTGGCACCTGCCCTCGTCACTCGAGCTGCCCCGTCAAAGAACATTTGCCATGCTTCAGGCAATTCTGTCATCATGACTTGTTCATTTGGGAATACATTGAAAATAGCTTCACAACCTGTCACCGGATGAGCTGTTAGAAAATCTATCATTGCTTGTCCTTTTACTGCTTTTGCTGGCTTGTACGTGATCGCATATTCTGATAATAGTAACATCCACTTTGCCAACCTTCCTGACAACATCGGCCTTATCATTAAAAACTTAATGGGATCTGCTCGAGATATCAGAGTTATGTCGTGGGACAAATAATAATGTCTTAATTTCTGAACTGCAAACACCATCGTCAGGCATATCTTCTTGATAGGCGTATAGTTGCATTCTGCACCGATTAATGTTCGACTTAAATAATAAAGTGTCGCTTCCTTCCCATTTCCATTCAGTTGTGGCAGCAGGGCTCCTAGTGAATTCTCAGGTGCTGATATATATAAAATGAGGGACCTTCCTTTCACAGGGTCTGTTAATACTGGAGGCTGTTTCAACAATTCTTTTATCGAATCGAAGGCATTCTGGCAGGATTTATCCCATATGAATTTTGTTCCTTTCTTCATCAGATGAGAAAATGGCTGGCATCTTCCTGCTAGGTTTGAGATAAAGTGGCGGATATATGCTAACTTGCCCTACAAGCTTTTCAGTTCCTTCAATGTTTTCGGAGGAGGCATATCTTGAATGACGCTAACTTTTCCTGGATCTATTTCGATATCCCTGTGTCTTACCACGAAACCCAGGAATTTTCTCGACGATACTCCAACCGCACATTTAGCTGGGTTCACCTTCAACTGTTTCTTTCTGATTCGGTGAAAAACCGACGCCAAATGTTCATGATACTCCTCATGATGATTTGACCTGACCACCAAGTCGTCTACGTAACACTCGACATGCTTGTGCATCACGTCTTGAAATATATTCTGCATTGCCCTCTGATATGTTTGTAACATCCCAGATTTTTGCCAACCTGGGATTAGACGTCCTAGGGCAATGGGTCGATCCTAAGACCTTATCAACTTGTCAAAACTCAATCTCACAGTCTAAAATTGCTCTTTAAACCATTTTCTTCACAAATCCCACCCTTCACTACCTTATGCTTTCAATTTTTCAAAGCACTTTCGCCCTAGACACTAACTTAAACTAGCTAAGTAGTAAAACTTGGATCACTTTATATACAAACTACAAAGGCCTAAGTACCATCTCAACCAGAAAACAATTAGGATTAAATCCTTTAGAAATTTAACAAAGTTAACTAAGTGCAAAACTCGATTAGCCATGAAATCCGTTGGGATCGCTTTAAATACGATCTGCAAGACCCAAAACTTGCAAAATCAGTGACTCTAGGTTACCTTAAAGTTTAGAACCAAACTCATTTCCCGGCTGCTCTCGGGAATGAAATGAAACTTCGTATTAGGTCTAGACCGCACCTTGGAAGTCCGAATAACACGAAGTTAAGGAACTAGGACCGCCTCACTGGGCTTGACAATCATCTCAAAAATCAGGTCCAGCCGATGTCCCACGGCCATTCGTTTGGATCCGGAGTGAGGGAGTGTGAAAAACACTATTCCCTTTACAAAATAAATATCTGGAATAGTGATCTGGCACCATTCGCTTGCGCGTCAGTATTAAGCAACCAGACCATCAGAATCAGACTAAATTACACCCTCGGATTAAGAAAAATTTCAGGAACATTTACATGTACTTGGAATTTCGGATCGTGGCCCACTGATCGTTGAACTGAAAGTGGTCCGCCATGTGCGATCTGGGAATCCGATCGAGTCGAAAACGTAATCCCACATAGATCCATGTGTGGTGAGCTTATATCTGACGTTTGGCTCAATGAGGGCCACCAGAACCTCTCTTTTGAGCTGGAAAAGTGATGAAATACCTATATTAGCAGTAACCCTTGAACAGGAGTCTATTTCGGAGAGTTTTGAGACTATATAAGGACCTTAAACCCTCTCTCATGGCAGTCATACGAATTTGGGATTTGAGAGAGGGAAAAGAGAGAGAAAGTGAGGGAGAAGTGGGAGGATCTCCCTACTATCGTTCCCTGCCACCACACGGGCTGCACCATCCCTTCCTTGACGCTTTTTCCGGCGTTTCCGGCGTCGTTTCTAGGTAAGAAACCCTAACCCTAATCTGTTTTAGGGTTTAGACTGTTGTAGGTTGTGAAATAGCTAACCTATTTCGTTCTATAGGTTGCCAAACTGCCGAATACGGAAGCTTAACAAACCTATCGATTCCGTTGCGATTCTACGACAAAAGGTGGGGACTTTAGGTGTATAGGTTATGGTTTTCAACGCTTTCAATGTCAGATAATGATAGATTCATGATCTGCATGCAATTGCACATGTACAAAGTGCTGTCTGTTTTCTGTTTCGATTAAAGATGAAAAATATGGAATTCTACATACTCTAGGTATTTGTATAAAGTACGGTACACGTATATTTTTTGGAAATGTGTTTGACATGTTTATTTGTTGTATGGATATACGATATATGGATAAAATACTTATTTGGCGAAAGGATTCGCCTAAATACATGTTTTACTTATATACACTATGTATGTTGAAATTGCGTATTCTAGAAAATACTGTATACGTATAAATTTTGGAGATGTATTTATCATGATTATTTGCTGTAATAATATATTATACATGGATAAAATACTCGCTTGGCTAAGGGATAGCCCTAATACATGTTTTGCTAACATGCACCATGTATGTTGTAATAGTGTATTCTAAGTGTTTGTGAAAATGACTGAATGAGTATGGAATCCTAATTCGTGCTCGCCATGACTAATTGTCATGGATTCATGATTTATGTACCCCCCTTGACGAAAGGATTTGCCCTAAGTCACGCCACGGCCAATATACACTATATATGCTAAAATGTGTGGCCCAAGTGTTTGTGGAAATAGCTGAATGAATATGGAACTTGGGTTCCTGCTTACCATGACTATCCGTCGTGGGTGTACGCGTGTTATGATTGGGGCAACTCCCTAGTGAAAGGATTTGGCCTAATGCCTATGTGATCGACATATGTCATGTATGTTGTTGAGGGTCAAATATTGCATATTAGACCCCATTTATTACCTGAATTTACGAGCATGATACTGTTTAAAGCCCGGTTTTAATCGTGTTTGTGATGCAGGGTGTATTTAAGAGCATGGATGGCAAAAAGTTTCTAAAAGTATGTATTTTACGCTGAGAAATCACCAAGGCAAGGGACGGACTCCAAGGGACCGAGATCAAACAATTTACATGCCAGAGATCCGAGAAAATCACGCCACTCAAGTTAAACGGGGCTGAAATTCATCCAGAATGCAAGATCACTGGGTTCTCACCGTCTGTTCAACTCGAAACTTCACATATGGCCTGAGGACCACAAATTAACCATACACATCGAATTTCAGCTCCCGAATCCTTGTGGAAGTGGTCCAACGGACAGATCAGTCCATTAATCTCTAATTTGGGGCCCACCTGATATTTGGAACTGCCTAAACTTTGGTATTTACGGGTAAAATAATATGAGAAAGAGGATGGACGGTGTAGATTTCTCGTAAACATCACGGCAGGCCCTGTGTGTGAGAAGTGTGCATACGGCACACGTGCGCTCCCGTACCGCACCGTTGCAACCGAGGTCGGTCAGCGCCCGCTGACCGACGCTCTTTCGCAAAAGCGTAAAGACGCACAGCGTCTTCTCCCACGGCGCCGGTTCTGCGTAGTGGGGCCCACTCGTCGACTGAAGTGAAAATCAGAGCCGTCTGTTGTGTCGAGAGGGGGGGCATGACCCTCGCCTAGGTGGACTTTTGGTCACATGCATACGAAAACACATGGATCGTCGAAAAATGCCGGATGGACGGTGAATTGATTTATACAGTGGACCGCACAAAAACTCCATGAAAACTACTCCTTCCTGACTGAAATTGCGCCAGGAATCCAATGAATGGGTCGGATTTCCACGAATATATCACTGTGGGGACCACCGAACACGTCAGCGTCGGTTTTCAAATTTCAAAACGGAAATTTCCGTTTTTCTGCGAACGGACGCTGTCCATTTTTGAGGGAGTTTGTGGACCCCACTCGTCACCCGTACGGCTGATCCAAGCCGTCCACCGTGTAGAGGGGTTTGAAAGCTTCAAAACCATGCTGATACTTTACACCCATGCGTGCACACGTGTGCGGTACAGAGGCCACAAACGGACTGCCCTGCAATGTTCAAAACTGATCTTTTCGTGATTTCTTCTCTGGGCCGCGTCAATAGACATTCAAAACCACCCATTCTTAACTGAAATTTTGTTCTGAATGCAATGGACGAGGTGGATTTCCCAGAAAACACTTCTATGGGGCCCACCGATCACGACAGCGAAAGGGTGCGAAAGGTTTCGCACATATTAGGAAATCCGGTTTTCCAGGCGATTGTGGGCCACCATCTTTGATCATATGGTAGATCTGAACCTTTCATCATGTAGAGGACCCAAGAAAGTCCTAAGGGACGGTGTTGTTTTGGAATTTGAACGAGGAAAGTGTCGTGTTTCGAGGCCCCGAACTTGGTTGTGAAAAGACTTTCGTTGCGCATGCGACAGCCTTCCAAATCCGATTTTCTCCACTACAGCAGCTATTAAAAGGATTTTTGGACTTGGGGAGCAGAGATCAAAGGCCTTGGACGAAGAATATCATGTGAGAGAGAGAAAGACAGGGAGAGAAGAAAGAGTTTTGTTATTTTTTCTTTGGTTATGCTTTTCTTCTCAAATTTCTGATGAGATCTATCCCATCCATGTGTGGCTAAACCTCTTAGCTAGGGCTAAGAGGTGAAGCTTGTGGTGTGATGGGACCAATTCTATGGTGTTGATTTATGGTTATGAACTGACGTTTGGTTTTAGTTTGATTAATTGAAATAATCATAGTTTTTAATGATTTGTTGTGACTTAAATTACAATAGATCTGCGATGGCTTTGAGTATTTCATTCTTCTTCATATTTTGATTGTGAAATCAGGAAACCTTGTTGTTCACCATTGCCCCTTGGACATAGTTGGATGATGGAATTCTTCCTAACATTCACACATCTTCTAATTGGTTATGGATTGGTTTAAGTTCTGTTGATTACCTTGTCTCATGGGCATGGATTTGTGATGGAATCATATCTAATTCTTATACCTTTCGTCTATTTGAAAACTAGATCAAAAGGAAGTTCACATTGATTTTCAGGATATATCTTCCAACTGGATGAAGATGGGACTCGAAGTCCAGTTGAGTTTATGAATCGACCATAGATCTCCCTGATCTCTACAAGTGGATCCTCTGAATCCCTAATTTCCCTTTCTCTGAATTCTTAAGTTTAGGTTAATAATTCACCATTATTCCTCAAATCACAATTGGTTTAGATTTTGTCTTAGCCTAGTTCTAGATCTGGTTAGTTTCAGATAACGTACAGGTTTCAGTCCCTGTGGATTTGACCTCGGTCTTACCGAGTTTATTACTACATCACAACCCTGCACTTGGGGAGTGAACAAGTTTTTGGCGCCGTTGCCGGGGATTGACGGTTACGCTTTCTGAGATTAACTAGTTTTAGGATTAGTTTAAGTTTAGGATTTTTATTTTATTTTTTTAGTTAGAATTTTTTTTTTTTTTCTATTTTTAGAAACTAACCAATCTTCTCATTTTGTAGGATTCTGAGATAAGCTTCCAAATTGGTAATTTTTTTTTTAATTTCTCTACTTTTTCTACTTTTAGAATTAGGATTTTATTTTTAGAAATTTTCTATTTCTAGGCTTTTATTTATTTCAGAATTTTTTCCTTTTTAGAAACTAACATTACTTTCCATTTTAGGATTAGGATTTCTAATTTAGAACTTTCTAACTTTAGGCTTAGAACTTTCCTAATTATTTTTTTTAAAAAAATTATTTTATTTTATTTTTAGGAACTAATTTATTTTTCGAACTTTCCTCTTTTGTTTTTAGAAACTAGGTTAGTTATTTCCCTTTTTAGAGACTCTTTCTAATTTTAGAAACTAACTCATCTCTCCTTTATTTTATTTTTAGAAACTTTCCTTTTTAGGAATTAGTTTATTTTTAGAAATTTTTTAATTTTTAGGTTCAAATTTTCAGTTTAGGGAGCTTTCCTTTTTCAAAACTAATTTTCTATTTTGTAGGAACTTTCTAACTTTAGACTTTCTATTTTAGAAGCTAATCTCTTTTGGTCTCTTTTTGCAGATCTTAACATAGGAATTTCTCAATTGGTACTTTCCTTCTAACTTCTCCTCCTCTTACTTTCCATACTGTTGTAGGATCTTTTATTTTATTTTTCTTAGGAGTAGATTCAGAGTTAAGGGTTTCACCATGTATATGCATGAGTGGGAACGTCAATGTGAGTGTGAAGGGATGTATGATGATTATGATCAACATCAGCCTATGTCTCAGAATTTTCCTGAACCAATCATCGAGAACCGACCTGAGCATAACACTCCATCGGTTAAGAAGTCCTTACGCGATCATATACGGGAGAACAATTCTACCCCACGGACAGTATGTGAGTGTTGGGGTTATCATAATTATGGGAGTGAGAATTATTATCACCCATCCGAGAAAAAGAAAACAATGCGTGATTATATTATGAGTGATAATAAGTATTACCAACCATCAGATTCTCTCACTTATGATCCGTATGACTATAACCAGTGGAAACATCAATGTCGGGAAGCTGAACCAGTTATATATCATAGTGATAATTCTCTTGGGTCATCTACTTTTGAAACCCAATCAGAAACAATCCAAGAGGACTCACTTCAGAAGCTCATGAAAGCATAAGAGCAGTTCAATCAACTTTTTATACAATCATGCGAATTGCTCAAATCCTCAATTCCAATAATTCAATCACATCTTATGGAGAAGGAAGAGGCTAGGTTACCCCAGCTTCATCCCAATCTAGAAGCACAATGCGAAGAAAATGATCATAACTCGCTTGTGGCAGAAACTGAAATTACGAATGAGGAATTGGATTCCATTAGTGAGCAGATGGTTCAATTTTTCGATGAGTCGATCTCGATGATTGTCCAAAGGAATGATCAAGAGACGTGGGTGTCTTTCAAATATAATGATAGTGACACATTTCACTCACATGACACACATGATTACACTGATGAGGTAGAGGTTAGTTTATTCGAACCTCAACCCAATCTAAGAATAGAATGTGAGGGATGTGATCCCATCCCAAGTGCACACTGCACAGAACTGGACGATCATGAGTACTGAGATTCAATCGCAAGTGTGGCCCCTGCCAATGATCAAGAGGTTCAGGAACTTGTCAACCACAAGGAACAACTCCACCTGTCTGATATGACTGATTTAAATGTGGAGGATGAACCACTTTCAACTAACTCTTCCGACCTTTGTGATGCATGTTTGGACCACTCCTCTGAATTGAATGATGATATGATTCAGGAGATGGACGATTTACTTGACATGACTCTGGAATTTGAAACTACCTAGTTGAGGCTACAATCTGAGCTATATACTTTAGACGATTCAATGCCTCCACCGAGAAGCTTCAATGACCAGAGTCTTTATAACAATGCTTCCCCTATTGATCTCCAACTTGTCTATGCAGGGCAAGAGAAAGAGAGCATGCGTTCATCTGCTTCTAGAGACGATAGAATCCCTAGGCAAATCATCACAGATTTTGATGCACGAGACGAGTCACTCCTAGCTGATTTTCCCACATCTTTGAACTCATGCTTGGCACACCTTTTAGATTCCAACGACCTCATCATACAAGAAAAGGTGGATTCCTTGCATGACACTACCTCGGTGGTTTTCACGGACCAAGCGCACCCTTACTCTGAAGCCCCTTCTTCCCCAGACCCTGAATGTTTACCACTAAAGGAAGAGGAGCTAAAAATTGAACCGAAGTTTGGAACTTCGGAATGCATTGAGATTACATTACTTCCTGAAAATTTGTCTGAATTTTATCTACCTGTAGTCTCTGATTCACCATGGGACACTAACTTTGAAACTTTTTCTGACACAGGTGAATCATATATACTTTAGATACCTCAGGCGAATCAACGACAAATTTTTGCTGAGGTACATAAGTTTCTCTGGCCATTCATGCTCCAGGGCATCAAAGCTTATTGCGAAAAGGGCTTTTGGATGATCCTGTTGAGAAACCTACTGAGAAATTTATCACGATACTGGTCAGAAGAAGAACCTTGCGGCATGACAGTGTAGTTTTTCCTCTACTTTCATAGGTCTAGGATAGTCGGCTTTATGCCATTAGGTTAGTTTGCTTTATACATTGTTTTAGGACAGTTTGCTTTTGTTGGTTTCTCTCTTGTGTTGACCCACTCTCATGTTGAGATCTTTATGGAAGTCTTTCTCGATTCATTTTCCAGGCACTATCTTCCCATCACTTCTCATTTACTTTCATTGTCCTATGTGCACTGCATACTTATATCTTTTACATTAAGGACAATGTAGATTTTAGGTTGGGGGTGGGAGATTAGGTTTCCTAATCAGTGTTTTCTTGGTCTTGAGCAAAAATTGGGAAAATTTTTAATTTTTTCTGGAATGACTAATGAATTCGAAGTGATTTTGATGGCCATCTAGGGCACTTAGAATTTCAAGATAAGTGATGTTGGTAATTTCTGACTCTTGGATTCAGTTGTCTGTTAGATTTCACAGTTAAGTTTGAGTTATTAATCCATGATTAGAAGTTGTAAACATTGATTGAGTCATGATTTCACATAACACATCTCGCTTGCACATTAAAGGTTCAACTCGATATTAAAGGATTAACTTGATGGCCACTAAGCTTGAAAGGAACCAACCTGAGAAATTGAAAGGATTGGGCGAATGGTCTTCACCATAGGTTTGCTCCCTGAAGGTATAGATTTAATTCCCCATGGATGATATGTGAAAATGGATGGGTGTACAATCTTTACCATAGGTTTGCTCCCTATAGGCGAGGATGTGATTCCCCTTCTCGACGTTACTTCTAATGAAAAAATCAAAAGCTAAAAGAATGAAAGAATGATCCGTGATGAAAGTTTTAAGTTAGGTTTTGGTTGTCATGATTTCTCTTGTTAGTTATCAATGTTATCATGAAATTGATGATTGAATCACTTAATGTCGATAAGCCGAGATCACACTATACACCCATGGAACTCAATGTTTAGAATTTGTCTGATTAATGGATTAATGCCTTGAACTTGACTATGAAGTTTACCATGCACTTGAGTTCAGAAGAAAGTAATGCCCAATATTCACGACTCTTATACCTCTCGCATCTCAACAATTTTTCACAAGTCACTCAGGTTTACAGGAAGTTTCTAACATTTTAGAAATTATTTTTCGCATACTTTGCTCGGGACTAGCAAAATGCTGGTTGGGGGTTGTGTTGAGGGTCAAATATTGCATATTAGACCCCATTTATTACCTGAATTTACGAGCATGATACTGTTTAAAGCCCGGTTTTAATCGTGTTTGTGATGCAGGGTGTATTTAAGAGCATGGATGGCAAAAAGTTGCTAAAAGTATGTATTTTACGCTGAGAAATCACCAAGGCAAGGGACGGACTCTAAGGGACCGAGATCAAACAATTTACATGCCAGAGATCCGAGAAAATCACGCCACTCAAGTTAAACGGGCCTGAAATTCATCCAGAATGCAAGATCACTGGGTTCTCACCGTCTGTTCAACTCGAAACGTCACATATGGCCTGAGGACCACAAATTAACCATACACGTCGAATTTCAGCTCCCGAATCCTTGTGGAAGTGGTCCAACGGACAGATCAGCCCATTAATCTCTAATTTAGGGCCCACCTGATATTTGGAACTGCCTAAACTTTGGTATTTACGGGTAAAATAATATGAGAAAGAGGATGGACGGTGTAGATTTCTCGTAAACATCACGGCAGGCCCTGTGTGTGAGAAGTGTGCATACGGCACACGTGCGCTCCCGCACCGCACCGTTGCAACCGAGGTCGGTCAGCGCCCGCTGACCGACGCTCTTTCGCAAAAGCGTAAAGACGCACAGCGTCTTCTCCCACGGCGCCGGTTCTGCGTAGTGGGGCCCACTCGTCGACTGAAGTGAAAATCAGAGCCGTCTGTTGTGTCGAGAGGGGGGGCATGACCCTCGCCTAGGTGGACTTTTGGTCACATGCATACGAAAACACGTGGATCGTCGAAAAATGCCGGATGGACGGTGAATTGATTTATACAGTGGACCGCACAAAAACTCCATGAAAACTACTCCTTCCTGACTGAAATTGCGCCAGGAATCCAATGAATGGGTCGGATTTCCACGAATATATCACTGTGGGGACCACCGAACACGTCAGCGTCGGTTTTCAAATTTCAAAACGGAAATTTCCGTTTTTCTGCGAACGGACGCTGTCCGTTTTTGAGGGAGTTTGTGGACCCCACTCGTCACCCGTACGGCTGATCCAAGCCGTCCACCGTGTAGAGGGGTTTGAAAGCTTCAAAACCATGCTGATACTTTACACCCATGCGTGCACACGTGTGCGGTACAGAGGCCACAAACGGACTGCCCTGCAATGTTCAAAACTGATCTTTTCGTGATTTCTTCTCTGGGCCGCGTCAATGGACATTCAAAACCACCCATTCTTGACTGAAATTTCGTTCTGAATGCAATGGACGGGGTGGATTTCCCAGAAAACACTTCTATGGGGCCCACCGATCACGACAGCGAAAGGGTGCGAAAGGTTTCGCACATATTAGGAAATCCGGTTTTCCAGGCGATTGTGGGCCACCATCTTTGATCATATGGTAGATCTGAACCTTTCATCATGTAGAGGACCCAAGAAAGTCCTAAGGGACGGTGTTGTTTTGGAATTTGAGCGAGGAAAGTGTCGTGTTTCGAGGCCCCGAACTTGGTTGTGAAAAGACTTTCGTTGCGCATGCGCAGCCTTCCAAATCCGATTTTCTCCACTCAGCAGCTATTAAAAGGATTTTTGGACTTGGGGAGCAGAGATCAAAGGCCTTGGACGAAGAATATCATGTGAGAGAGAGAAGACAGGGAGAGAAGAAAGAGTTTTGTTGTTTTTTTTCTTTTGTTATGCTTTTCTTCTCAAATTTCTGATGAGATCTAGCCCATCCATGTGTGGCTAAACCTCTTAGCTAGGGCTAAGAGGTGAAGCTTGTGGCGTGATGGGACCGATTCTATGGTGTTGATTTATAGTTATGAACTGACGTTTGGTTTTAGTTTGATTAATTGAAATAATCATAGTTTTTAATGATTTGTTGTGACTTAAATTACAATAGATCTGCGATGGCTTTGAGTATTTCATTCTTCTTCATATTTTGATTGTGAAATCAGGAAACCTTGTTGTCACCATTGCCCCTTGGACATGGTTGGATGATGGAATTCTTCCTAACATTCACACATCTTCTAATTGGTTATGGATTGGTTTAAGTTCTGTTGATTATCTTGTCTCATGGGCATGGATTTGTGATGGAATCATATCTAATTCTTATACCTTTCGTCTATTTGAAAACTAGATCAAAAGGAAGTTCACATTGATTTTCAGGATATATCTTCCAACTGGATGAAGATGGGACTCGAAGTCCAGTTGAGTTCATGAATCGACCATAGATCTCCCTGATCTCTACAAGTGGATCCTCTGAATCCCTAATTTCCCTTTCTCTGAATTCTTAAGTTTAGATTAATAATTCACCATTATTCCTCAAATCACAATTGGTTTAGATTTTGTCTTAGCCTAGTTCTAAATCTGGTTAGTTTCAGATAACGTACAGGTTTCAGTCCCTGTGGATTCGACCTCGGTCTTACCGAGTTTATTACTACATCACAACCCTGCACTTGGGGAGTGAACATATGTTGATGTATGTTTGTTTAAGTGTTTCTTGAAATGTCTGAATGCATGTGTAGTAGTTAGCAAATTGTAATGTATAAGGGTGTTGAGATATGATTCTCAACCTCTTTTAACTATGTGTATGATCTCCTTTGATAGTTGTGTGATTAGGAATTGAACATGTACAAACTCATGCTTGTGTTGTGATTCATAACATGCTCAACTGCTTTATGATTTTAACTATGTAATGCATATGTTTAAATTTATATTTACATTGTACGATCCGTCATGGGTGATGGGGGAGCGGAGCAACGAGTGCGTGCAACAGCCCTGGCAGCCCTAAACGGATAATACCAGACTTTGATTGTATGATTTGAATCCTGATCCATTACTACTACTGCTTTATCTATCTGCAATTGATTGTGTTTGGGGCTATGATTATGGCCCAGGCAATCGGTAACGGGATTGAACTCGTGGCTGAGATTCATTTGCCACGTGGGATGTGTTCGACGAACTCGAGTCGTGCGTTGCCTGTTGGCAGTGGCTAGGCCACACGAAGTTGTTTATGCACTTCATGTCGTGCAGCTCAACGGGCGATCGTGCTAGTCGAGCTCGTCAAGTAACCCGATCTGCCTTATGCATGTTCACCCTGTTTGGACGCTACTGCTTGAACCTAGGGTACCAAACTTACCAGTGAAACCCCCTTTTAACCATGGTACCTCGATCCGCTAAGACGCATGAGCCGGGCATGGTGGTATGGGACACCGTGGTCGAGCTGTCGGCCTACGCTGGGGCCATGTGCCTCCCCGTAGTGACCATTGCGCAACCAGACTCGTGAGCCGAATATGGTGGTATGGGACACTGTATTCGAGCTGTCGATACCTACGGCGAGAGGCGAGTACGGTAAGACCTGTACTCGTGCTGACGGGCGACGAGTCCTCTGTAGTATCTTCGAGTATACTCCAAAGGCTGTGATTGGCGACGAGTCTTTCACAGCGACTAGAGTATGAGTGGAGCCGAGTACGGTGAGACCTGTACTCGAGCTGACGGCTAGTGATTGAGCCGAGTACGGTGAGACCTGTACTCGATCTGACGGTCAGCAATTGAGCCGCATACGGTGAGATCTGTATCCTTGCTGACGGGTGACGAGCCCTTTGTGATGCCTTCGCTAAGCCTCTCAAACCATAATATCGTATGAGATTAACTAGGATTGACGACCCTAGAATGGATCATGTTTGGGAATGATACAAGGGAGGTACCTTAGTTTCCTAATACTGCTGTTTGAAATGGACTAATAATAACTCGGTAATCATGATCATCATCGCACCGCATGTGCTTAGTAGATGTGGCGCACTGAGGGAGTTAAGCATTCGCGAACGTAAGATGATGTCGCATGAGGGTGGTTTGGCAAGGGCATACAGCATCATGTCATTTCATTCTCGCATTTAATAAGAGTAGTTAAACTTGTTTGATTTGTACTGCTGCTTATCATTACTGTTTGACTGAATTGATAACATGTTAACCTATGCTTTATTGTTCCACTGAGTTGATTACTCACTCCCACGTTACGGGACGGTGTTGTACACACCAACCAGATTTGTTGAGTTTCAGGTGATGCGATGCTTGTGAAGCAGAGCCGGACTACTTCTATGATGATAGGAGGATTTCTCCTATCTGTATCTCTCTGGCAGGTCAATGAAGACCTGATATTGTATTGACGGGGCTATGGTACGTGGGATAAGAGACATTACACTTCCTCACATTTGGTATATTTTAGAACTGCACTTGTAATTATTTAACCTGGTAATGTTATCACACTCTGGAGACTCATCATAGTTTATATATTTTATCTATCTATCACAGTCTTCCGCTTGCAAATTTAACTGTCTCTGGAGTATGATATGCTGTTTTGGCTTAATCACACTCATGTTCAATGCACGAATACAATCAACATTCAATCATCATTCATTTTTTTTGCATAAGTGATGTTCTGAAACTCGGGAGTTGAGTTTATGCTCGACCCCCGATTTTCAGGGCGTTACAATGTTGCCCTTGCATTCTTGAGACTGAACGACATGACCTTATAACAATATATACCCAATGGAGTTCTGAAAGTTGTCGCCTCTTCATCTTCAAGTGTCATTCGTATTTGATTGTAGCCGGTGTAGCCGTTCATGAAGGACATGACAGCATACTGCATGGTACTATTAATTAACATTTCGGTTATTGGCAGTGGAAAATCATCTCTAGGACATGCTTCATTCAGATCTCTGAAGTCGACGCAAACCCTGATCTGCCCATTCTTCTTCTTTACTGGGACGATGTTTGATATCCACTTGGGATATTTAACTTCTCTGATGAATCCCACTTTTATCAGTTTGCTTATTTCTTCTTCTATCTTGGGGATCAGATCTGGGTGAAACCGTCTCTGTGTTTGCTTAATGGGTCTTTTGTCCTTGGAGATATTTAACCGATGCATTACTACTGTCGGCTCTAAACCTGGCATTTCCACATATGTCCAAGCAAAGACATCTTTATTTTCCCTTAAGAGACTAATGTAATGATCAGCTTCTTCATCTGATAAATTGACACTTATGAAAGTGTTCCGCAGTTCTTTGTCTATTCCCAAATTTATCTCTTTCATGCTGTCAATCGTCGGTTGCCCCCCGTCCTCCATTTTCTTTAGAGTTGTCTCTGGCTTGCTGATTATATCAAGGTCCGTTTCTACTGTTTGATCGGCCGTCACCATATTCACGGAAGACTCTACCCCCAGTCCTCGAAAATTTGCTCGCTTCTTTTGATTGGCCCCGACCGGAATCTGAATTCCTTTTCCATAATTTAAACCAGCAGGTTCTTTATGATCAAAACCCATTCTCTTCATGATTTTTCCACTTACCAAACTATATCTTTCCATTTCTTCAAGCATTAGACTTCCATTTCCCACCCCATTGCTGACTGTTTCGTCTTGTTTTATTTCTGATGGAGCATAGAATTCGATTTGTTCTGGATATTTTGCGCTAGGTTTAACACAAAACCTTTTCGGAACGAGGGGAAATGGCCTACTCCTCTTATCATATGGGAGTGGTACTGTATAATTTGATTGTAGAATCTCCAACTGTTGAGGCGATAGCAACGTTAACGGTGGCTGCCCTGGCTGTCGCAGATGTTTCGGGACAAAATAGAGCTTCTTCTGTGCTTTCTCCGTTACAGGCAACTTTGTTCCTTTAATTTCCTTCACTATTTCCATGCAAGCATTTTCCTGGTTTTTATTCTCATCGTTCTCTTTCTCTTCCTTGCTGGTAAATGCGTCGTAATAACTCGCATCTGCGAAGAATGCTTCAACTTCTGTATATGGTCTCTCATCGGCCAACACTTTATACTGCACCCCATCTTTGCAGTATTTGAAACACTGGTGCAGGGTAGAAGGTAAGATGCCATACTGATGCATCCACAGTCTTCCTAGAAGGAGATTATATGTAGTCACTACATTTATAACATGGCAGACGACATTCGTAGTTAGTTCTCCTATCTCCAGTGTTATTGTGATCTTCCCAAGCGCACACTATCTGTAACGCCCTGAAAATCGGTGGTCGAGCATAAACTCAACTACCGAGTTTCAACGCATCACTTATGTAACAAAATGAATGATGATCGAATGTTGTCTGCATTAGTGTAGTGAACATGAGTGAGATTAAGCCAAAACAGCATATCATACTCCAGAGACAAGTGAATTAGCAAGCGGAAGACCGTGATAGATAAATAAATATAAAAACTATGGTGAGTCTCCAGAGTGTGATAATGTTATCAGGTTAATTCATTATGAGTACAATTTCAAATTCTACCAAGTTGTGGAAGTGTAATGTCTTCTATCCCAAACACCTAGCCCCGTCAATGCAATAACAGGTCTTCATAGACCTGTCAGAGAGCTACATGTAGGAGAACTCCTCAACATCATAGTAGTAGTCCGGCTCTGCTTTATAAGCATTTCTATCACCTGAAACTCAACAAATCTGGTTGGTGTGTACAACACCGTCCCGTAACGTGGGAGTGAGTGATCAACTCAGTGGAACAGTAAAGCATAGGCTAACATGTTATCAATTCAGTCAACCAGTAATGATAAAGCAGTACAATCAAACACTCCTAACTACTCTTATTAATGTAAGTATGAATGACATAATGAATGCCCTTGCCAAACCACCCTCATGCGACACCATCTTACGTTCGTGACATGCGTTTATCCCTCAGTGCTCCACATCTACCAGGCACATGCAGTGCGATGATGAGCATGATTACCGAGTAGTTATTAGTCCTTTCAAACAACAGGATTGGGAAACTAAGGTACCTCCCTTGTATCATTTCCAAACATGATCCATTCTAGGGTCGTCAGTCCTAGTTAATCTCATACGATGGTGTGTTTTTAGGTTGCTGCAAAGGTTGTCAGGGCTGTTACACACATTCGTTACACCACTCCCCCATCACCTTTTTAACAGTTCATCACTAAATTGATACAGGCCTAGTTCATACTCTATACACTGCGGTAAAACTCGTCGCCTCACCGTAAATTTAGAGTATGCTCGAGGTCACTACAAAGGGCTGTCAGGGCTGTTGCTCGCAATCGTTGCACCACTCCCCCATCACCTTATCAATGTAGGCCGACAGCACGAATATAGTGTCCCATACCACCATAATCGTCTCACGAGTCTGGTTGCTCACTGGTCACTACGGGGAGGCACGTGGGCCCAGCGTAGGCCGACAGCTCGACCACGGTGTCTCATACCACCATGCCCGGCTCATGAGTCTTAGCGGATCAAGGTACCATGGTTAACGGGATTTCACTGGTAAGTTTGGTACCCTAGGTTCAAGCAGTAGCGTCCAAACATGGTGAACATACATTAGACACATTGTGTTGCTTGACGAGTCATACTAGCACGAGCGCACAATCAACTGAATGACATGAAGTGCATAAGCACTTCGCGTGGCCTAACCACTGCCGTCAACCGAAGTATGACTGGGGTTCGTCAGACACATCCTACGTGGCGAAATGAATCTCGACCACGAACTCAAGTCTGGTACCGATTGTCTGTACTATAAACATAGTCCCAAACTCAATCAATCCTTATTTAGAACATGGAGAGTAAAGCATAGTAAACAAAGTAATTCAAGCAAGTTAACAAGCATGTCATAAAGCATGTTATAAAGTATGTTATAAAGCACTATATAAACAAGAATATATACACATATATTTCATAAGTAAGCGGTTAAAGTAACAACCGACATGGAGGAAATCATATACGTCTCTAAGGTAGTTGAGAATCCCATCTCAACACCTATCTAATGCACCATCATCCTAGCACTCACTCTCACAAGCATTTTCACAAACACTTAGAATACACTATTTCAACATACATAGTGTATATTAGTAAAACATGTATTAGGGCGAGTCCTTTTGCCAAATAAGTATTTTATCCACATATAATATATTCATATAACAAATAATCATGGCAAACACATTTCCAAAATTTATACGTATACGGTACTTTCTACAAATACATAGAGTATGTAAAATTCCATATTCTTCTTCTTAAATCGAAACGGAAAACAAATAGCACTTTGTACATGTGCAATTGCATGCAGATCATGAATCTATCATTATCTGACATTGAAAGCGTTGAAAACCATAACCTATACACCTAAAGTCCGCACCTTTTGTCGTAGAATCGTAACGAATTCGATAGGTTTGCTAAACCTTTGTATACGGAAGTTTGGCCACCTATAGAACGAAATAGGTTAGCTATTTCATAACCTACAACTATTAAAACCCCAAAGCAGTTTAGGGTTAGGGTTTCTTACCTAGGAATGACGACGGAATCGCTGGGAAAGCACTTAGAATGGAGTGGTGAAGCTTGTAGAATGACAGGGAAAGAGGGTAGGAAGAATCCTCCCACAACTCTCTAACTTTCTCTCTCTTTTCTCTCTTCTCTCCTAGGGTTTTTCTCAAATTAGTATGGCTGAATGAGAGAGGGTTTAAAGGTCCTTATATAGCCTAAAAACTCACCGAAATAGACTTCAGGTCAAGGTATACTTAGGTTCTAACCAAAGTGGGTCAGTTTCAGCTCAACGGAGGACTTCTAGCGGCCCCTTTTCTGTGTGCGATCGGACTTAAGCTCACTAATGTTGGATCTAGGTATGGCTAAGTTTTCATTTCGGTCGGCTTCCCAGATCACACATGGTGGACCAGTTTCAGTTCAACGGTTAATGGATCTCGATCGGAGATTCCGAGTACATGGACATGTGTATGAAATTTCTCCTGATCCGAGGGTGTATTTGGGTCAGATTCTGACGGTCAGGTTGCTCAATACTGAGCCGCAAGCGAGACGTGCCAGATTTCATAAAATCATATTTATTTTGGAATTCTTTTCGTGTTTCTCACACTCCCCGCTCCGAGCTTAAGCGAATAGCGCTGGGACACTATTTGGATTTGATTTCCAAGACGGTTGTCAAGCCCAGCAAGGCGGTCCTAATTCCTTAACTTCGTGTTAATCGGACTTCCGACGTGCGGTCCAGATCTGATACGGAGTTTCGAGATGCTCCCGAGAGCAGCCGGGTAATGAGATTGATCCTAGATTTTAGGGTAACCTAGCGTCAATGATTCTATAAGTTTTAGGTCTTGCAGATCGTATTTAAAGTGATTGGTGCTAATGTAACATCCCGGATTTTTGCCAATTTGGGATTAGATGTCCTTAGGCGATGGGTTGCTCTTAATACCTTATTATTTCGTCAGAACTGAACCCCACAGTCTAAAATCGCTTCTGAACCCATTTCCTTCACAAATCCCACCCTTCACTACCTTGTGCCACTACCTTGTGCCTTCAATTTTTCAAAGCACTTTCGCCCTAGACACTAACTTAAACTAGCTAAGTAGTAAAACTTGGATCACTTTATATACAAACTACAAAGGCCTAAGTACCATCTCAACCAGAAAACAATTAGGATTAAATCCTTTAGAAATTAACAAAGTTAACTAAGTGCAAACTGATTAGCCATGAAATCCGTTGGGATCGCTTTAAATACGATCTGCAAGACCCAAAACTTGTAAAACATGTGACTCTAGGTTACCCTAAAGTCTAGAGCCAAACTCATTACCCGTCTGCTCTCGGGACTGAAACGAAACTTCGTATGAGGTCTAGATCGCACATCGGGAGTCCGATTAACACGAAGCTAAGGAACCAGGACCGCCCCACTGGGCTTGACAATCATCTCAAAAATCAGGCGATTCCGATGTCCCACGGCCATTTATTTTGATCCGGAGCGAGGGTGTGTGAAAAACACTATTCCTTTTGAAAATAAAATATCTGGAATAGTGATCTGGCACCTTTCGCTTGCGCATCAGTATTAAGCAACCTGACCGTCAGAATCAGACCAAATTACACCCTCGGATCAGGAAAAATTTCATACACATTTACATGTACTCAGAAATTCTGATCGTGGCCCACGGACCGTTGAACTGAAAGTGGTCCGCCACGTGCGATCTGGGAATCCGATCGAGCCGAAAACGTAATCCCACGTAGATCCGCAGAGGGTGAGCTTAAGTCTGACGTTTGGCTCAAAGAGGGCTACCAGAACACCCCTTTTGAGCTGGAAAAGTGACGAAATACCTATATTAGCAGTAACCTTTGAACAGGAGTCTATTTCGGTGAGTTTTGAGGCTATATAAGGACCTTAAACCCTCTCCCATTCCAGCCATACGAATTTGGATTTGAGAGAGGGAAAAGAGAGAGAAAGTGAGGGAGAAGTGGGAGAAACTCCCTGCCGTCGTTCCCTGCCACCACACGGGCTGCACCATCTCGTTCTCATCGCTTTTCCGGCGATCCATCCAGCCCCGTTTCTAGGTAAGAAACCCTACCCCTAACCTGTTTGGGGGATTTGATAGTTGTAGGTTATGAAATAGCTAACCTATTTCCTTCTCTAGGTCGCCTAGTTGCCGTATACGGAAGCTTAGCGAACCTATCAACTCCGTTACGATTCTACGACAAAAGGTGCGGACTTTAGGTGTATAGGTTACGTTTTTCAACGCTTTCAATGTCAGATAATGATAGATTCATGATCTGCATGCAAATGCACATGTACAAAGTGCTTTCCGTTTCCTGTTTCGATTAGCAATAAAGAATATGGATTTTCACATACTCTAGATATACGTATAAATACCGTATACGTATTTTTCTTGGGAAAATTTTGACATGTTTATTTAATGTTTGATTATATCATGTGTGGATAAAATGTTAGTTTGGCGAAAAGAATCGCAAAAATACATGTTCATGTGTAAATGTCATGTATGTTGAAATTGCGTATTTTAGAAATACCGCATACGTGCGGATTTTGGAAATATAATTGTCATGATTAATTGTTGTATGAATATGGTATACGCGGATAAAATAACCGCTTAGCGAAAGAATAGCCCTAATACATGTTTGCTAACATACACTAGGTATGTTGGAATAGTGTATTCTAAGTGTTTGTGAAAATGGCCGAATGAGTATAGCATTCTCATTCGTGCTCGCCATGACTAATTGTCATGGATATATGATTGTTGTAATGGCGATATCCCTTTGACGAAAGGATTTGCCCTAAATCACGCCACGGCCAGTATACACTATATATGCTAAAATGTGTGGCCCAAGTGTTTGTGGAAATGACTGAATGGATATGGAACTTGGATTCCTGCTTGCCATGACTATCCGTCGTGGGTGTACGCGTGTTATGTTTGGGGCAACTCCCTAGCGAAAGGATTTGGCCTAATGCCTATGTGATCGACATATGTCATGTATGTTGATGTATGTTTGCTTAAGTGTTTCTTGAAATGTCTGAATGTGTAGTAGTTGGCAAATTGTAATATATAAGGGTGTTGAGATATGATTCTCAACCTCTTTTCACTATGTGTATGATCTCCTTTGATAGTTGTGTGATTAGGATTTGAACATGTACAAACTCATGCTTGTGTTGTGCTTCATAACATGCTCAGCTGTTTTATGATTTTAACTATGTAATGCATATGTTTAAATTTATATTTATGTTGTATGATCCGTCATGGGTGATGGGGGAGCGGACCAACGAGTGCGTGCAACAGCCCTGGCAGCCCTAAACGGATAATACCATACTGATTGTATGATTTGAATCCTGATCCATTACTGCTTTATATCTCTATAATTGATTGTGTTTGGGGCTATGATTATAGTCCAGGCAATCGGTAACGAGATTGAACTCGTGGCTGAGATTCATTTGCCACGTGGGATGTGTTCGACGAACTCGGGTCGTGCGTTGCCTGTCGGCAGTGGCTAGGCCACACGAAGTTGTTTATGCACTTCATGTCGTGCAGCTCAACGGGCGATCGTGCTAGTCGAGCTCATCAAGTAACCCGATCTGCCTTATGTATGTTCACCCTGTTTGGTCGCTACTGCTTGAACCTAGGGTACCAAACTTACCAGTGGCGATCCCCGTTTAACCATGGTACCTAGATCCGCTAAGTCGCATGAGCCGGGCATGGTGGTATGGGACACCGTGGTCGAGCTGTCGGCCTACGCTGGGGCCATGTGCCTCCCCGTAGTGACCATTGCGCAATCAACTCGTGAGCCGAATATGGTGGTATGGGACACTGTATTCGAGCTGTCGATACCTCGGCGAGAGCCGAGTACGGTGAGATCTGTGCTCGTGCTGACGGGCGACGAGTCCTCCATGGTATCATCGAGTACACTCCAAGGGTCTGTGATTGGCCACGAGTCTTTCACAGCAACTAGAGTGTGAGTTGAGCCGAGTACGGTGAGACCTGTACTTGAGCTGACGGCTAGTGATTGAGCCGAGTACGGTGAGACCTGTACTCGAGCTGACGGCCAGCAATTGAGCCGCATACGGTGAGATCTGTATCCGCGCTGACGGGTGATGAGCCCTTTGCGATGCCTTCACTACGCTTCTCAAACCATATTATCGTATGAGATTATCTAGGATTGACGACCCTAGAATGGATCATGTTTGGGAATGATACAAGGGAGGTACCTTAGTTTCCCAATACTGCTGTTTGAAATGGACTAATAAAAACTTGGTAATCATGAGCATCAGCGCACCGCATGTGCTTTGTAGATGTGGCGCACTGAGGGAGTAAGCATTCGCGAACGTAAGATGATGTCGCTTGAGGGTGGTTTGGCAAGGGCATACAGCATCATGTCATATCATTTTTGCATTTAATAAGAGTAGTTAGAATTGTTTGATTTGTACCGCTTTATCATTACTCTGCTTGACTGAATTGATAACATGTTAACCTATGCCTTATTGTTCCACTGAGTTGATCACTCACTCCCACGTTACGGGACGGTGTTCCGAACACCCATCAGATTTGTTGAATTTCAGGTGATGGCGATGCTTGTGAAGCAGAGCCGGACTACTTCTGTGATGATAGGAGGAGTTCTCCTATCTGTATCTCTCTGGCAGGTCAATAAAGACCTGATATTGTATTGACGGGGCTATGGTACATGGGATAGGAGGCATTACACTTCCTCACATTTGGTATATTCTAGAACTGCACTTATATTTATTTAACCTGGTAATGTTATCACACTCTGGAGACTCATCATAGGTTATCTATTTTATCTATCTATCACAGTCTTCCGCTTGTAAATTTAACTGTCTCTGGAGTATGATATGCTGTTTTGGCTTAATCTCACTCATGTTCAACGCACGAATACTGTCAACATCCAATCATCATTCATTTTGTTGCATAAGTGATGTTCTGGAACTCGGGAGTTGAGTTTATGCTCGACCCCCGATTTTCAGGGCGTTACAGCTAATTTCACAGGTACTCTAGTTTAGCACTAGCTAATTCTCGCCTAATTTCTAAAGGATTTAGTCCTGTATGATTTCTGTCTGAGGTGGTACCTAGTCCTTCATAGCAATGTTTAGTTTAAGTATTGTTCTTCATTACCTAAACTTTAAGATAGTGTCTAATGTGAAAGTACTTAGAAAATTTAAAGAATAAGGTGGTGAAGGGTGGGATTTGTGAAGGAAATGGGTTCAAAAGCGGTTTTTTAACTTAGGGAATGATTTTTGACAAGTTAATAAAGCGTTAGGAACGACCCATTGCCTAAGGACGTCTAATTCTAGGTTGGCAAAAATCCGGGATGTTACACTATCCGTCTTGATTAAAGCCCTCTATCATCATTCCACTAGGGCATAGGTTCGAGCATTGATATCCCAATTTACTCAGCATTGTTAATGGTAATAGGTTTACAACGGATCCATTATCGAGCATTATCCGTTTTACTTGCATACCGCGAACATGACCCATTATCATCAACGACCTATTATGTTCCTCATCACAGGCCAAGTCTTCATCGAAGAAGGAGATAACCAAAAGACAATCTTCTTATTTCTCGCTTTCTAATTCAGTCAGCAACACCTCCCTTATACTTTCATCAGATAATGCTTTAATTAGGCTTTGTCGGGAGTTTTCTGACAATTTCAGAGTGTCATAAATGCTCAATCGGGCCGGAATGCCTTTTAAGTGACTTATAATGTCATAAGTCACTTTTTTTTTGTCTCCTTTCCCATTTCCTTTTCACTACTGTTATCGTCACTGGCGTGACTCTTGGCTGCTTTCGCCTTTTCTTTTCCATTTTTTGAACTCGGTGGGCTAACAATCTTTTTCCCTGATCGCAAGGTAGTTACGACAACCTTCCTTGTCGTTTTCTGATTACACACCTTTGTCTTCTCCTGATGGTCTCCTAGTAAGGTGAGTACATTTGTTGTCGCTCTTCTATCCCTTTCTTTCTCTTTTCCGACTATTATTTCGCCCTTGTTTATCATCCTCTGTATAATACACTTGAGTGTATAACAATTTTCTGTCGGATGCCCTACTAGGCGGTGGTAATGACAGAAATCTCTTTCCTTTGTTTTAGATGCCTCCTCGGTACGTTTTTATAGCAGCAATTCAATTATTTCAGCTTTTAGCAACTGATTCATCATGGGGAGTATGTCCTCTTTTTCAAACGCGAAACCCTCATGAGAATTCAACGATCGGGGTCTCTTGTCATAAAACCTCCCTCTAGGGTGACTCAGCTCTTCTCTCCTTTCCACCCTTTTGCCTTTCACTTCTCTTGATTCCTGGTCCCTTTTTCGTGGTCGACCACATTTGTGATCAACTTTTGAGATCCTCTTCTGACCATTTCATAATTGAACGCTGACATCTTCTGAGTCATTAATTCTAGAGCATGCACTTTTGTAGCCAAGTTGCGGAAGGTCCTGATGTCTGTGCTGGTGAGACCAAATGCTATTCCGGTTTCCATGGAGTTCAAGCAAATTTTCACCTGTTCTTTCTCTTCCGGTAATTGCCTACAAGAAGCCCCCAAGTTCTTCCATCTGTCTATAAATTTTTCCACTAGCCCTCCTCTTTGTCGTACTGAAGCTAGTTCTGTGATACTGACATCACGTTCTAATGAGAAGAAATTTGACATGAAAGCATCTTGCATCTCTTCCCACGTTCTTATCGACCTAGGCATTAGGCTAGCGTACCACTTGAACGCTTTATTCGTCAGAGAAGACCTAAGTAATTGGAGATAGTATTGGGGTACTGTGGAGAAATTCCTCATACTGGTGATGAAGTGCATCAAGTGTTCTTCTGGTGATCCATCCTCGTTGAACTTTTGAAAATCCGGATGCTTGAAATTGTTCGGGAAGGGGATATCCTCTACTTCTCTCGGGTATGGTGTCCGATATCTAAATCTTCTTGTGCCCTCACATTCTCTTTCCGACCTGATCTCTTCTTCAACGACTTGTCGTACTTCTTCCTGTGTCACTATTCTTGTTGTGGGAATAGATCCATGCGACCCAATCCTCGGCAGCTGCGACACTTCGGGGTGTTGCTCTCTGTCATTCACATCTTCAGTTACTGGGGTGCCGTCATTCGGGCAACATTGTGTGCGAGGTTTGCTAAGGCTTCTCTGAGATTCCTACATTCTTCCATCAGTGCTCTCTGCGCCTCCGCCATTTCATTTACATGGTCTTCTGTAGTTGGCATATTTTCCTGATTTGTTCTGGCCATGTGCACTGCGGCCGCTCCACTTTTTGATGAAGCTATGGTCGGAGTGGGATAAGAATATGTCAACGTGATAGGGCTCACAAAAAGAGGGGAGGATGGGGTTTCATTTGACTTCTCAGTGCTCTCATTGCCGTTGGTCGATCGGGGTGAAACAGGTATCAGTGAACTTACTACTAGTGCTTTGCCCTTTTGCTCTTTTGTCCATTTAGTTTTTGGAATTATCAAGGCTAGGAAATCACTAGACGTTAGTTGCCGAACTGTTCGCCTGGGGTATATCGCACGAGGGGGGAGTTCAAGATTTTTTTTGGTGACATTTTGTGTCACCGGCCCCCTGACTCTTCTCAGTGGCGAGTTTGTTCTTGTTGCAGTTGCAGTCTGGGCCCTTGTCCTTCTGCGAGTGATGACGATCCATTCATCTCTTTCTCTTTGTGCCACTGGCGAAGCAGTCACAACTGTAACAGTCGCTCGTGATTCCGTTTGCTTGTTTGCTACCGCTTTACCCTCATTAAGTCCAGCTCGTTTATCAGCATATTCCACCACAAATCCTATCGTGATAAAGTAAAAGACTGTGTTTCCTTGAACGACTGTCATTGATTGGTTAGTTGTGATATTCTTCTCTCCTGTCATTCATATGCATGAAATAAAGGAAATTAGTACTTACATTAAATCATATTCTATCTTGGAGATGAAAGGTAGGATGTTTCCCCAGCAGAGTCGCCATTTTGTTTCGAACAAGAAACAAATGCATTTCATTTGGGGGATTTTGTTCATTTGATTAATTATTAGAAGAAAATAGGAAAGATAATCACTTTATTTTATATATTTTAAGTTCTTTAATCCTTTTCTCCTTTGATTCCAATAGAATACTCATAGATCATAATATACAATTAGTGTTTAACATCTAAATTATGCATAAATGTATAAAATATTAAAACATAATGTTCAATGTTGTGATGAGAGTCATTGTATGTTATCAAAAGCCATTGTGCGCTGGCAGAAGGCGTCGTGCGCTGGAACCATTGTGCGTTGGAGCCTTTTGTGCGCTGGAGCCTTTTGTGCGCTGGCGCCCTTTGTGCGCTAGTGCTTGCTGTGTGCGAGCGATGTTTGTGGGCTGACGACGTTGTGTGCCGCACGATAGTCGTTCCACACAACAGTGACGTATATATACCTCTCAATCTCTTCAAATCTTCCTCCCCTTCTTGATTGGTCACTCCTGACCCCTTTAGAGGGGTCAAGGGGTATATATAGCTTCCCACACGTGTGAACGTGTCGAATCGTCTTTGTGCGGTCCGCTTTGCGCTAACCACCTTTGTGCAGATTTCATTACACGATATCCTTTGTGCGAAACTTCATGTGCGCTACCCTTTATACGGAACTAGCTGTGCGCTCTAATCTCCTTCGCACAATGATTATTTCCGCACAAAGCTTCGTTTCTTCTGCACAATGCTTATTTTTTTGCACAAAGCTTTCTTTTTTCCACACAATACTCTTTTTGCACATTTTGCTGGCACATAATGCTTTTTCTGCTATCTTCCACTCTTTTTATGCCTCAACAGAGGCATAATCCTCAAATTTATCAATGTGCTCAGTATGAGGCTAAATCCTTTGGTTTAATTATAAAGCATTGAAATGAGGGTAAAATCATCTAATATTTAATGAGGCTCATAAATGAGGCTTAAGTCCTCAGATTTATCAATTGAGCTCAAAGATAGGCTTAATCCTCTGATTTAACTTTTTAGCCCAAAGAGACCTTCTAAGGTCACTTTCTTGAGGTGTTATGGTTTCCCAAATCTCTAGGGAGGGATGTTGTGATGTAGGCCGACAAGACACGTAAGTGACTAAGGTCTTTAACACCAGATGAGTCTTCTAAAGTAGATTCAAAGTCCTCCATATCATCCCATATTGATGTCATAGCCTTACCTTTAAGAAAATCGGGGACATGATTCCATAACCCTCACAGTTGTAACATTAGACTTGCTAGGTAGTTTAACAGATTTACTTTTATGCTTGTCAACCATCTTGTCCTTCTTGTCACAACTCTTCCCTCTATTAAACTTGATAAATTTCTTTAAAATTTTTGATAATTCCTCATCCTCATCCTCATCGTCACTATCGCTTTCCGATTTAATTTTTTTTTTTATGCTTATGTGAATTTCGATGAGATGCTTTGAGGACAACTAATTTCTTTCCATTAGAGGGGCCCTTAAAGTATAGTTCGAATGTTTGTAAAGAACCTAAGAGTTCTTCTACTTTCATCTCATCTATGTTCCTACACTCTTCTTTTGAGGTTATCTTGGGAGTGAACCTATCCGGTAGGGATTTAAGTATTTTCCTACATATACGCCCTTCTAGAATCATCTCTCTTAAACCCCACATGTAATTTCAAATGTCATTCATTTTAGAGTAGAATTCCATGAAAGTTTCAAACTCTTCCGTTTTAATATTTTTGAAATGAGTTATCAAGAGCTAAAGTTTTAATATCTTTACTGTACTAGTTCCCTCGTGGGAGATTTCCAATATGTCACACGCTTCGTTTCTAGTTTCATATGTGCAAATGCGTTTAAATTCATCGGGGGAAAACTGCACAGTAAATAACATTAAGAGCTTTAGCATCATAGGTATACAACGCTCTCTCATCGGCACTCCATTTAGATTTATCTTTGAGAGCGTTAATGGTTTTACCATCAACCATAACTTATTTCATATATATCATTCATCATTGTTCAATAATAGTCCAAAGCATAGGATTAAAGGACCTTAGAAAAACCATCATCTTAGCCTTCTAATAGGCGTAGTTAGACCTATCAAAATATGGTGGTCGTGTGATGACACACTCCTCTTTAGTAGACATAATTCTTAAGCCTCTTGGATCAACTCAAGGCAGTTAAGCCTTTTAAGATCAACCCTTCTCTGATACCAATTAAAAATTGACTTGTGGTATAATGGGATTACCACAGCTGTGCGTGTGGAAGCTTCGCGAAGTTAAGGAATGAAGGCTTTGTCCTAGAGGGGTTGATTAGGACCAATTAAAATTTTCGTCTTTTAAATCACAATTGCTTACTTAAGCTAATATGTAAATTAAGCTAAACAAGGTAATTAACTCTAAGGCTTCCAGGCCAATAGAGGGTCCAATCATATAGACTAAAAATGATATATCAATTAAGTAACTAGTCTATAAACATGATAATATATATATGTGTGTGGGATGTGTTAACTATCAATTCCTAGCATTCATCTAACCATGTATACATATAATTAAACATTCAATCATATAAGCATAATTAAACAAGTGCGTAATTAATACAGTCCCAAATGCAAGCATGTATAGTGGTTTGGTTTTCCTACTCCACTCCCAGCGAACGTACTCAACCCATGAGTGTACTGGATTTCAATATTAGATATTTTAAATCAGGTTAACCTCTAACCTTTATAATTCTACAAAAGGAATGGCCCTCGTAAGAGACTATATGTGGTTTTCTATAGGCTCACCACAAACTTCGGTCTTATACAAGAACCTATTGACATACTGTTCATAACCCCAAGTGTAGGGTTGTGATGTAGTAATAATCTCGGTGAGACCGAGATCAAATCCACAGGGACTAATCTCGTGTGTTTTCTGACAGCAATTAGAAGAAGAACTAGAAAAAGATGAAAACCTAAATCTGAAATATTTGAGAGTAATTGTGAGAAATTTAATGAAAAACTTAAGAAATTCAAAGGTGGAAAACTAGAGTTTCCAAGGATCCACTTGTAGAGATCAGAGAGATCTATGCTTGATTCAAGTCACACGATTGGAATCAGAGTCCCATCCTATCAAATTGGAAGATATCTCAATAAAATCAAATCTGAACTTTCTTTGACCTAGTTCTCAATGGATGAGAGGTGTGAGAATTGGAAGTGATTTGTAACACTCGTATCCTAGTCCATACCTTTCCTTAGACTCCTGTAATCCTCCTCGTCGAATTTCGATAACCCGCGACCTATAATCGGCGTTTGCGCACCACCCTAAGTCACATCCAGTAGATCTAAGTTGACTTAACCCGAGACTTGTACCATTGCGACTGCGCCGTCTCCGCGGTTCCAACGCCGCCTCTTGTGCACCGATGCGATACCCAGGTCAGGAGTTGTGGGCCCGCTTTATTTCAAGAAAAACGCCACGCATTATGAATCCTGAGAGAATCTCTACCCAATCCATCACTTCAATCAATCAATACAAGTCAAGTAAATCCCATCACAACCCATTCCTAACCCATCCCTTCTTACCAACAATGCATGGCACCCATCCCTCTCTCATCCAAAAGTCAACTCTCACCATCCCTCTCTTACACACCCATTCCTCTCATCCCATCCCTCTTACACAACCCCACTCCTCTCACATTTCACTCCATCCCATCTAATTTTCTACCATTTCCAAGCTCTAAGGAGAGAAGAGAGAGCCAAGTGTGACCCGCTTCTTACCCCAAAACCCTCATCTCAACCCTTTAACCTTCATCATCTTCCATCAAAGAAGAAGCCAAGGAGCTTAGCTTGCCATAGATCTAAGAAGAAGTGGAATCAGTGGGTGTTTTGTAGGATTACATTATATTTTTGTGATGGGCCAAGTGGGGCCTCCCGGTTGATGGTATGGATCTCACTTTGACCTTAGGTGTGGCCGATCGCCCACCATGATTCATATGACCATCCCATGATGGGGCCATTCTCCATGGACCCCATCATGATGTTTATTTTCCCATTGTGAAAGGTCATCTAGACCTTGCATTTTGTTTTGGTGGAAAGAGATCTCCACCGTTGATTTTATAATTTAGACCCATTTTTACATATGTATTATATTTGCATGACCCACCTAGGGAGAGCTCATAGTGGCAGAGCCCCTCCCCTTCATCACACGATCTCTCTCTCTCTCTCTCTCTCTCTCTCTCTCTCTCTCTCTCTCTCTCTCTCTCTCCCCCCCCCTCTTTTTTCCCGGTTGCAACCCACCTTGATGTATGGGTTTTATATCCACCGTTTATATGGTGGGGTCACCCTATCCATGGGCCTAAGGACCGGTTGGGCCCAACGAACAGGCTGCTTTCCAGCAGGCCTGGACGTTGGGGCCTGGATGCTGGCAGTTTGTAATAATAATAATAATAATAATATATATATATATATATTATATATATATATAATATAATGAATATATATAGCTGGTAGGCCCCACGTAGGACCCACTTGACATGTGTGCTTCATTTAGACCGTCCAGACGGTGGGCCTGGACGAAGGGAAAACAGATATCAGCTTGATCCAATTCGTGTGGCCCACCCATGTGGGACCACCATGATTTATGTATTTTTCCACCGTCTTCTATCTAGGACGGTGGGACCCCACCATGATGTCAGTGTTTTATCTACGCCATCCTGTACAGGGACGTGGACCCCACCTTGGCGTCTTATGTTGTATGCACAACGTCCATCTGTGGGGCTCGCACGTGATGTATGGGCGTCACCCGCACCGTCCACACGTGGATGTGGGGCCCACACGTGATGCATGTGTCTTATATCCACACCACACCGTCCAGTGGTCTGGACGATGGGGACCACCAGCTATATAGCTGCCGTATTGACGTCAGCAAGTTCTGTGGGTCTGATCATGAGGTATGGGTTACATCCAAACCGTCCATCTGTGTGGGACACACTGTGATGTAGGTGTTTTATCACCGTGATATAGGCCACACATGTGGAGCCTACCATGATGTATGTATTTTACATCCTCACCGTCCAGGCTACTAGACGATGGGACACACTGTGATGTAAGTGTTTCATTCACTCCGTCCGCACATGGACCCCACCTTGATATCTGTGTTTCAACCAGACCTCCAATGGTGGGGCCCTGAAATGATGTTCGTTTTTATCCGAGTCGTCTAGTCCAGCTAGACGTGGACCCCACCTCGATGTACGTGATCGTCTACACTGTCCATGTGGGATGTGGACCCCACCAGGTGTAACGTCCCAGAAAAATTTGTACAAAGACCCGAGTACAACCTCAGGCAGAACTAAATAATTTAGACAGGATTTAGTTAAGTACTAAATAATTGGTGGATTAAGCTTGGGCCACCATTTTCACAAATGGGAAGGTCTAAAACTGTGAGTACCACTGACTCAATGTCATCTTAAGACTTAAGAGAAATCCTAAGGGCCTGTCTCTCTCGAGAGTACATTGAAACTCTGTAACGGACCTAGACAGCGCGTCGGGGGTCCAATAACCACGAAAATATAGGACAATGACTGTCCTGCTGGGCTTGACAACCATCGCGGGAATCAAGCCCAGATAGTGTCTAGAAATGCCCAACTTGAGCCATGAGTGAAGTGCGTGAGAAACGCGAATATCTTTAGAAAATGAACTGAAACTTAAGTGAATTGGGTCGTTCGCTCTCACACAAAGTTGAAGAATTCGGATTGTTAGTTTGTGAACAAACTTCACCCATGGGAAAAGAAAATTTCCTTGCACATATCTGTCTAACCGTGGCCCCAATTGGATACGTACGACCGTTGATCTGACACAGGTCCTCCATGGTCGATCGACTTATTCGATCGCATCAAAATCGTGTCCTGGCATGGATCCATTGTCAGGGAGCGTACCCTATGACGTAGATGGATTGTGGGCCTCCCTATGAGCCCTGTTCATCAAAAACAGCCACCCACGGGGTATAAACTATGTATAAAGTGACCCTGGGGCCATTTACATCACATCTGGGGCTACAAATAGTCTTCATTTCACCCCCTCTCTCCCATATACGAATTTCACAAACCCTAGAGGGAGAGAGAGGAGAAAAGAGGAGAAAAGAGGAAAGAGAGAAGGAGAAATTGTAGGAGATCGCAGCAGGAAACTTCTCCCACAAATCCACGCGCCTAATCACTGGCCCGTTGTGCTACCGAAACTCTTCTGATTACGATTTCGAGTAAGAAATCCGAACCCTAATATCGATGTAGGACTCCCGGATAGCTTTCGTTAACCTAGTTAACCAGTTTCATTATTTAGGTGCCCGACGTTCCATTTTTGGAAACGTAGAGTTTGGACCGAGTCCGAGTCGAGCATACTAACGAAAGGTGCAGACTATAAATGCTTAAGTTACAGTTTATCAATACTTTCATGACAGTTAATGATTTATGTCTATCTTGATTTCTGCCGTATTGTCGTAAATACGTTGATTTCTGTATGAGTTACACCTATGAACTGTGATAAATGAATGATACACCCTATGTGTTTGTTGAAATGTCTAAATGGGAAATTGTTGATGATTAGTGCTTGCTATGATTTCTAATCTAGGATTCATCATCATCATATGCATATAGATTTCTCTGTATGAATAATTAATAAAACATATGTTGTAACTAATGTAGTCTATGTGTTTGATAAATTGTCTAAATGAGAAATTGTTGATGATTTGTATTTAATATAAGTATTAAGGTAGGATTTCTTGTTGTCTTATGCATATGTATGTTCTCCTCTATGAGATCAATTGATAAAATGCAAGTTATATTTGACATGGTCTATGTGTTTGATGAAATGCCCACATGAGAAATCCATAAGGATTGCACGTGGTTGTAGCAGCATTTGGATAAGATTGGGGCTACAAATGTAGCTCAGGCAATCGATAAAAGTCCTTATTCAGGTGGCCGAATTAGTTTCACCACCTTGGGTAAGCTCGATGAATCCAAGTCGCATGACAATTATCGACAGTGGCTAGGCCACGAGGGGTGCTTACAAGCTCTATGTCGATTAAGTTAGCGTGCGCTGGTACCAATCAAACTTACCTAATGAACCGATTGACCTATTGTGTGTTTACCATGTATGGATGCGACTGCTTGAATCTAAGGTACCCCTTACCAATGTAAAGATCCACTTTAATGGTACCACGATCCACTAAGACTCATGACCCAGACATGGTGGTATAGGACACCGTGCCCGAGCTGTCGGCCTACGCTGGGGTGACGAGCCTCCCCATAGTGACCAGTGACCAGCTAAGACTCGTGAGCCGGGCATGGTGATATGGGACACCATGTTCGTGCTGTCCGCCTACGCTAGAGTGACAAGTCTCACCGTAGTGACCGCGAGTACAACTTCTTACAACTTGCCTATCGTATGTGTTTGACTAGGAGTGACGAACGTACAACTTGCCTATCGTATGTGTTTAACTAAGAGTGACGAACCTAGATGGATCCAGAACATAAGAGTAGGACCACTGTGATTGTCCAATGCCAAATGTTCGATTCAGGTCAATGATATAAAGGGAGGTACCCTAGCTTCCTAAACTTACTGTATGAATGAGCTTAATTAATTACTTGGCTAACACAACCATGCATCGCACTGCATTAGTTATGATGTGCCAAGAAGGCATTGGAGTTGCACTGTTTTGAGGAAGTGTTGTCATATGCGAAATAGGTTGTCGGAGTCGCTTATGAGGGAGCTTTAATGGGTGCGGGCATACATCATTTCATGCACTCTATCTCTGCATTAAAAAGACTATTTAGGAAGTGATTGTTATGATTGCCTTATCATTACTGCTTTGATTGACTTGATAACATGTGTAACTTTTGCCTTATAGAACCACTGGTTGATCACTCACTCCCACTCTTTAATGGTGTTTTAAAACAACAACCAGACTTTGATGTAGATGCAGGTACAGATGAAGCCTATGAAATGGAGCAAGACTTCTTGGATGAGGAGCAGGAATTCTCCTACTTCCAACTCTCGAGCGGGTTGATGTAGACCATGTACTGTTACGCAGGGACCACTAGCATATCTGGACTTAGTTGGACACATTCACGCTACCACTTTTTTTACATTTTGAAACTATATATGTATATATTGAACCTGGTTACGTACTCATACTCTAGAGGAAATTTTGTGAAACACCTGCATACTTAAATAGATATGTTTTTGACTTCCGTGCATGCTTAACTTAAATAAATCAGAAGTATGATGTGTTGTTTAGTTTAATCCCACGCATGCTTAACTCATTAACATGAAAGAAATATGTATATCATCATCCATACTGCATAAGTGATGTTCTAAATCTCGGGAGTAGAGCTCTGATCGACCCTCAAAATTCAGGGCGTTACAAGTTGGTATCAGAGCATGAATTGGATTAAACTGGACCTGGGGTAATAGGCTAACATGACGCACTCTGATGCACTTTGACTTAGGAATGGGGCGATGGAATTTAGAGACGATATTAGAATCCCAAGGTTTCGCCGACAGGCCAGACCAAACACTGTAGTTTAGTCGAAGGTTTATAACTGGGGGACTCAGATCATGTGCAATGACCTAAGTCACCTCTGACAAAAGATAATAAATCAAGTCGACTTGAGGTCGACTAGATCGGAATACAGTGGGACTTGGCACAAATAGCTAATAAGGCCAAGACGGCCTAAACGTTGAACTTTGTAGTTCAAACTGAGTATAGATCTTCACCAAATTTAGTCCCGACTAAGTAAAGAAGCTCCCGAATAACCTTGGCGATCTGGGTCGTCAATCGATGGATTTCTGGATCACAAGGGGATCTAGAACACGCGATGAAACACCCCTTCCTACTGTGATGGGTGGACCCGACCCAAAATAATGAGTTAGTGGGTCCCAGGGGGTTCCACATACCAAAAATACTGACCCGAGGGGGGGTGGCCATAGCCGATCTATGGCACACCGCCGGAATGACCAGCGGGGCGCGGCGGCGCCACGGGATCAGTGACGTACTGCCGCTGGTCCGATTGTGTGGGCCCTCCCACGTGTGGGGGTCCACTTATATGACCCCACCTCCCCTCCCATGCTCATTTCCATCCCTTTTCAACCCATCTCCTTCAAAAATCTCACCTTCCACCACTTTATTCTTCAAATCTTTCTAGGTACTTTCATGTTAGACACAAATCCTAAAGCTCAAAGGATAAAAAACTATAATTTATAATAAATAGTAAAAATATAAATAAAATAGACTTTTAACCATTAAACTTATGAAATTTCATAAAATAACTAGGTTATTTGGATAGAGCAAGTTCTCCACCCCAAAATCATATATGGCATGTCGAGTAACTCATTATGGATTGAGAAATACACTAGTTTAAAAATTGAGTGGCAAAATCACCATCAGGACCACTAGAGGGGTGCGGCGGCACCGCCCGATCGGCAACGAACTGCCGGAAGCCCCACCGGAGCACGGCGGCACCGCCAGATCAGCTGCACACCACCGGATTTCTGCGATTTTTTGTGTTTTTCAACCAACTTCAAAGAGTCATAGCTCCCTCAATATAACTCCGATTTAGGTGATTCAAAAGGCATATTGAAGCTTGATAAGTCTAGTTTCATATAAAAATAAGTAAAAAATAAAATAAAATTTTTAATATAGTTAAATCTAGGATGCTTTGACAACTATCCAACTTCTAGAATTTGAATAATTTTTCTACAACTCCAAATGAACTGAAATTTTGTGGGATGACTTTAAACTTAATGATAAACCACCATAAAAATTTTAAAAATATTTCACTAAATAAAAATATAGAAACTATTACAAGGAATAAAGACATTATGGAATCATATAGAAAATCATTGGTCTTGGACAACTAGTACTTCCCGAATTTTTATAATTTTTATGGAACTTCGAATAAAACGAAATTTTGTGAAATAAAAGTAAGCTTAACAATGGATTACTATAAAAATTATAAAAATAATATGGTAACTAAAAGTGACAAATATGTTATAAATAATAGAAGGGTTGAAACAAAAAATTTCTACAACTTCGAATTGCTGATGACTAGTCATATCTTTTCATATTAAAGTTTAGTATTTGATGTCTATTTAGGAATTATTTATAATCATACTAGGAATCATCCTGTGGTTTAATTTGATTATACACACACACACACAGATATATATATATATATATATATATATATAATATATATATATATAATATATATATATATATACACACACATACATACATACATACATACATACATATATTTTGTTTAAGTTGTTTTTGTGCAATTAAATTAGGACCCTTGGGTAGGATTGAGTTTCATAGTTTAATACTCTATAAGCTCATGTTAGAAGCGGACTACAGTAAAATATTTTAAGTTTTTTTTATTCTCTTGTGAATTCAAGGTTCATACCGCGTCAAAGAGATGTCCCTCCTTTTCCCTTTTCCGCGGCCTTATGTTGCTAACATTCTAAACCTCTGAAATATTTTAGAATTCTCAATTTTTTCTTCCCTCTTGAAGTTAATAAAACTGAAGTGCAGTTTGCTCATAACCCATTAGTCATAAGATCGAAATGGTGATATACATATAAACTTTTATACTATTAGAAACCTTTTTAGGATAATCTTTGACCATAGGCATATTAAGATATTTATTAACCCTTACCTTGGACATAAATTAAAATAAGGACTCTCTTAGACCAAGGCCCAAATCAACCGCCAACCCCCGCGTACTATTTTAGCCCCTCCTTTAAGATCCGTGGCACCTGCACAACCATACAATCTACCTCCTGCATCCCAAAACAGGTCGCCTCAACAGCCTATGACAGTGCTGCCTAACCGTCCGCAACAAGCTCGCATACATGCACTCGTCGTCGAAGCATCTGAATCAGCGGTTACAGTACTGCTAGCATTTGAAGTCACTGCCCACGTCCAAGGTACACCTGTATTCTTGTTAGTGAATACCGGGTCTACTGTTTCTATGATAGCATGCTCTACAGTCCAGTGATTAGGGCTGGATACTACCCCTATGATTGGGGTGAGAATCATCGCCGCAGCAAGGACCTTTTTAGACGCCACTAAGCTTTGTAAGAGTTGCCCGATAGACTTAAGGAGTAGAGTGGTGTGCATTGACCTGATTGTAACCAAGATATATCATTACGATGTCATCCTCGGCATGGATTGGCTCACCGAAATGAAGGCAGAGATTAACTCTGAAACCAGATGGTGACAGCCCATGGGCCCGAGGGAACGACCTTCACCTTCCCAGTTCAGGTCAGTTGACCCTACCACATTAGTTGTTATGCTTCCCTATTAGAAAAATTGTGATGGTCCGTCACGTGGAGACACGCTAGTGGTCGAAGATTTCATGGACGTATTCTTAACGATCCCTAGACTACCTTCTTAGCGCGAGATCGACTTTACCATCTACCTTGTGCCAAGTGCGACACCCATCTCCTTACCGACGAACCACATACCTCCATGTGAAATGGAGGAATTGAGGAAGCAAATTGATGATTTATTAGACTCGAGTTTTATACGGCCGAGTGTATCCCTTGGGGAGCACCTGTATTGTTTGTGAAAAAGATGGATGGATCGCTACGATTGTGTATAGCTTATCGCAGGCTAAATCACGTCACGGTAAAGAACAAGTATCCTCTGCCCAGGATAGATGACCTGTTCGACCAATTGAAGGGGGCTCAATATTTTTCTAAGATAGACTTACAGTCCGGGTATCATTAGTTGTTTGTCAGGAATGAAGATGTGCAGAAAACAACTTTCAGGACCAGCTTCAGGACTACGAATTCCTCGTGATGCCATCTGGACTTACAACTGCACCGGTCGTATTCATGGATCTCATGAACCGGGTGTTTCGGCCGTATCTTTACTGATTCGTCATCGTATTCATAGTTGACATTTTGATATACTCAAAGAGTCAGAAAGATCATGAAGAACATTTACGAGCAGTCCTTGATACTCTTAGGCAGAATCAGTTATTTGCACAGTACCGAAAACGCGACTTCTGGAAGGAAGAAGTCAAGTCTTAGGACACGTGATTTCCAAAGAAGGAATCGTCGTGGACCTTGCCAAGGTGACCGTGGTATAAGATTGGGAGAAGCTTGACTTTGTTACAGAAGTGAGGAGTTTCCTCGAACTTGCCGGCTATTATCGCCGATTCATTAAAGATTTCTCCAAGATAGCCCGACCATTGTCCCAACTTACTCAGAAAGATCTTAAATTTTCTTGGAATGAAAAAGCAGAGGTAGCCTTTCAAGAATTAAAAGACAAACTGACATTTGTGCCCATTCTAGTGTTGTCAGAGCAAGGGGTCAAATATACTATTTACACCGATGCCTCTCGAGTCAGTTTGGGGTGTGTACTTATGCAGAAGGATAGGGTGATCGCCAATGCCTCACGATAGTTGAGGAAACACGAAGAAAATTACCGCACTCACGACCTGGAGTTGGCGGCGGTCATTTTCGCATTAAAGCTTTGGAGACATTACCTCTATGAAGAGGAGTTCGAGCTCTTTTGAGACCATAAGAGCCTCAAGTACATCTTTACGCAGAGGGACCTGAACATGAAGCAACACCGTTAGATGGAGACATTGAAAGACTTCAAGTTTGAAGCCTCATACCATCTTGGCAAGGCCAACCTTGTGGTCGATGCGTTGAGTAGCAAGAAAACTGTAGAATTTGTAGCCCCACTGATGGTAGGAGAGTGGAATATGGTGGAGATGCATCCAGGTAGTACAAAGATGTATCGAGATGTGAAGCGTTCATACTGGTGGGACAACATGAAGGCCCAAATAGTAGACTTTATGTCTTGATGCCTCACGTTCCAGCAAGTTAAGGCCGAGCACCGCCGACCCCCTAGTTTACTTCAGCCCATGCCCATTGCTGAGTGGAAGTGGGATTTCATATCTATGGATTTCATCTACGGGTTACCAAAGACGAGAAAGGGGCATGACTCCATTTGGGTGATTGTGGACCGGTTGACAAAGTCGGCCCATTTCCTCCCAATTCGAGTTTCTAATTCGGCAGATGACCTGACTAAGCCGTACATTAAGGAGATAGTATGACTACATGGGGTTCCTCTAAAGATTATGTCGGACTGAAACACACGATTCACGTCTATGTTCTGAACTCGAATACAATAGGCGATGGGGGTGAAGCTGAAGCTTAGTATCACATTCCACCCATAGACTGATGGGCAAACGGAGCGAGTAAATCAGATACTTGAGGACATGTTACGAGCGTACGTACTTGACTTCAAGGACAACTGAGATGACTGCCTCCCTTATGCCGAATTTTCTTATAACAACAGTTTCCAAGCAAGCATTGGCATGACTCCTTACAAAGATTTGTATGGATGCAAATGTCGGGCTCCGCATTGTTGGGCGAAAGTTGGCAAGAAGAGCTTGGTTGGCCCAGATCTAGTTCAGGCGACCTTAGAAAAGATAGATATTATCAGGCGTCGACTCCTTATGGCCCAGAGTAGGTAGAAGAGCTACGCTGATATGAGACAGAGACAGTTGGAATTCGAAGTTGGGAACCATGTATTCCTTAAAGTTTCTCCAATGAAGGGAGTACTTCATTTTGGCAGGAAAGGGAAACTCACGCCGAGGTTCATTAGACCTTTCCAAATTTTAGACCGAGTGGGTGTGGTGGCATACCGTCTCTCCTTACCCACACCACTCACAAGCGTACACAACGTGTTTCATGTGTCGATGCTGAAAAAATATGTTCCCGACCCCACTCATATTATCAGGTGAGAGCAAGTACAACTAAGGGAAGATGTCACCTATGTATTGCGGCCCACACGTGTTCTAGATAGGAAGGAGCAAGTATTGTGTAGCAAGGTCATCCCACTAATGAAAGTGTTATGGACGCACCACACCGAGGAAGAGGCAACTTAGGAAATGGAAGCTAAGGTCCATAAGAACTACCCACAAATCCTTGAGGAGTACGAACAGGTACTAATTTCGGGGATAAAATTTTTCTTTAAGGGGGGTAGATTTTAACGTCCCGAAAAAATCCATACAAAGACACAAGTACAACCTCGGGTAGAAAAACTCAAGGACCGCATCTTGTCGTATAATTTAGACAAGATTTAGTTAACTACTAAATAATCAGTGGATTAAGCTTGGGCCACCATTTTCACAAATGGGAAGGTCTATAACCATGAGTACCACTGACTCAATGTCATCTTAAGACCTAGGAGAAATCCTAAGGGCTTGTCGCTCTCAAGAGTACATTGAAACTCTGTAACTGACCTAGACCTCACGTCGGGGGTCCGATGACCGCAAAACTATAGGACGATGTCCGTCCCGCTGGGCTTGACAACCATCGCTGGAATCAAGCCCAGATAGTGTCTAGAAATGGCCAACTTGAGTCATGAGTGAAGTGCATGAGAAACGCGAATATCTTTAGAAAATGAACCAAAACTTAAGTGAATTGGACTATTCGCTCTCACGCAAAGTTGAAGAATTCAGACCGTTAGTTTGTGACCAAACTTCACCCATGGGGAAAGGAAATTTCCCTGCGCATATCCGTATAATCATGGCCCCGATTGGACACGTACGACCATTGATTTGACACAGGCCCTCCACGGTTGATCGACTTATTCGATCGTACCGAAATCGTGTCCTCGCATGGATCCATGGTCAGGGAGCATACCCTATGACGTAGATGGGTCATGGGCCTCCCTATGAGCCCTGTTCGTTAGAAACAGCCGCCCACGGGGTATAAACAATGTATAAGGTGGCCCAGGGGCCATTTAAATCACATATGGGGCTATAAATAGTCTTCATTTCACCCCCTCTCTCCCATATACGAATTTCATAAACCCTAGAGGGAGAGAGGAGAAAAGATGAAAGAGAGAAGGAGAAATTGTAGGAGATCGCTACAGGAAACTTCTCCCACGAATCCACGCACCTAATCACAACCCCGTTGTGCTACTGAACCTCTTTTAGCTACGATTTCGGGTAAGAAATCCGAACCCTAATATCGATGTAGGACTCCCAGATAGCTTTTATTAACCTAGATAACCAGTTCCATCATTTAGGTGTCCGACGTTCTATTTTTGGAAACGTAGAGTTTGGACCGAGTCTGAGTCGAGCATACTAACAAAAGGTGCGGACTATAAACACTTAGGTTACAGTTTATCAATGCTTTCATGACAGCTAATGATTTATGTCTGTCTTGATTGCTGTCGTATTGTCATAAATACGTTGATTTTTGTATGAGTTACACCTATGAACTATGATAAATGAATGATACACCCTATGTGTTTGTTGAAATGTCTAAATGGGAAATTGTTGATGATTAGTGCTTGTTATGATTTCTAATCTAGGATTCATCATCGTCATATGCATATAGATTTTTCTGTATGAATAATTGATAAAACATATGTTGTAACTAATGTATCCTATATGTTTGATAAATTGTTTAAATGAGAAATTGTTGATGATTTGTATTTACTATAAGTATTAAGGTACGATTTCCTATTGTCTTATGGAATGTATGTTCTCCTCTATGAGGTCAATTGATAAAATGCAAGTTATATTTGACATGGTCTATGTGTTTGATGAAATGCCCACATGAGAAATCCACATGGATTGTTTGTTGAAAGCTGGGATAAGTATTACACATGGTTGTAGCAACATTTGGATAGGATTGGGGCTACAAATGTAGCCCAGTAAATCAGTAAAAGTCTTTGTTCAAGTGGCCAAATTAGTCTCACCACCTTGGGTAAATTCGATGAATTCGAGTCGTACGACGATTATCGACAGTGGCTAGGTCACGAGGGGTGCTTATGAGCTCCATGTCGATTAAGTCAGCATGCGCCCGTACCAATTGAGCTTGCCTAATGAACCGATTGACCTATTGTGTGTTACCATGTATGGACGCGACTCCTTGAATCTAAGGTACCCCTCACCAATGTAAAGATCCACTTTAATCATGGTACCACGATCAACTAAGACTCATGAGCCGGGCATGGTGGTATGGGACACCGAATCTGAGCTGTCGGCCTACGCTAGGGTGACAAGCCTCCTCGTAGTGACCAGTGAGAAACTAAGTCTCGTGAGCTGAGCATGGTGGTATGGGACATCGTGTTCGTGCTGTCGGCCTACGCTGAGGTGATGAGCCTTCCCGTAGTGACCGCGAGCACAACTTCTTGCAACTTGCCTATCGTATGTGTTTGACTAGGAGTAACGAACCTAGATTGATCTACAACATAGGAGTAGGACCACTGCGATTGTCCAATGCCAAATGTTCGATTCGGGTCAATGATATAAAGGGAGGTACCCTAGCTTCCTAAACTTACTGTATGAATGTACTTAATTAATTACTTGGCTAACACGACCATGCATTAGTTAGGATGTGCCAAGAAGGTGCTGGAGTTGCATTATTTTAAGGAAGTGTTGTCATATGTGAAATAGGTTGTCGGAGTCGCTTGTGAGGGAGCTTTGATGGGTGAGGGCATGCATCATTTCATGCACTCCATCTTTGCATTAAAAAGACTATTTAGGAAGTGATTGTTATGATTGCCTTATCATTACTGCTTTAATTGACTTGATAACATGTGTAACTTTTGCCTTATAGAACCACTGAGTTGATCACTCACTCCCACTCTGGGACGGTGTTTTAAAACACCAACCAGACTCTGATGTAGATGCAGGTACAAATGAAGCCTATGCAATGGAACAGGACTTCTTGGATGAGGAGGAGGAATTCTCCTACTTCCAACTCTCGGACGGGTCGATGTAGACCACGTACCATTATGCAAGGACCACTGGGATATCTGGACTTAGTTGGACACATTCACGATACCACTTTTTGTACATTTTGAAACGATACATATATATATTGAACCTACTTATGTACTCATACTCTAGAGGAAATTTTGTGAAACACCTGCATACTTAAATAGATATGTTTTAGACTTCCGCGCTTGCTTAACTTAAATAAATCTGGAGTATGATGTGTTGTTTAGTATAATCCCATGCATGCTTAACTCATTAACATGAAAGAAATATGAATATCATCATCCATACTACATAAGTGATGTTTTAAATCTCAGGAGTAAAGCTCTGCTCAACCCTCGAAATTCACGGTGTTACACCAGGATTTATGTATTTCATCCATGCCGTCCATGAAATGCTGCTGGACTGCTGTCTAGCAGCTGCAGCGTCCCACTATGTGATGTATCTGTTTTATCCACACTGTCCAGATATGGCGGTGGGCCCTGAATGATGTATGTGTTACACCTCCACCGTCCAACATGGATGGTGGGACTCACCCCGATGTACGTGTTCCATATCCACGCCGTCTATCCGTTTTGATGGCACAGGGCCCACCTGCTATATGAGCTGGGTCCACCTAACTGTTCAGTCCCACCTTAATGTGTATGTTGTACATGCTGCCCATCCATTTTTACTGAATCATGGGCTGCCCCTTGTGTGTGGCCTAATGTGATGTATTTAAGGCCCTTGTAATGAGGCCCATTGTGATGTATATATGGCCCGTGTATAAGGCCCAAGTGATGTATATGTGGCCCTTGTATGAGGCCCAAGTGATGTATATGTGCCCCTTGTGTGTCCCAATGTGATGTATTTAAGGCCCATGTAATGAGGCCCATTGTGATGTATATGCGGCCTGTGTATGAGGCCTAAGTGATTTATATGTGGCCCTTGTATGAGGCCCAAGTGATGTATATGTGGCCCTTATATGAGGCCCAAGTGATGTATATGTGGCCCTTGTGTGAGGCCAGATGTGATGTATACAAGGCCCTTATATGAGGCCCAATTGTGATGAGTGATTCCACCATGATGTATGTGTTATCTTCACACCGTTCATCCATTTCTCTAAGGTCGTGAGCCCCATTGCCTTGAGAGGCCCACCATGGGGCTGCCTTGTGAGGCCCATCATGATGTATGTGTTACATACACGATGTCCATCCATTCCTCTGATTTGTATAAGGGTCGTGAGCCCCATAGAGATTTAGATTCAAATCCCAAGTGGACCACATACTAGGAGACAATAGTGGTTAAATGTCCACCGTTGAAATCCTCCCTAAGGCCCGTTGTTAAGCCCATTACCTTGGGAGCAATGATGGTTAAATTTCCATGTTGTAATCTCCCTAAGGCCCATTATTAGGACCATTCTCATCTCCTCTTATTGGGCTTACCCCAAACCGTTGGGCCCCCATTGATGATTATATTACCCACCTTCCCTTATTAGGCTAACCCAAACCTTTGGGCCCCCATTGATGTAGTGATACCCACATTTCCCTTGATTAGGCTATCCCAATCCGTTGGGCCCCCATTTGATGATGGTACTTTCCACCATACCTTGTAGGATTATCTAAACCTTGAAGTCACCTTGTGTTCACACCAGGCCTTCCATATGAAGTGTGGCCCATTTAAATACATATGGTTACCCAAGTTTGGTGACCACACTCATAGGCCCACTTAGATGTTGAGCGGGCTACCTAATCCTTTTGAAAAGGACACATAGTCCTAAATGTATGGACCCCACCAAAGCCACCTTGTGTACATATCAGGCTCCCCGTAGGAAGCCTAACTTATTACATGATAGAGAGGGTGAAGAAGCCCACTTGTTGTACATAAGTTCACCCTCTTAACTCACCTTGTTGTACACCCACTTGACTCACCCCATGAGACATATCTTATCCTTATATCCAATTGCTAGGACCTCGGTGTCACATATAATCATCCACACCGTCCATTTACTTTTTTGGGACAAGTGTGAGGCCTATCCTTGACGTTAGTACACCATCACCTCTTACCGTAGATGGAAGAATATGTGGTACCAGATTTAGTATATCCACTGTGTAGATCCTATGTCACGCCCCATTTCCGGGGACGGACAGCTTCCGTGATGTCCCGAATCCGGCATTCGACTTCCATACACCAAGTCCCGAGCTCGGTACACCACAAGGAAGATTTCTTATTGAAACTTTTTTATCAAATAATACCTGAGCATGAAGATCCATGATCAAAATACCAAGCAACACTCTCCATTATAAATCCTGATGGTTACAAGTACAATGCTCTTCAAAAGGTACATAACGTCAACATTACCAAATCAAAGAATAGATACAATGCATCGAGAAAGCTAAGTCTTCCAATCTACTCCTGCCTTGAAAAAAATGGAAAATAGGAAGCTTAGGCAAAAAGCTTAGTGAGTACACACGTGTGTGCAGTGTATCCTACATGTAAGCAAGATAAATATGCCACGAAGAAATCATATATGGTGAAAGGCATATAGTATGTAAGGTATGATGCCGATACCAATGTCAATACAATACATATGCATCATAGTAATACTCCGAGTCAATGCTACCAGCATCACCAAGTCATATTTTCATTTCTCCTATACCACAGCCGTAATCGTATTGCATGAATCCGTAATCACATCATCATCATCATCATATTGTCATGTCATAATCATATAATAACAGAAATACTGGTAAGATCATGAATCATACGATATCAGAGTAAGCGGAAATACTGACAAGTCCATGAGTCATACAATATCAGAGTACACAATACAGATCAGCTATGCAAATGAAGAGTCATAAAAAGACAAATATCAGATGTCGAGGATGCAATGCAATATACAATTCCTGATGAGTTCACAAATATCGTCAGTCGTATCTAAATGCAGAAACACAGAAACCCAAAATGTCATATGTCGTGGATGTAATGCAATATGCGGTGCGAATGGAATGACCATGCTGGAGTGTGAAGTCGGGATGATAGTATGTAATATCGCAAGCTATGGGGCCCATCACAAGGGACTTCTATCCAAACCAGTCCCATACCTAATTTAGATAATCAGACTCAATGTGGTAAACTTCTAATCTCAGGTTAGTCGCGCGCCCCAACCGAAATCCTGGCCATTGCGAAGGTACACATAAAAATAGTTGCGCACCACCAACCCAAGTGGATAATGAATGAGTTTGCAACTCCTGTTTAATAAGTCCACATATCAGTACTGTTCATCTCTGGGATCATCACTGGGGTCTAGTACACTCTACACCAGCTTGCCGCCCCATTAAGCGCACAACTAGGTAAGTGGAAGTGACCTTACTATCCGCCTGGCCAGTAGTCAGCCAATATCTACCCGGCACGTCAATAGCGGACCCATTCACGAGCTGGTCAAACTCAGCCTAGCTATGCCTACTCCCTTAGCTGGGTAAGGCTACACCCCCTCCTAACCGACCACGACACAGTGGGAGATGCGGCCTGCTAGTATATAGCCCTCATGTGCTCATATATATTCACTCGGTCTCGACGTTGGGGCGTCCTCTCATACCAAGAGGGTTTAGAGACTTTCACCCAGGGCCATCTAAGCCAGCTCGATGCTGATAACAGATTTTCGGTGTCCCATCTAGCCATCCACGATATGCCTGTGGAGGCTACGCCCTTGATGTCGCTAGGGCATACAGTAATCACAACATACAATGCAAGATGCATGAGTCATATAATCCAGTCATGCATCAATCCTGCGCATACCGTGACCTCCACTTATCAGGGAGTCTCATAACAACCTGCCCAATGACATATGTAATGGTCAACCACATCTCATAACAAACATGCGGATGATGCGTATGGGCATGTATCATGATGTTATGCTATCACATACTCATAATCGGTATCAATAACTGGCATCGACAATCGACCTTGACAATGTGGACATTTAACCAACATTGCCCCCAAGGAATGGCCCACATAGAGCTTAACATATAGTGGACCCATAGCCTCACACAAGGGCCAAATATACTAACACCATGGGCCTCACTCAAGAGCTTAATACACATTACGATGGACCTCTTACATGGGCCTAACATACATCACAATGGCCTTCATCGCCTAGCCCTCAAATGCACCATAATGGGCCTCATCACATAGCCCTCATATACATCACATTGGGCTTAAACATGGGCTGAATACACATCATAATCGACCTCATCACATAGGCCTCATATACATCACATTGGGCCTTAAACATGGGCTGAATACACATCATAATGACCTCAAATATGATCCGCGTATACATCACATGGGCCTCGGCACATGGACCATAAACATGAGCCTCAAATATAACATAATCGACCTCATATGCATCAATGGGCCTCATACACATTAAGTAGGCTACATCAATGGGCTGCACTAATGGGGCAACTGCTTTACTAAACTTTCACATAGTCAGGCGAGCAGTACCACAATTTCACATAGTTTAGTATGTATACGATTACTATCATGATCTAGTGTGCATATTTCAAAATATCCAAACATAATTAAGCAATCATAATCCTACATACGAATACAAGGCTACACCAATTATGATGAGTCTTATACTACAACCACTTCACATGTCACATAGTTGATGACTCATATTCGGTGTCACATAGTTAAGGGCCAAGAGCCACATTTCATCATACCATTTATGGTTTAGAGATCACATCGCATAGAATCCAGGACCTTGATAGCATTAGCTTGGGTAACATAACCCTACATCACATTCGGTCTAGTGTACAACTTGGTCATACGTGATTCAAGTGGCAGTGTCTATATCGTTAAGCACAAACCTATGTTGTTGAATGGCTATCAATGCCACTTGATTTCATACGGTTAGGTGGCCTTATGCGTATTTCACGTTCATACAATTAGATGACTACATATACTATATATACTCCACCATTGCTTATGATTAGGTGGCCATACTGTAACATCCCGGATTTTTCCCAACTTGGAATTAGACGTCCTTAGGCGATGGGTCAATCCTAACACAGGTTTAACTTCTCAAACACTCAATTAAAGCCTCAAATCCCTTTTCAAACCATTTTCTTCACAAATTACACCCTTCACCACCTTGATCTTTCAATTTTTCAAAGTGCTTTTACCCTAGACACTATCTTAAACTAGCTAAGTAATATAACTTGGATCACTTTATATACAAAATACAAAGGCCCAGGTACCACCTCAGACAGAAATCTTACAGGACTAAATCCTTTAGAAATTAGGTGAGATTTAGCTAGTGTTAAACTAGAGTGCCTGTGAAATTAACACCAATCACTTTAAATACGATCTGCAACACCCAAAACTTGTAGAATCATTGACGCTAGGTTACCCTAAAATCTAGGATCAATCTCATTACCCGGCTGCTCTCGGGAGCATCTCGAAACTCCGTATCAGATCTGGACCGCACGTCGAAAGTCCGATGAACACGAAGTTAAGGAATTAGGACCGCCTTGCTGGGCTTGACAACCATCTCGAAAATCAAATCTAGATAGTGTCCCAGCGCTATTCGCTTGAGCTCGGAGTGAAGAGTGTGAGAAATGTGAAATTAATTCAAAATAAAATATCTTGAATAGTAATCTGGCACGTGTCACTGCGGATCAGTTTTAAGCAACCAGATCATCAGAATCAGACCAAATTACACCCTCGGATCAGGAGAAATTTCATACACATTTACATGTACTCGGAATCTCCGATCGAGATCCGTTGATCGTTGAACTGAAACTGGTCCGGCACGCGTGATTTGGAATCCCGACTGAAATGAAAACTTAATAGAACGTAGATCCAGTGTTAGTGAGCTTAAGTCCGACCTTTGGCTCAAGGAGGCCCGCCAGAAGTCCTCCGTAGAGCTGAAACTGACCCGTTTTGGTTATAACCTAAGTATACTTTGACCTGGAGTCTATTTCGGTGAGTTTTTAGACTAATAAGGACCTTAAACCCTCTCTCATTACAGCCATACGAATTTGAGAGAAACCCTAGAGAGAGAAGAGAGAAAAGAGAGAGAAAGTGTGAGAGTTGTGAGAGATCCTTCCTGCCACTCTTCCCTGCCGCTCCACGAGCTCCACCGCTCCGTTCTCATCGTTTTCCCAGCGATTTCAGCCCCATTTTAGGTAAGAACCCTAACCCTAATCTGATTTGGGGCTTGGGTGGTTGTAGGTTATGAAATAGCTAACCTATTTCGTTCTATAGGTTGCCAAACTGCTGAATACGGAAGCTTAGCAAACCTATCGACTCCGTTACGATTCTACGACAAAAGGTGCGGACTTTAGGTGTATAGGTTATGGTTTTCAACGCTTTCAATGTCAGATAATGATAGATTCATGATCTGCATGCAATTGCACATGTACAAAGTGCTTTTTGTTTTCTGTTTCGATTAAAGATGTAGATTATGGAATGTTGCATATTCTAGGTATTCGTAGAAAATACCGTATACGTATAATTTTTGGAAATGTGTTTGACATGATTATTTGTTGTATGAATATACGATATATGGATAAAATACTTATTTGGTGAAAGGATTCGCCCAAATACATGTTCTACTAATATACACTATGTACGTAGAAATACTGTATTGTAGAAAGTACCGTATACATATATATTTTAGAGATGTGGTTGCCATGATTATTTGTTGTATAAATATATTATATATGCGTAAAATACTTGCTTGGCGAAAGGATAACCCTAATACATGTTTTGCAAACATACACCATGTATGTTGTAATAGTGTATCCTAAGTGTTTGTGAAAATGATCGAATGAGTATAGAATTCTCATTCGTGCTCGCCATGACTAATCGTCATGGATATATGATTGTTGTATTGGCGATCCCCCTTTGACGAAAGGATTTGCCCTAAATCACGCCACGACCAAAATTCACTACTTATATTAAAATGTGTGGCCCAAGTGTTTGTGGAAATAACTGAATGAATATGGAACTTGGATTCCTGCTTGCCATGACTATCCATCGTGGGTGTACGCGTGTTATGATTGGGGCAACTCCCTAGTGAAAGGATTTGGCCTAATGCCTATGTGATCAACATATGTCATGTATGTTGATATATGTATTTTTAAAGTGTTTGTTGAAATGTTTGAATGAGTAGTAGTTAGCAATTGTAATGTATAAGGGTGTTGAGATATGATTCTCAACCTCTTTTAACTATGTGTATGATTTCCTTGGATAGTTGTGTGATTAGGAATTGAACATATACAAACTCATGCTTGTGTTGTGCTTCATAACATGCTCAACTGCTTTTATGATTTTATCTATGTAATGCATATGTTTAAATTCATATTTACGTTGTATGATCCGTCATGGGTGATGGGGGAGTGGAGCAACAAATGCGTGCAACAGCCCTGACAGCCCTAAACAGATAATACCAGACCTTGATTGTATGAGTTAAATCTTGATCCACTACTGCTTTATCTATCTGCAATTGATTGTGTTTGGGGCTATGATTATAGTCCAGACAATCGGTACCAGAGTTGAATTCGTGGCTGTGATTCATTTGCCACCTGAGATGTGTTCGACGAACTCGAGTCGTACTTCGGTTGGCGATAGTGGTTGGCCACACGAAGTACTCATGCGCTTCATATCGTTCAACTTGATGTGCGCTCGAGCTAGCCGAGCTCGTCAAGTAACCCGATCTGTCTTATGTATGTTCACCATGTTTGGACGCTACTGGTTGAACTTAGGGTACCAAACTTATCAGTGGAATCCCTTTTAACCATGGTACCTCGATCCGCTAAGACTCATGAGCCGGGCATGGTGGTATGGGACATCGTGGTCGAGCTATCGGCCTACGCTGGGGCCACGTGCCTCCCCGTAGTGACCAGTGAGCAACCAAACTCGTGAGCCGATTATGGTGGTATGGGACACTATATTCGTGCTGTCGGCCTACATTGATAAGGTGATGGGGGAGTGGTGCAACGAATGCGAACAACAGTCCTGACAGCCCTTTGTAGTGACCTCGAGCATACTCTGGAATCGCGGTGAGCCTTAGAATTTTGCCGCGGTGTATGGAGTATGAACTAGGCCTGTTTCTGTATAGTGATGAATCGTTAAAGAGGTGATGGGGGAGTGGTGTAACCTTTACGCGTAACAGCCCTGGCAGCCTTTGCAGTGACCTAGAAAACACACCATCGTCTGAGATTAACTAAAACTGACGACCCTAGAATGGATCATGTTTGGGAATGATACAAGGAAGGTACCTTAGTTTCCCAATCTGTTGTTTGAAATGGACTAATAATAACTCGGTAATCATGCTCATCATGCATTGCATGTGCCTGGAAGATGTGGAGCACTGAGGGATGAAAGCATGCCGCGAACGTGAGATGATGTCGTACGAGGGAGGGTGTGGTGAGGGCATACATCATGACTGCATTCATACTTGCATTAATAAGAGTAGTTAGGAGTGTTTGATTTTACTGTTTTATCATTACTGCTTGACTAAATTGATAACATGTTAACCTATGCTTTATTGTTCCACTGAGTTGATCACTCACTCCCACGTTACGGGACGGTGTTCCGAACACCCACCAGACTTTGTCTGATTGCAGATGGCGACGCTACTCCTGAGGCGGAGCCGAACTTTTGTGATGACGAGGATGCTTTCTCGTATATGCAGTTTTCGGGCGGCTTCATGTGAGTCGTGCCTTGATCGACGGGGTTACAGGAATGTTGATTAGATGACACTACACATTTGGTATAATTTGAACTGTACTAGTAATTCATTAACCTGATAACATTATCACACTCTGGAGACTCACCACTATTTTTATTTATTTTATATATCTATCACAGTCTTCCGCTTGCAATTTAACTGTCTCTGGAGTATGATATGCTGTTTTGGCTTAATCTCACTCATGTTCACTACATTAATGCAGACAACATTTAATCATCATTATCTATGTTGCATAAGTGATGTTTTGGAACTCGGGTGTTGAGTTATGCTCGACCCCCGATTTTTCGGGATGTTACACATACATACGTCACATGCCCACATGATTAAGGGGCCAAACACTTATAAGGCACCCTCACACAACTAGAGTCTACACATTTGTTATAATTGAACATGTTTAAGGGTTTAAACACATATCATATGATATTACTACTTAAGGCCACACTCTAACCAAAGTGCCAAGTGATCAAGGGTTGTCCACAATCAGCCCATTTAAGTGATTAATCATCATTACTTCAAAAATTGCAATACCAGTTCATCATACATTCAACACATGGAGATTATAAACTCTTGTCGAAGAGGCCTAATGGTTGGCCCAAACAAGGCTACCACTGATGGGCCCACATGGAATTCACTCAAAATGGGCCTTAACATACTTGGGCTCACACACCAATGTAATTCACAATGGGTCCTATGTGGTGGAGTCCATGGGAATTTCCCATGAGGTTGAGTTGTGTGTGACCCACTTAAGACTTAGGTTTGCTTTGATTTTAGTCCAAATCCTAAAATGATATGAGGAAGTGGATGGTCCACATGGATTAAATAGATACACCATGGTGGTCGTAGGTTGGATTCAATGGTTAGGTATTCATTCTCACAGCCTTGTATTGTATGGACCATTTCAGGTTGGATTGGCTGATATTTGGGACAATGGCCTAAAGGGGGCCCGGTACATGGGCTGGATGGGTTGAATATCTAATATTACATCGCCAGGATGGCCCATAACAAATTTTCAGTGATGAGAGTTCAATTTACATTATTTCAGAATGTATGGCTATCTAATCATTGGATGGGCCTGACTCTTGGTAACATACTATCAAAAGGGCTGATAAAATAGATAAACGATGAGGATCTTAAATATACATCATGTCATAGCCATGGTTGATTAAGTGGCATAACACCTACATCAAAGTGGGCCATACCACACACAAGTTGAGAGGGTTACCTTCCGTTAAATATTCATAATCATTTGTTGGACCCACAGAGATGTGATTCATAAATCGAGCCCATCCATTATGTGTGTCCCACTTGGTTGAGGGGTCAGGGAGAACAAAGTCACATGGGTCCCAAAGTGATGTATTTATTATATATACAAAATTCATCTATTTTTATTTATTTATTTAGTTTTTTAGAGATCATTTTGGAGCATTATCCAAAAAATGAATCATATCCAAAGATTACCTTGACCTCGCCACAAATAGCAGTGAAGATAATGATTTCACCCTTAAACAATTCACAGGGCCAACATAACGTTTATTTTCCATTCAATCTGTTCATAAGGTCACAATGACCTGAATTAAGAGGAAAAACAAATTTCATACTGGTCCCAAAACTTCTGTGACCCAAAATGGGTTCCAATGGTAGACGGTCAATCTCTGCTGCTTTTGTAGTGTGGACGACTTGATGGTTAGATCTGTTTTATTTTATTTTTTCTTATATATATATATTTTTTAAAGCCTTGAGACAAGCTGGCCAAATGGATGGAAGGTTTGGATACAACACATGCCTCATGATCAGACCCACAGAACTTACTGACATCACAACAAGTCTTCTTATGTTTTTAGATGGCGTGGGCCACCTGAGTTCCTTGTATGGCTAATTTTTAGGGGATCCCATCATTTAAAGGGGACCCGTCAAATGCACGGTGCTGATGTTCGACATACATCATGGTGGGGCCTATGGCTGGGACCCACAGTCCCTGCCTACATTCCAAGCAGCTGGATGCTGCTTGCTGCAGCGTCCTCTAGATGTTTACAGCAGCAGCATCAATTATTATTATTTTTTTTGTTTTTCAGTAGTTTTTCATATGTGGGGCCCACATTAGGAAAATCAACTCCGTCTATAAGATTCTCGGGCTCGTGACAACTTCAGTAAGCCCAAGATTCGATATATTTTGATGTACAAAAACATTACAGCGGGCCCTAACAGATTATCACTATTAAAACAATATTTTTGATGGTGTGGCCTACCAGAGATTTGGAATGGCTTCATTTTTCGGCTCAAGGCCTAAAATGAACTGGGAAATTGGATGGACGACATGGATTAAATGCATACATCATGGGTGGGGCCTGCCGTTGTCCCACAACCCCTTTCCCTTTTTTTTTTTTTTTTCTTTCAAGCAGCGGCAGGGACGCTGCTTGCTACAACGTCCTCTAGACGATAGTAGCAACAGCGTCTGCTCCTTTAAAAAAAAATTTCTTTATTTATTTATTTATTTTTATTTTAATGGTGTGGTGTGTACATGTGTGCATGGGTGTGAGTGTGTGTGTTTGGCCAGCCCAATGGGCCACACTTTGGATAGTTTGGATGGCCTACAATATTCTGGTGGGGCCCACTATCAATGGGTCCCACATAAAGTCTATAAATAATTATTTTTATTATTAATCTTTTTATATGTATCTTTCCATGAATCCACACCATTAAACACATCATTATCATCATATCATCACATTTTTTATCATCTTTTTATATGTACTCTCCTATGTATCCACACCATTGCTCACATCATTATCATTAAATCATCACCACTAATAATCATAGAAATTAAAAAAAAAAAAAAAAAAAAACAAGAGTGGAGTGGGCGTACTCACCTTGATGGATTAGATGAATGGTTAAGATGGATGGAAGGGATGGGATTGATGGAATTGATGGCCCACCAAGATCACTCCTCTCTCTCTCCTCTCTCTCTCTCTCTCTCTCTCTTTGTGTAGAAAAAATGGTGAAATGCTAAGGGATGGTGGACTATTTGTAGAGAAATAGACAAAAGTTAGGTTAAGTTAGGCTAATGTGATTAATGTTAGCTTAGGCTAGGATTATGGGAAATTGTGCATGATTAAGAATTAATAGTGGATTAAAGGGCCATGGGATGGGATGGTGTGATGATGTCATACATAGGGTATGCTATGGAGAAGAGTTGACTTTGGGGAGCACATGAGAGAGGGAAGGTATGGGTGTGTGACATCACACACATGGGTTGAGATTCTCTCACCCATGTGTGGCATGTGCATGTGTGAATGGCATGTGTTGTGCACATGTATAGAATGGAGTACATGGCGACATGCGCATATGATACACTAACGATTCTTCACGGCTTATCTCACTAACAGAGCGTCATACAGATGCACGGGTGGTACCCACGCGATCGCGGCGATGGGGCGGTCGATATGAAATTGGTTTCAAAGTCTTGGGGTTCCGGTCGGTCTGGTGTGCACTATGCACATCTAGTCCAGGTTTGGCTAAGGGCGTCGATCATCGTGCACATAGGCATAGAAAGTGGTATGGAATGGACGGGGTGTTACAGCCTATCTCAATGTATGGGTTAGATCCGTCATCCGTCTAGTGGGCCCCATCTTGGGATAAATGATATATTAGTACCTAGGAAGCTAATGCTAGTCTAACATAGGACATACCACATGGACTCCTATAGTTGTAGAAGGGGCATGTCGTTTAGCCCCTACTCTTGTAAATGGCATACCGGCTAAGACCAATCATTGCCTGTGATATTTGATAATCATGCTAGTGTACTTAGTCTAGTAGGACACACTGAGAACATGTTTAGTATTATGTAACGCCCTGAAAATCGGGGGTCGAGCATAAACTCAACTCCCGAGTTCCAACGCATCACTTATGCAACAAAATGAATGATGATTGAATATTGCTAGTATTAGTGTAGTGAACATGAGTGAGATTAAGCCAAAACAACATATCATACTCCAGAGACAAGTGAATTAGCAAGCGGAAGACTGTGATAGATCAATAAAATATAAAAACTGTGGTGAGTCTCCAGAGTGTGATAATGTTACCAGGTTAACTATTTACAAGTAAAATTTTAAAATATACCAAATGTGTAAGTGTAATGTCTTCTATCCCAAGTACCATAGCCCCGTCAATACAATACCAGGTCTTCATAGACCTGTCAGAGAGTTACATGTAGGAGAACTCCTCCTCAACATCATAGTAGTAGTTCGGCTTTGCTTCATAAACATCGTCATCACCTGAAACTCAACAAATCTGGTTGGTGTGTACAACACCGTCCCGTAACGTGGGAGTGAGTGATCAACTCAGTGGAACAATAAAGCATAGGTTAACATGTTATCAATTCAGTCAAGCAGTAATGATAAACAAGTAAAGTCAAATAATTCTAAATACTCTTGTTAATGCAAGTATGGAATGCAATCATGATGTATGCCCTTCCCAAACCACCCTCGTACGACACCATCTTACGTTCGCGGCATGCTTTCATCCCTCAGTTCTCCACATCTTCCAGGCACATGCAATGCTATGATGAGCATGATTACTGAGTTATTATTAGTCCATTTCAAACAGCAGGATTGGGAAACTAAGGTACCTTCCTTGTATCATTCCCAAACATGATCCATTCTAGGGTCGTCACTCCTAGTTGTCTCATACGATATTATGGTTTGAGAGGCATAGCGAAGGCATCACAAAGGGCTCGTCACCCGTCAGCACGGATACAGATCTCACCGTATGCGGCTCAATTGCTGGCCGTCAGCTCGAATACAGGTCTCACCGTACTCGGCTCAATCGCTGGCCGTCAGCTCAAATACAGGTCTTACCGTACTCGGCTCAACTCATGCTCTAGTTGCTGCGAAGGGCTCATCGCCAATCACGGACCTTAGAGTATACTTGAAGACACTACGGAGGGATCGTCGCCCGTCAGCACGAATACAGGTCTCACCGTATTCGGCTCTCGCCGTATGTGTCGACAGCTCGAATATAGTGTCCCATACCACCATAATCGGTTCACGAGTCTGATTGCTCACTGGTCACTACGAGGAGGCACGTGGCCCCAGCGTAGGCCGACAGCTCGACAACGGTGTCCCATACCACCATGCCCATCTCATGAGTCTTAGCGGATCGAGGTACCATGGTTAAAAGGGATTTCACTGGTAAGTTTGGTACCCTAGGTTCAAGCAGTAGCGTCCAAACATGGTGAACGTACATTAGACAGATCGGGTAAATTGACGAGCTCGGCTAGCTCGAGCGCACCACAAGTTGAACGATATAAAGCACATAAGCACTTCGTGTGGCCAACTACTATCGCCAACGGAAGTACGACTTGGGTTCGTCGAACACATCTCACGTGACAAATGAATCTTAGCCACGAATTCAATCCCGTTACCGATTGCCTGGACTATAATCATAGCCCCAATCACATTCAATTGCAGATAGTTAAAGCAGTAATGGATCAAGGTTCAAATCATACAATCAAATTTTGATATTATCCGTTTAGGGCTGCCAGGGCTGTTGCACGCACTCGTTGCTCCACTCCCCCATCACCGATGACGAATCGTACGACATATACATGAATTTAAACATATGCATTACATAGATAAAATCATATAATCAGTTGAGCATGTTATGAAGCACAACACGAGCATGAGTTTGTACATATTCAATTCCTAATCACACAGCTATCCAAGGAAATCATACACATAGTTATAGGAGTTGAGAATCATATCTCAACACCCTTATACCTTACAATTTACTAACTACTACTCATTCAGACATTTCAACAAACACTTTAGACTACATACATCAACATACATGACAAATGTTGATCACATAGGTATTAAGCCAAATCCTTTCACTAGGGAGTTACCCTAATCATAACACGCATACACCCACGACGGATAGTCATGGCAAGCAGGAATCCAACTTCCATATTCATTTAGTCATTTCCGCAAACACTTGGGCCACACATTTTAATATAAGTAGTGTATATTGGCCGTAGCGTGATTTAGGGCAAATCCTTTCGTCAAAGGGGTATCGCCAATACAACAATCATAAATCCATGACAATTAGTCATGGTGAGCACGAATGAGAATTCTATACTCATTCGGTCATTTTCACAAACACTTAGAATACACTATTTTAACATACATAGTGTATATTAGCAAAAACATGTATTAGGGTGAACCCTTTCGCCAAACAAGTATTTTATCCGTATATAATATATTAATACAGTAAATAATCATGACAAACACATTTCTAAAATTTATACGTATACGGTACTTTCTACAAATACCTAAAGTATGAAAATTCCATATTCTTCATCTTTAATCAAAACGGAAATCAGACAACACTTTTGTAAGTGCTATGGTCTCATGCTCCTTTGGTTGTCAAATTTTGATGTATCAAAACATCTATCTGTGTCTTGTGCTTGTATGGTGATTTATATGTATTCAAGACACTGCATAAACACTTCATGACATTATTGAAGTTCAAGAAGCTACAATGTTGAAGTCTCAAGAAGCTACATTATTGAAGTTCAAGAAGCTACAATGTTGAAGTTCAAGTCTTAAGAAACAACTCAAGAAATGACTTCAAGACTAATAAGCAACGCATGAAGTAGTTTTTATGCTGATGAAGATCTCAAGTTTAAAGCTACAACAAGTTCAAGATCTCAAGCCTGATATGGTTCAAAAAATCTACATTCGTTGAATGGTCGAAGTTCAATGTCCATACGACATGGTTCAGGTTTGAATGACCTTAGGTTGACCCTTTAAGTAGGTCACTTTGGATACATAAATCAAATGTTTATTTTACATAAGTTTGGTCTATTCTACGACCAGTCCTAGCTCTTGTTCGACCAGTCCTAGCATTGGTTCGACTAGTCCAAGAAATTCCACGACCAGTCCTAAGTTGTTGAAGATTTTTCAGAATTTTTTGGTACACCCACGACCAGTCCTGGAGGTCCTTCGACCGGTCGTAGGTGTGGCTTCGACTCGTCCACGACCAGTCGTAGAGCTACGACTCAAAGTCCAGCAACCTAATCTATGGTCCTACGACCAGTCGTAGAGATCTACGACCAGTCGTAGGTGACCCACGACCAGTCGTAGGCTTCTCACGACCAGTCGTGGAACGACTTTCAAAGATCGCGCTCAATATTTCAAATATCCGTTAGAGCTACGACCAGTCGAAGGTTTCTAAGACCAGTCGTAGGTAGGAGTGATTTTTGCTTCTATAAATTGAAAACGAAATTTAGAGTTTTCACACTTCAACTTGATTCAATTCAAGAAATTTCAAGTGATCACTCTGAGATAAGTCTGTGTTTATTTTAAGCTACATTGTGCTTATTTAATATTTTTTTGCTAGCTTATTTAATTTGATTTTGTTTCTGTATTCCAATCTTTTTTTTGAAAAGAGGAATTATCTTATTCCTTCTTCTTGGAATCAAAATCAAATATAGCTACGCCCAACTAGTTAAAATCTAAAATCAATTAGAATTTAGAACCATATGAATGTGAGTATTGGAAATTGAACTTTGACATTCAATCATCTACTCCGATTGGTTCTACCGGGCTGCTACGAAAAGGAGAAATCCAGGTATTTTACAATTCTGTAAAATTTATTTACTTTTGGTTTTGTTTGAGGTTAAGCCAGAAAAATCTCATTGTATTGGTTTTGTTTGAGGTTGAACCAGAGAAAAAATCTCATTGTATTGGTTATCTGAGGAGAGCCAGAAAACTCAGAAAAGAGGGGTTTTTGAATTGTGTAAGCCCAAGTGAAAAAGACACAATTGTAAAGGTTTTTGGTGAACCTGTGAAAACCTATTTGATAGTGAACGCTAATATCCCCTGTGTGAGGATATTAGGAGTGGAGTAGCTTTTGTGTGGCTGTTGAAAGACAGTTGGTGTACACACAGGCGAACCGCTATAACTCTTTGTCTTGTGGATTGAATGCTTGCTTAATTTTCATATCTTTTATCATTCAATGTGTGGAATGTACAAGTGGCTGTGAATGTTGTAACTATTTACATTTCAAGCAAGTGTGGGGATTGTGTAATAATTTAGATCTATACTTCTGCATTTAATTTCAATTCCTTGGTATTTCATTTACTTCTATTAAAATTGAGTCCTTGATCCAAAAGATGTTCTAGAAATAAGGTTGTCCTACCATAAGCCCTTGTTTATTATGGTGTAAAGTTGTCCTTAGAACTGAATTTGTATCAATCTCTCAATACTTATTTATCAAGGTGATTTAAATTTAGCATTGTGAATTGATTCATAATTGTAAGGCTATTGGTTTACTTTATTTCCGCTGATTTTATTTTAAATTTGGCATAGTCCTATTCACCCCACCCCCCCCCTCTAGGACATATAGCTTGGCCTTTTCATGTGGTATCAAAGCCTAATAGCTCATTTTTGTTGCTTTTTATTTGGATTTATTTCCTGAGCTAACTATCTAAGCTATATAAAAAGATGTCAAATTTTGATAGCCTTTCAGTTACTAGGCCTCCACCCTTTGATGGCTCCAATTATGCCTATTGGAAAGCCAGAATGAGGATCTTCCTCAAATCAATGGATGAAAGTGTGTGGCAAGCCACAGTGACTGAATGGAATCCTCCTATCATGGAAGTAACTGGAGTTGATGGTTCAAAATCTATGAAAATTACACCGTATTTCCAATGGACCACACTTCAGAAAAATGAGAGTAGTGCTAATGCTAAAGCACTAAATGCAATCACTTGCGCACTATCACCGGATGAGTTCAAAAGAATCATATCCTGTGATACTGCAAAGCAAGCCTGGGATATTTTAGAAATGACACACGAAGGTACATCAATGTCAAGAAATCTAAAGTCTAACTCCTCACAACTAAATTTGAAGAAATTCATATGGAGGAAAATGAAATGTTTATGGACTTTTACACTAGATTGAATGACATTGTAAACTCAATGTGGGGTCTTGGCGATAAGATCCCAAAGAAAGTAAAGTGTGTGCAAAAATACTACGCTCTCTTCCTGAACGGTTCAATTCTAAGGTAACCGCAATCAAGGAACTTCGTGATACGGATAATATGAGGGTAGAAGAATTAGTTGGTTCTTTACAAACCTATGAATTAAGTTTTAAAGCTCCTAAAGGTAAATCTATTGCTTTGAAGTCATCTAAAAGTATTACTCAAGAAAATTCAGATTCAGAAAAGTCTGAAGATGATATGGCCCTTTTGGCGAAAAAGTTTTATAAGATTTTCAAAAGTAAGAAAAGAGTCGACTTTCAAAAGGCAAATGAAAAGAAACGTTCTAAACCTAAGTCTAAAACTTGGAAGTCATTGAAAGATAGTCAATATTACAACTGTCAAGAATATGGGCATTAGCAAACAAATGTCCTAAAAAGGACAGATCCAAAAGAAAGGGTATGTTGGCTACTTGGGATGAATCGTCTGATTCTGAAGCCTCTTCTGAATCAGAAAATTCAGAAACCGAGTCGGGCAGTGAACTTAAGGCCCTTATGACTCTAGCCAAGTTTACTTTTTCAGATCACGATGATTCAACAAGTGAAGAAAATTTGGATAGTGATCATGAAAATGATGAAGATCTTCAAGATGCTTACAATGCCTTATATAAGGAAAGTTGTAAAATTGCTGTCAAACTTAAACTTCAAAAAGAAAAGTTTTTTAAACTTAAAGAATGTTTTGAAACCCTTGTTTTAGAAAAATCCCAAATTTCAGATTGTTTTGAAAAATCAAAGTGTGATCTGGAATTCAAAACATCCCTGATTGAAAATTTGAAATCTGAAAATGAGAAACTTAAAAATGAAGTATCTTCTCTTCTGAGTTTGAAGGACAGATGGAGATATGCCCAAGGTGATCCAAAATTAGAAAAATTATTATCCGGATCAAGAAAATGTGGCGATCGATCCGGGTTGGGCTATGATAAAAACACATCTCCTAAACAGAAGAATACTCCTTCCAATTTTGTGAAAGGAGAGACTTCTAACTCAAAAGGAAAAGGTACTAGTCAAGTTTTTTCTAAAAATACAAAAACTTTTCAAAACCACAAAAGCAGCTATATAATTTCAAAAATCAGATTCGAAACCCACTAGCTGAAAAATTGTTGATTTACTTAAGGAACTATTAAAATCTAACTCTGTAGGACACTCTTACAACTGTAAACAAAAGAAGACCAACTATTCTCCTAAACCCAAAACAGTTCTAAAATGGGTTCCTAAGGTTGCCTGTTTGGTTGCTCACTGCTTTCAAAGCTACAAGCCATTCGAAATGGTACCTAGATAGTGGATGCTCCAGACATATGACAGGCGACAAGGCACTATTCACCGATCTTAAAGATATGACTGATGGGTCAGTCACATTTGGTGATGGTAGCAACTGCAAGATAATTGGCAAAGGTACGGTCCAACTCTATAACCTTCCCTTATTTAAAAATGTTTTATGTATGTTGAGGTTTAAAACACAACCTGTTGAGCATATCTCAAATATGCGATAACAACCATAATGTTAAATTTTCTAATCAAGGTTGTGAAATTATAAACGAAAAGGATCTGTAATATTAACTGGTCGCAGAACTTCTGAAAACTGCTATATAGTAAGCAATGGTAGCTCATCTAAATAAACGTGCTACATGGTCCATACCGATGAGACAGAATTATGGCATAAACGCCTTGGACATGTACACTACCGAAATTTATACAGATTGAGCAAAAGTGAACTAATTAGAGGTCTACCTAAGATGCAAAAAGTAGACATGATTTGTGGTGAATGCCAGTATGGTAAACAAACTAGGAGCTCTCACAAAAAGGTGAACTCCAATACCACCACAAGACCACTCGAGTTTCTCCACATGGATCTTATAGGACCAACAAGAACGGAAAGTCGAGGTGGCAAAAAGTACATCTTAGTTATTGTAGATGATTATACAAGATACACTTGGGTTTCATTCTTGAGAGATAAATCAGAAACCCTTGATGAAGTGAAAAAGATTATAAAACGGATTCAAACTGAAAAATGTTCTCAAGTCAACAAGATCCGTAGTGATCATGGATCCGAATTTGAAAATAGCGGTTTTGAGAAATTCTGTAGCGATCAGGGAATATCGCATGAATTCTCTGCACCTAAAACTCCTCAACAAAATGGAATTGTCGAGAGGAAGAATAGAGTGCTTCAAGAAATGGAAATGTTATGTTAAATAGCATGAAGCTCCCTAGGAATCTCTGGGCTGAAGCAGTGAATACAGCCTGCTACATCATTAACCGTGTTTATATTTGTAAATCTAATAATAAAACGGCTTATGAAATGTGGTTTGAGAAAAAGCCTTCTGTCAAATACTTTTGAGTTTTTGGCAGCAAGTGCTATATTTTGCGTGACCGTGAAAATTTGGGAAAGTTTGACACTAAAAGTGATGAAGGGATCTTTTTAGGATATTCTTTAAACAGTCGTGCATATCGTGTTCTGAACAACAGGAGCGGTGTGATTCAAGAGTCAATAAATGTTGTGATTGACGATCTTTTAAATACACCTGTCCCTAGTTCAGATAATGATGAAGTGCTTATACTTGAAAAACAAGAAACTTCATCAAGTGAAACTAATTCTGAATTAAGGACTGTTAAAGATCATCCAACTTCTCAAATACTTGGAAACCCTCTCACTGGTGTGCGCACTCGTAGACAATTAGAGGACATATGTAACTACGTATGCTTTACATCCCAGATTGAACCGGTTAACATAAAAGAAGCACTTTCGGATGAAAACTGGATTCTTGCGATGCAAGAAGAACTTAATCAGTTTGTCAGAAATGATGTCTGGTACCTTGTTCCTAGACCTAAAGATAAACATATTATTGGAACAAATTGGATTTTCAAAAACAAATCTGATGAACTTGGAAATATTATTCGAAATAAAGCAAGACTAGTTGTACAGGGGTATACACAAATTGAAGGTATTGACTATAATGAAACATTTGCCCCTGTAGCTCGTCTTGAATCAATCAGACTTTTTATCTCCATTGCTTGTTTTAGGAAGATTAAAATTTACCAAATGGATGTAAAGAGTGCCTTTCTGAATGGTGATTTACATGAAGAGGTATATGTTGAACAACCTACAGGGTTTGAAGATCCTAAATTTACTGATCATGTGTATCGTCTTAAGAAGGCTCTTTATGGTCTGAAACAAGCTCCCAGAGCATGGTATGAAAAACTGACTAAGTTTTTACTGAGTCATAATTTTTAGATGGGATGTGTTGATAAGACGCTCTTTGTTAAGAAACATAACGATGATATTCTAATGGTTCAAATATATGTTGACGATATTATTTATGGATCAACCTGTACTAACATGACTGTTGAGTTTGCAGATTTGATGAAGTTTAAATTCAAAATGAGCATGGTTGGAGAATTAAACTATTTCCTAGGGTTGCAAGTAAAACAACAACCTGATGGAATTTTTATCTCTCAAACCAAATATGCTCTGAATTTAATTAAGAAATTTGGATTTGAGAAAGGTAAAAATTTTGATACTCTTATGAGTACAACTTTGAGACTCTCAAAAGACTCTACAGGTAATGATGTGGATCCTAAATTGTATCGTAGTTTGATTGGTAGTTTGCTTTATTTGACTGGCTTTGAGTGTTTGTATTTGTGCTCGTTATCAATCAAATCCTAAAGAATCTCACTTAACTGCTGTTAAGCGGATTATGCGATATGTCGCAAGTTCTACTAAACTGGGTCTCTGGTATCCACATGAGACTAATGTTCAATTAGCCGGGTACGCAAATGCTGACTAGGCTGAAAACATTGATGATAGGAAATCAACCAGTGGTGGTTGTTTCTACATTGGAAATTGTCTTGTTTCTTGGTTTAGCAAAAAGCAAAGCTCTATATCGCTATCAACAGCTGAGGCTGAATACAGTGCTGCTGGAAATGCATGTACTCAACTTGTTTGGATGAAACGTATGTTAAGCGATTATGGAATTACTCAGGATTCTATGATTTTATTTTGTGATAATTCCAGTGCAATAAATATCTCTAAAAATCCAGTTCAGCATTCACGTACTAAGCATATTGACATTAGATTTCATTACATTCGTGAATTAGTGGAAGAAAAATTAATATTTGGATTACATTCCAACCGAGACTCAACTTGTGGAATTTTCACTAAACCGCTCGACAAAAGCAGGTTTAATAAATTAAAGTTTGATCTCGGTATGTGCAATTTGAATTGAATTTGCATGATTTGGTGTATCATAATGTACATAAGTTTGATGTTTTATTTGCTTAAATTTGAAAATTATTTGAAAAAATTGTAAATTTTGAGTCGGTACTCGACCAGTCGTGAGTGTACACGACCGGTCGTGATACGACCGGTCGAACACTTACACGACCGGTCGTGAAACTCGTGATTTCACTTTATTTTGGGGATTTGACTCTTCTTCTTCATTTCCTTTTTACTCTCCAACGGTCCTAGCTACGACCGGTCGAACCCACCTTCATGGTACTTCAAGGTTAGTGGTTCTTTTGTAATTTTCTTGTAGATTCTTGTTATTGGTGTTTCAAATCTCATTCTTGTAGAATCTATTTGGTCGTTCATTGAAAGTTTGGGGTTTTATCTTGAAAAATCTGTTCTATCAAAACCCCATTTCTTCTATCTTGCATCTTTTTGTTTTCTTGAGTCCTCCTTTGAAAATGGATGCTAGAGGTAAAAAGAAAACTACACGAGGTCCCTCTTCATCTAGATCAGCATCTATTGCACAACGTCATCTTCGCTCTCCCGAAAATGATCCTTCTAATGCTCGGGATTTGCGTATGCGCAATATTATTGTTGAGCATCCTTTTAATGTTAATCACATTGCTTCCTTTGGTATCCTTCCTCTGTTGCAATCTGTGGGATGGGATAACATCTTACATTGGGGTGGAGCTGCATACCAGTCCATTGCCCAATCCATGTTTGCATGTATCTGTGATTTTTCTCTTGAGAATTTAACTTTTAAAATTGATACTCAAGAAGGATTATTTTCAGTGGATCGACATTTGATTGCTCACATTATGGAAATACCTGTCAATGATGAGGGCATTCCAATTCATATTTTACATGACAGACTCTCAGAATCTGAACGAAAAATGCTTACTAGAGATTTATGTAATTTGGATGTTCACTGGACTCATAAAGGTCATGCACTTCCCTTAAGGTACTTGTTACCCAGACATAGAGTACTTCATAGGATTTTCATCTCAAATCTTTATCCACGTTCTGGTAATAAAACCGAACTCACTGCTTTCATGGTTCGTGTTTTGTATTCTGTCATCTCTGGTGCAAAAATATGTCTACCTTCTTTAATTTGTCATTCCATTATTTTGTCTCGTCACCATCCAAGACATAGTGATATTCCCTTTGGTTATTTGTTGACTATGTTGGCAAATCATATGCTCGTGGCTATGCCTGCTAGAGAAAAACTCATCCATCATCTCCCTTTTAATAATTCCAATATTAACAAGATGAATTTAGAATTGGCTGATGGCCAAGTGGATGCTGGTAGCAGTGGTGCTGAAGCAGGAAATGCAGATCAAGCTGGTGATCTTCCTGAAGACGTGAATATGGATGATTTATTTGAAGAACTTGAGTCAGACTCGGCTGATGATCCTGATTTTCAGCCTTCTGATTTTGATGAGAGATTGAATTCCCTTCAAGAGAAGGTGGCTCAAATTCGTGTTACCCAAGACACGCAATTTTCTTATTTACGCAAATATATGAGGCGGGTGCTAGGGGTTTACACAAAATTGATCCATTAATCCTGCTCCCTCTTCTCGTTCTGACTGAATTTTTGATGGGTCTGTAATAATATTTTTTTAGTCTGAACTTTACATGCTTACTGACTTTTTTGAATTATGCACTATGCTCTCTTGAATCAACTCCTATTTTCATTATCATTGTTGCTCTTCTTCCTTTGTCATTTTGTGTCAAAAAGGGGGAGAAGTTTTGGGAGGCTTTGGCTTTATTTGAATTTAATGATTATGATGTGCTCCTATTACTCAGGGGGAGTTAAGCTTCTCAGGGGTAGTTATGGGAGAATGATGCTAGTTATTACTTATCATATCTATATAACTGTGCATAATTCTCTATTTTGAACCTGTTGTGCCTGTACTTCTCTTATTTCTATTGGAAGTATTTATTTGGGTGTTTTGTCACAAATTTGACAAAGGGGGAGATTGTAAGTGCTATGGTCTCATGCTCCTTTGGTTGTCAAATTTTGATGTGTCAAAACATCTATCTGTGTCTTGTGCTTGTATGGTGATTTATATGTATTCAAGACACTGCATAAACACTTCATGACATTATTAAAGTTCAAGAAGCTACAATGTTGAAGTCTCAAGAAGCTACATTATTGAAGTTCAAGAAGCTACAATGTTGAAGTTCAAGTCTTAAGAAACAACTCAAGAAATGACTTCAAGACTAATAAGCAACGCATGAAGTAGTTTTTATGCTGATGAAGATCTCAAGTTTAAAGCTACAACAAGTTCAAGATCTCAAGCCTGATATGGTTCAAAAAAATCTACATTCGTTGAATGGTTGAAGTTCAATGTCCATACGACATGGTTCAGGTTTGAATGACCTTAGGTTGACCCTTTAAGTAGGTCACTTTGGATACATAAATCAAATGTTTATTTTACATAAGTTTGGTCTATTCTATGACCAGTCCTAGCTCTTGTTCTACCAGTCCTAGCATTGGTTCGACTAGTCCAAGAAATTCCACGACCAGTCCTAAGTTGTTGAAGATTTTTTGGAATTTTTTGGTACACCCACGACCAGTCCTGGAGGTCCTTCGACCGGTCGTAGGTGTGGCTTCGACTCGTCCACGACCATCGTAGAGTTACGACTCAAAGTCCAGCAACCTAATCTATGGTCCTACGACCAGTCGTAGAGATCTACGACCAGTCATAGGTGACCCACACCAGTCGTAGGCTTCTCACGACCAGTTGTGGAACGACTTTCAAAGATCGCGCTCAATATTTCAAATATCCGTTAGAGCTACGACCAGTCGAAGGTTTCTAAGACCAGTCGTAGGAGCGATTTTTGCTTCTATAAATTGAAAACGAAATTCAGAGTTTTCACACTTCAACTCAATTCAATTCAAGAAATTTCAAGTGATCGCTTTGAGATAAGTCTGTGTTTATTTTAAGCTACATTGTGCTTATTTAATATTCCTTTTTGCTAGCTTATTTAATTTGATTTTGTTTCTGTATTCCAATCTTTTTTTTGAAAAGAGGAATTATCTTATTCCTTCTTCTTGGAATCAAAATCAAATATAGCTACGCCCAACTAGTTAAAATCTAAAATCAATTAGAATTTAGAACCATATGAATGTGAGTATTGGAAATTGAACTTTGACATTCAATCATCTACTCCGATTGGTTCTACTGGGCTGCTACAAAAAGGAGAAATCCAGGTATTTTACAATTCTGTAAAATTTATTTACTTTTGGTTTTGTTTGAGGTTAAGCCAGAAAAAATCTCATTGTATTGGTTTTGTTTGAGGTTGAACCAGAAAAAATCTCATTGTATTGGTTATCTGAGGAGAGCCAGAAAACTCAGAAAAGAGGGGTTTTTGAATTGTGTAAGCCCAAGTGAAAAAGACACAATTGTAAAGGTTTTTGGTGAACCTGTGAAAACCTATTTGATAGTGAACGCTAATATCCCCTGTGTGAGGATATTAGGAGTGGAGTAGCTTTCTGTGTGGCTGTTGAAAGACAGTTGGTGTACACACAAGCGAACCGCTATAACTCTTTGTCTTGTGGATTAAATGCTTGCTTAATTTTCATATCTTTTATCATTCAATTGTGTGGATTGTACAAGTGGATGTGAATGTTGTAACTATTTACATTTCAAGCAAGTGTGGGGATTGTTGTAATAATTTAGATCTATACTTCTGCATTTAATTTCAATTCCTTGCTATTTCATTTACTTCTATTAAAATTGAGTCTTTGATCCAAAAGATGTTCTAGAAATAAGGTTGTCCTACCATAAGCCCTGTTTATTATGGTGTAAGGTTGTCCTTAGAACTGAATTTGTATCAATCTCTCAATACTTATTTATCAAGGTGATTTAAATTTAGCATTGTGAATTAATTCATAATTGTAAGGCTATTGGTTTACTTTATTTCCGCTGATTTTATTTTAAATTTGGCATAGTCCTATTCACCCCCCCCCCTCTAGGACATATAGCTTGGCCTTTTCAACTTTGTACATGTGCAATTGCATGCAGATCATGAATCTATCATTATCTGACATTGAAAGCGTTGAAAATCGTAACCTATACACCTAAAGTCCGGACCTTTTATCGTAGAATCATAACGAATACTATAGGTTTGTCAAGCTTCCGTATCCGGCAGTTTGGTAACCTAGAGAATGAAATAGGTTAGCTATTTCATAACCTACAACTATCGAAACCCCAAATCAGTTTAGGGTTAGGGTTTCTTACCTAGAAACGGATCTGGAATCGCCGGGAAAGCGATTAGAAGGAGTGGTTGAGCATGGATAGCAGCAGGGAAGAGTGACAGGGAGAATCTCCCACTTCTCTCTCACTTTCTCTCTCTTTTCTCTCTTCTCTCTCTAGGGTTTCTCTCAAATTTGTATGGTTGCAATGAGAGAGGGTTTAAGGTCCTTATATAGTCTAAAAACTCACCGAAATAGACTCCAGGTCAAAGTATACTTAGGTTATAACCAAAGCGGACCTGTTCCAGCTCAACGGAGGACTTCTGGCGGGCCTCCTTGAGCCAAAGGTCAGACTTAAGCTCACCAACATTAGATCTACGTTTATTTAAGTTTTCGTTTCGGTCGGGATTCTAGATCGCAAATGGAGGACCAGTTTCAGTTCAACGGTCAGCGGATCTCGATCAGAGATTCCGAGTATATGGATATGTTTGGGGAAATATCTCTGATCCGATGGTGTAATTTGACCTGATTCTGACGGTCTGGTTGCTTAATACTGATCCGCAAGCGAGAGGTGCCAGATTTCATAATTTTCTATTTTATTTTGAATTAATTTCACATTTCTCACACTCTTCGCTCCGATCTCAAGCGAATAGTGCTGGGACACTATCTGGATTTGATTTCCGAGATGGTTGTCAAGCCGAGCAAGGCAGTCCTAATTCCTTAACTTCGGGTTAATCGGACTTCCGACGTACGGTCCAGATCTGATACGGAGTTTCGAGATGCTCCCAAGAGAAGCCGGGTAATGAGATTGATCCTAGATTTTAAGGTAACCTAGCGCCAATGATTCTACAAATTTTGGGTCTTGCAGATCGTATTTAAAGTGATTGGTGCTAATTTCACAGGTACTCTAGTTTAACACTGGCTAATTCTCGCTAATTTCTAAAGGATTTAGTCCTGAGTAATTTCTATCTGAGGTGGTACCTGGGCCTTTGTAGTTTGTATATAAAGTGATCCAAGTTATACTACTTAGCTAGTTTAAGATAGTGTCTGGGTGAAAGTACTAAGAAAAATTTAAAGAACAAGGTGGTGAAGGGTGGGATTTGTGAAAGAAATGGGTTCACAAGTGATTTTAGCTTTTGGGACTGAGTTTTGACAAGTTAATAAGGTGTTAGGATCGACCCATTGCCTAAGGACGTCTAATCCCAGGTTGGCAAAAATCCGGGATGTTACAATCTACCCCCCTTAAAACAAAATTTCGTCCCCGAAATTGTCTAAGGGTAATAAGAAATGATTTAATTATTTCTTTGCCTAGGTTTTATTGCGTAGGGTATACTAGCCTGGTTCATTTTAGTCTACCCTCAAAACATATTTCTTTATCCATTTCTCATACCTTAATGGTTTGCTACAATTTATTTCTTTACCTATTTGGAGCCTTGACGACGATTCCCAACAATTTAGAGTAAGATAGTTGTTTTCATTGTTTGACCAACACGGAGAGACGGTAATAGTGGGCTTGATCCTGATACATCGATCATCTACCGGGCCACGGTAAAAAGCTCATCGTATCTCTTCCGAATCCTGGTGGATCCTGGTCTTCTGCTCGGCCAAGCAGTGAGTCCATTGGTAATCGCCCAGGATTGAGAATTGTGTCAATCCGTGAATGTTTCACAGTTGTATATTTCAGTAACTCCGTAGTCTGATCACTCTAGAAGCGTAGGGAATGTCCATCAGTGAAAGGCTCAAATTGTCTATTTCTAAGGTTGCCCTTTAGGTCTTAGTCTAAGAGAGTCTTTGTTATTATCTATGTCCAAGGAAATGGTGAATCAAATCTTACTAGGTCATCCTAAAATGGTTTCTCATAGTAGAAGTTGCTAGGGCTTCTATAATGTTGTATTCAAAGAGCACAGTTTCGATCCTGGGCCAGTGGGGTAGGGTCCACCACGCTTTCGCTGTGCCACCCAGATCAAAGAGGTGTATTAGCCAACCTAACTAAGTCTATCGGTCTCTGACATTCCCTAGTGTGATAAGTAGCCTAGTCTTAATTTAGGAGTAGCAGAAATTCATAGGTGTAGTCCAAAGTCTACGCTTATACACTAGATGATTTTAAATTATTTCTAATTCAAGAATTTATTTACCGCGTAGGGTCAAACGTTGTCTAAGTGGAATTGAGTTGCCCGAACTTGAATTTAGCGACACTCGAGCACTACACACATGCTCACACCAACAACGAGGGTCTTAGGGTTCACATTATTAATTTGTTGGATTTCCTATACGGTCAGGTCTGTCGAAATCTAGGAGCACTGCTTTAGGTCCAAAACTCCAAGGGCCTATTTGTCAAACAACCATTTATTCTAAAAGCTTAAGCTGTTAGAGTGTGGTGGGTTAATGTGTATCAAGGGACTCTATCACTTCAACACTACTTGGCCAGGGGTCTTAAGTTGTAGTAAATGGGACTGTATTACTAATCCTACCTCGGGATTTGGGAGTGGTACATTTGGTAGGAGGGTGGGTGGGATAAAAATAAATTTTATAGGCTTTGAAAAATGAGCCTGGTGTTGGAAAAGTGTGAGATAGGATTTCCAAATCCCAGAAAGCGGAATTTCTAAGTGTAATAGGAAAACCCAGGATATACTTTTCATTGCATACATTCCAAACATGGCATTGGAAAACATGGGATACACCCAACCTAGGAACCATATCTTACACATACAGTTATTGTTACTTTTACAATTCTATCCACCTTACTCACCTAATACAGTTGGCCGAACGGGCCCTAAAGGGAAAAAAGGGCTGGAGTTTTGGTTCTCCATGGACTTGGGTCTCAACAGATGTTGTAAAGGCCCAAATGAAAGGAAAGAAATGTAGGAAATGAAGAATTGGAAGGGGTAGGGAGCTTACACGTTTTTGAGCTTCACATGGGGCGTGCAAGGGCCCAAATGAGAGAGATCGGAGAGGGTAGGGAGGTAGGGATGGCTGTGAACGATGGCTATGGAGGGGTTGTGGCCAAAAATGACAGATTGTCAAGTACAACTCCGGTCCATAACAGAAGATGCAGGAGAGCTAATACAACCAACGCTTCAAACACTAGAACACCACTAGGCTTATCATCATGAACACACAAAACAAACAAGCCATGAGACAACGGCATGGATAACTAGGCGAAAATCGAGAAAATTGTCGTACTAGGCTTGAATAGGGTCATGGAAAATGAAGCTGAGGGGGAATAGGGGCTGGAACTTTTGATCCTCCACGAGTTTGAACCTTAACATGGATTGTAAAGGCCCCAAAAGATAGGGTTTGAAGAAAGGAAATGAAGAAATAGGATGGGTTGAGAGCTTACACGATTTTGAGCTTAAAATGAGGGGGTGTGGGAGCTCAAATGAGGAAAAATGGAAAGGGTAGAGGATAGGTGCTACTGTGAACGATGGAGGGGTGTGGGTTTCAACAGAAAATAGTGGAAGAGGCAATTGGAAGGGAGATTTGAGAGAGAAAACCAGATTTTGGAAGGAAAGGGAGAGCTTGGAGGGTCACTTTGTGAATGAAGTACTAGTTTGGGGAGGTTTTAAGCCACGGCCCCTATACCAGAGGGTTCCCTTAGCCCCCAAACACCATCGGCCTGACCGGCCCGACCGGCCGGGCCCGAAACTCGGGGAGGCCTCGCAGACTCGGGTAGGGCCTCCCCGATCAACGGTCTAGATCTCGAGGGGTCGCCCCATGGGCGAGACCCTCCTGTCCCCTAGGCCCCAAAAAAGTATGGGTCCCACCTTGGTTCCTTCCGAAAGTGCTCTGTTTGGCCCCCGACTCCGTTTTGAGCCATAACGGGGCCAAATTGCAAACCGGAATAATTTTATGTGACGTATAGCATATGATTTTGGGGTAGGAGGCGCTAATCTATCCAACTAACCCATTTATTTCACGAGATTCCATAACTTGAATAGTCAAAAGTCCAATTTCTAAATATATTTACTATTTGTAGTAAATTTTTGTTTAAGTATTATTCTCCATCATTTATACGTTAGGATTTATCTCTAGTATGAAAGGACTTAGAAAAAGTTGAAGAATAAGGTGGTGAAAGGAGAGAATTTGAAGGAATTGGATAAAAGGGGTTTTTGGCTTTGAGATGAAGTGTAAGGTGTTATGGTTGACCCACAACCTAAAGGCATTCGTTTCTAGGGAACGACTCAAACCCGTCGACTGACAGCCTAGAAGTGATTCGGGATCGTTTCACGTGATCATGGGTGTATACGGGCCCAATCTCAGCGGTCGATTTCGGTCGGTTTCGCCTTTCGGCGAATTTGGAAAATCCTAAATCGGTTTCTACATTCCGTCGCTCCCTCCTAAGTCAGAGTGCGTCGTGTGACCATAACCCAGGTCCGATTTAATTCAAATCATGATCTGATACCATCTTGTAACGCCCTAAAAATAGGGGGTCGAGCATAAACTCAACTCTCGAGTTCCAACGCATCACATATGCAACAAAATAAATGATGATTGAATGTTATCTGTAATAGAGCATTGAACATGAGTGAGATTAAGCCAAAACAGCATATCATACACCAGAGACAGTTAAATTGCGAGCGGAAGACTGTGATAGATATATAAAATATAAAAACAAACTATGGCAAGTCTCCAGAGTGTGATAAGGTTACCAGGTTAATGAATTACAAGTACAATTCAAAATATCAAAATATACCAAATGTGTAGTTCCATCTAGTCAACATCCCTATAATCCTGTCGATCAAGACACGACTCACGTGAAGCTGTCAGCATAACATATAGGAACAAGCATCATTGTCATCATAAAGGTCTGGTTCCGCCTCAGGAGTAGCGTCGCCATCTGCAATTAGACAAAGTCTGGTGGGTGTTCGGAACATCGTCCCGTAACGTGGGAGTGAGTAGCTAACTCAGTGGAACAATAGAGCATAGGTTAACATGTTATCAATTCAGTCACGCAATAATGATAAAGCAGTAAAATCAAACACTCCTAACTACTCTTTTTAATGCAAGTAAGAATGCAGTCACGATGTATGCCCTCACCACACACTCCCTCGTGTGACACCATCTTACGTTCGCGGCATGCTTGCATTCCTCAGTGCTCCACATCTTCCAGGCACATGCAATGCATGATGAGCATGATTACCGAGTTGTTATTAGTCCATTTCAAACAGCAGGATTGGGAAACTAAGGTACCTCCCTTGTATCATTCCCAAACATGATCCATTCTAGGGTCGTCAGTCCTAGTTAATCTCAGACGATGGTGTGTTTTCTAGGTCGCTGCAAAGGCTGTCAGGGCTGTTACGCACAAAGGTTACACCACCCATCACCTTTTTAACAATTCATCACTATACAGATACAGGCCTAGTTTCAAACTCTATACACAGTGGCAAAACTCGTCGCCTCACCGCAATTCAGAGTATGCTCGAGGTCACTACAAAGGGCTGTCAAGGCTGTTACGCACACTGGTTACACCACTCCCCCATTACCTTATCAATGTAGGCCGACAACACGAATATAGTGTCCCATACCACCATAATCGGCTCACGAGTTGGTTGCTCACTGGTCACTACGGGGAGGAACGTGGCCCCAGCGTAGGCCGACAGCTCGACCACGGTGTCCCATACTACGATGCCCTGCTCATGAGTCTTAGCGGATCGAGGTACCATGGTTAGAGGGGATTTCACTGGTAAGTTTGGTACCCTAGGTTCAAACAGAGGCATCCAAACATGGTGAACATACATAAGACAAATCGGGTTGCTTGACGAGCTTGGCTAGCTCGAGCGCACAACAAGTTGAACGATATGAAGCGCATAAGCACTTCGTGTGGCCAACCACTATCGTCAACCGAAGTACGACTCGGGTCTGTCAAACACATCTTACGTGGCAAATGAATCTCAGCCATGAATTCGATCCTATTACCGACTGCCTGGACTATACAATAGCCCCAATCACATTTAATTTCAGATAGTTAAAGCAGTAATGGATCAAAATTCAAATCATACAATCAAAGTCTGATATTATCCGTTTAGGGCTGTCAGGGCTGTTGCACGCACTCGTTGCTCCACTCCCCCATCACCCATGACAGATCATACAACGTAAATATGAATTTAAACATATGCATTACATAAATAAAATCGTAAAAGCAGTTGAGCATGTTATGAAGCACAACACAAGCATGAGTTTGTACATATTCAATTCCTAATCACACAACTATCCAAGGAAAACATACACATAGTTAAAAGAAGTTGAGAATCATATCTCAACACCCTTATACATTACAATTTGCTAACTACTACTCATTCAGACATTTCAACAAACACTTTAAAAGACATACATCAACATACATGACATATGTTGATCACATAGGCATTAGGCCAAATCCTTTCACTAGGGAGTTGCCCCAATCATAACACGGGTACACCCACGACGGATAGTCATGGAAAGTAGGAATCCAAGTTCTATATTCATTTGAACATTTTCACAAACCCTTGGGCTACCCATTTCAACATATATAGCATATAGTAGCCGTGACGTGATTCAGGGCAAATCCTTTCGTCAAAGGGGTATCGCCAATACAACGATCATATATCCATGACAATTAGTTATGGCGAGCACGAATGAGAATTCTATACTCATTCAGTCATTTTCACAAACACTTAGAATACACTATTTTCACATACATAATGTATATTAGCAAAAACATGTATTAGGGCGAACCCTTTCGCCAAACAAGTATTTTATCCATATATAATATATCAATACCGCAAATAATCATGGCAAACACATTTCCAAAATTTATACTTATACAGTACCTTCTACAAATACCTAGAGTATGTAAAATTCCATATTCTTCATCTTTAATTGAAATGGAAAACCGACAACACTTTGTACATGTGCAATTGCATACAGATCATGAATCTATCATTATCTGACATTGAAAGCGTTGAAAACCATAACCTATACACCTAAAGTCCACACCTTTTGTCGTAGAATCGTAACGAAGTCGATAGGTTTGCTAAGCTTTCGTATTTGGCAGATTGGTAACCTATAGGATGCTTTAGGTTAGTTATTTCATAACCTACAACTATCAAAACCCCAAAACAGATTAGGGTTAGGGTTTCTTACCTAGAAACGGAGCTGGAATCGCCGGGAAAGCGATTAGAACAGAGTGGTGGAGCTCGTGGAGCAGCAGGGAAGCATGGCAGGGAGATTCTCCCACATCTCCCACAGTTTCTCTCTCCTTTCTCTCTTCTCTCTCTAGGGTTCCTCTCAAATTCGTATGGCTGCAATGAGAGAGGGTTTAAGGTCCTTATATAGCCTAAAAACTCACCGAAATAGACTCCAGGTCAAAGTATACTTAGGTTATAACCAAAGTGGTCATGTTTCAGCTCAACGGAGGACTTCTTGCGGGCCTCCTTGAGCCAAAGGTCGGACTTAAGCTCACTAACACTGGATCTACGTACTATTAAGTTTTCATTTCAGTAGGGTTCTCAGATCACGCGTGGTGGACCAGTTTCAGTTCAACGGTCAGCGGATCTCGATCGGAGATTCCGAGTACATGTATATGTGTATGAAATTTCTCCTGATCCGAGGGTGTAATTTGGTCTATTTCTAACGGTCTGGTTGTTTAAAACTGATCCTCAAGCGAGAGGTGTCAGATTACTATTTGAGATATTTATTTGTAAAGAAAATCAAGTGTTTTCACACTCCACGCTCTGGACTCAAGCGAATTACACTGGGACACTATCTGGATTTGACTTCCGAGATGGTTGTCAAGCCCAGCAAGGCGGTCCTAATTCCTTAACTTCGTGTTAATCAGACTTCTGACGTGCGGTCCAGATCTGATACGGAGTTTCGAGATGCTCCTGAGAGCAGCCGGGTAATGAGATTGATCCTACATTTTAGGGTACCCTAGCATCAATGATTCTACAAGTTTTGGGTCTTGCAGATCGTATTTAAAGTGATTGGTACTAATTTCACAGGTACTCTAGTTTCACACTGGCTAATTCTCGCCTAATTTCTAAAGGATTTGGTCCTGAGTAATTTCCGTCTGAGGTGGTACCTGGGCCTTTGTAGTTTGTATATAAAGTGATCCAAGTTATACTACTTAGCTAGTTTAAGATAGCGTCTAGGGTGAAAGCACTTAGAAAAATTAAAAGAACAAAGTGGTGAAGGGTGGGATTTGTGAAGGAAATGGGTTAAGGAGCGATTTTAGACTGTGGGATTCAGTTCTGACAAGTTAATAAGGTGTTAGGATCGACCCATTGCATAAGGACATCTAATCCCAGGTTGGCAAAAATCTGGGATGTTATAATCTACCCCCCTTAAAACAAAATTTCATCCCCGAAATTGGCTAAGGGTAATAAGGAAAGATTTAATTGTTTCCTTTGCCTAAGTTTTATTGATTTCGAGTTTCTCCGCGTGATAGGGTATATACAAGCCTAGTTCATTTTAGTCTACCCCCCTTAAAACAAAATTTCATCCCCGAAATTGGCTAAGGGTAATAAGGAAAGATTTAATTGTTTCCTTTGCCTAAGTTTTATTGATTTCGAGTTTCTCCGCGTGATAGGGTATATACAAGCCTAGTTCATTTTAGTCTACCCCCCTTAAAACTTATTTCTTTATCCATTTCTCATACCCTGATGGTTCGCTACAATTTATTTCTTTACCTATTTGCAGTCTCGACGACAATTCCCAGCAATTTCGAGTAAGATAGTTGTTTTCATTGTTTGACCAACACGGAAAGACAGTAATAGTGGGCTTGATCCCGATACATCGATCATCTATCGAGCCAGGGTAGGAAGCTCATCGTATCCCTTCCGAATCCTGGTGGATCTTGGTCTTCCGCTCGTCAGCAGCGAGTCCATTGGTAGTCGCCCAAGATTGAGAATTGGGTCAAGCCGTGAATATTTCACAGTTGTATATTTCAGTAACTCCGTAGTCCGATCACTCTAGAAACGTAGGGAATGTCCATCATTGAAAGGCTCAACTTGTTTATGTCGAAGGTTGCCCTTTAGGTCTTACTCTAAGAGAGTTCTTGTTATTGTCTATGTCTAAGGAAATGGTGAATCAAATCTTACTAGATGATCCTAAAATGGTTTCTCATAGTAGAACTTGTTAGGGCTTCTATAATGTTCGTATTCAATGAGCACAGTTTCGATCCTGGGCCAGTGGGGTAGGGTCCACCACGCTTTCGCTGCGCCACCCAGATCAAAGAGGTGTATTGATTTGACCTAACTACGTCTATCGGTCTCTGACCTTCTCTAATGTAGCCGGTAGTCTAGTCTTAATTTAGGTGTAGTGGAAATCCATAGGTGTAGTCCAAAGTCTATACTCATACGCTAGATGATTTCACATCATTTCTAATACAAGGAAGGGTTTTATCACTTAGGGTCAAAGTTGCCTAATTGGAATTGAGTCGCCCAAACTTAAATTTAACTATGCTCGAGCACCAAACACATGCTTACACCAGCTAAGAGGGTCCTAAGGTTCACATTATAAATTTGTTGGATTTCCTACACGGTCATGTCTGTCGAAATCTAGGAGCACCGCTCTAAGTCCAAAACTCCAAGGGCCTATTTGGCCAGTGGTCTTAAGTTGTATTTAATGGGCTTACATTGCTAATCCCTCCTCGGGATTGGGAGTGGCATGGTTGGTAGGAGGGTGGGTGGGGATTAAAATCAATTTTATAGGCTTTGGAAAATGAGCCTTATGTGGGAAAGTGTGAGATGGGATTTCCAAATCCTAGGATAATGAATCTCTAAGCGTACTTGGAAAGGAAAATTTCAGGATTTACTTTTAATTGCATACACTCCAAACATGGTATTGGAAAACATGGGATACACCCAATCCAAGGACAATACCTAACACATGCATTTATTGTTACTTTTACAATTCTATCCACCATAATCCCACCTAATGTAGTTGGCCAAACGGGCCCTAAACGTCCTAACATTTGGAGGTTGTGAAAGCTATGGGACACAAAAATGTGAATCGTTGTGCCCAAATGGGTGTGAAATGGTGAGGCCAAGAGGAGTAATGGTGGTGGGGTGAAAGGAGTTCGCAATTGTCAAGTACAACTCCGGTCCATGACAGAATATGCAGGTGAGCTAATACAACCAACGCTTCAAACACTAGAACACCACTAGGCCTATCATCATGAACACACAAAACAAACAAGCCATGAGACAACGACATGGATAACTAGGCAAAAATTGAGAAAATGGTCGTACTAGGCTTGAATAGGGCCATGGAAAATGAAGATGAGGGGGAATAGGGGCTGGAACTTTTGATTCTCCACGAGTTTGAACCTTAACAGGGATTGTAAAGGCCCCAAAAGATAGGGTTTGAAGAAAGGAAATGAAGAAATAGGATGGGTTGAGAGCTTACACGGTTTTGAGCTTAAAATGAGGGGGTGTGGGAGCTCAAATGAGGAAAAACGGAAAGGGTAGAGGATAGGTGCTACTGTGAACGATGGAGGGGTGTGGGTTTCAACAAGAAAACAGTGGAAGGGGCAATTGGAAGGGAGATTTGAGAGAGAAAACCGGATTTTGGAAGGAAAGGGAGAGCTTGGAGGGTCACTTTGTGAAGGAAGTACTAGTTTGGGGAGGTTTTAAGCCACGGCCCCTATACCAGGGGGTTCCCCTAGCCCCCAAACACCATCGACCAGACCGGCCCGCCCGGCCGGGCCTGAAACCTGGGGAGGCCTCGCCGACTCGGGGAGGGCCTCCCCAACCAACGGTCCAGATCTCGAGGGCTCACCCCATGGGCGAGACCCTGCCTGCCCCGTAGGCCCCAAAAAAGTATGGGTCCCACCCTGGTTTCCTCCGGAAGTGCTCCGTTTGGCCCCCGACTCTGTTTTGAGCCATACCAGGGCCAAATTGCAAACCGGAATGATTTTATGTGACATGTAGCATATGATTTTGGGGTAGGAGGCGCTAATCTATCTAACCCATTTATTTCACGAGATTCCATAATTCGAATAGTCAACAATCCAATTTCTGCATATATTTACTATTTACAGTAAATTTTTGTTTAAGTATTATTCTTCATCATTTATACATTAGGATTTATGTCTAGTATTAAAGGACTTAGAAAAAGTTGAAGAATAAGGTGGTGAAAGGAGAGAATTTGAAGGAATTGGATAAAAGGGGTTTTAGGCTTTGAGATGAAGTGTAAGGTGTTGTGGTTGACCCACAACCTAAAGGCATTCGTTTCTAGGGAACGACTCAAACCCTTGGACTGACGGCCTAGAAGTGATTCGGGATCGTTTCGCGTGATCATGGGTGTGTACGGGCCCAATCTTAGCGGTCAATTTCTCCGTTCGGCGAATTTGGAAAATCCTAAGTCGGTTTCTACGTTCCATCGCTCCCTCCTAAGTCAGAGTGCGTCGTGTGACCATAACCCAGGTCCGGTTTAATCCAAATCATGCTCTGATACCATCTTGTAATGCCCTAAAAATAGGGGGTCGAGCATAAACTCAACTCCCGAGTTCCAACGCATCACATATGCAACAAAATGAATGATGATTGAATGCTGTCTATAATAGAGCATTGAACATGAATGAGATTAAGCCAAAACAGCATATCATACTCCAGAGACAGTTAAATTGCGAGCGGAAGACTGTGATAGATATATAAAATATAAAAATAAACTATGGCAAGTCTCCAGAGTGTGATAAGGTTACCAGGTTAATGAATTACAAGTACAATTCAAAATATACCAAATGTGTAGTGTCATCTAGTCAACATCCCTGTAATCCCGTCGATCAAGACACTGCTCACGTGAAGCCGTCAGCATAACATATAGGAACAAGCATCATTGTCATTATAAAGGTCTGGTTCCGCCTCAGGAGTAGCGTCGCCATCTGCAATCAGACAAAGTCTGATGTGTGTTCGGAACACCGTCCCGTAACGTTGGAGTGAGTAGCTAACTCAGTGGAACAATAAAGCATAGGTTAACATGTTATCAATTCAGTCACGCAGTAATGATAAAGCAGTAAAATCAAACACTCCTAACTACTCTTATTACTGCAAGTATAAATGCAGTCATGATGTATGCCCTCACCACACACTCCCTCGTGTGACACCATCTTACGTTCGCGGCATGCTTGCATTCCTCAGTGCTCTACATCTTCCAGGTACATGCAATGCATGATGAGCATGATTACCGAGTTGTTATTAGTCCATTTCAAACAACAGGATTGGGAAACTAAGGTACCTCCCTTGTATCATTCCCAAACATGATCCATTCTAGGGTCGTCAGTCCTAGTTAATCTCAGACGATGGTGTGTTTTCTAGGTCACTGCAAAGGCTGTCAGGGCTATTACGCACAAAGGTTACACCACTCCCTCATCACCTTTTTAACGATTCATCACTATACAGATACAGGCCTAGTTTCATACTCTATACACTGCGGCAAAACTTGTCGCCTCACAGCAATTCAGAGTATGCTCGAGGTCACTACAAAGGGCTGCCACGGCTGTTACGCACAATGGTTACACCACTCCCCTATCACCTTATCAATGTAGGCCAACAGCACGAATATAGTGTCCCATACCACCATAATCGGCTCACGAGTTTGGTTGCTCACTGGTCACTACGGGGAGGCACGTGGCCCCAGCGTAGGCCAACAGCTCGACCACGGTGTCCCATATCACCATGCTCGGCTCATGAGTTGTAACGCCCTGAAATTCGGGGGTCGAGTATGAACTCAACTCCCGAGTTCCAACGCATCACTTATGCAACATACATAATGATGTTTAAATGTTGCCTAAGTTAGAGCAATAAACATGAATGAGATTATACCAAAACAGTAATTCATACTCCAGTTCAATTGTATGTTGCAAACACCGTCCCGAAACGTGGGAGTGAGTAGCTAACTTAGTGGAACAATAAAGCATAGGTTAACATGTTATCAACTCAATCAAGCAGTAATGATAAAGCGGTACAATCAAACAAGTTTAACTACTCTTATTAAATGCAAGTATGAAATGTCATGATGAATTATGCCCTTACCAAAGCACCCTCATGCGACATCATCTTACGTTCGCGAATGCATAACTCCCTCAGTGCTCCACATCTACTAGGCACATGCGGTGCAATGATGAGCATGATTACCGAGTTATTATTAGTCCGTTTCAAACAGCAGTATTGGGAAACTAAGGTACCTCCCTTGTATCATTCCCAAACATGATCCATTCTAGGGTCGTCAATCCCAGTTAATCTCATATGATATTGTGGTTTGAGAGGCATAGCGAAGGCATCGCAAAGGGCTCGTCACCCGTCAGCACGGATACAGATCTCACCATATGCGACTCAATGGCTGACCGTGAGCTCGAGTACAGGTCTCACCGTACTCGGCTCAATCGCTGGCCGTCAGCTCGAATACAGGTCTCACCGTACTCGGCTTAACTCATACTCTAGTTGCTGTGAAGGGCTCGTCGTCAATCACAGACCTTGGAGTATACTCGAAGATACTATAGAGGACTCGTCGCCCGTCAGCACGACTACAGGTCTCACCGTACTCGGCTCTCGCCATAAGTATCGACAGCTCGAATACAGTGTCCCATACCACCGTATTCGGCTCACGAGTTTGGGTTGCTCAATGGTCACTACGGGGAGGCACATGGCCCCAGCATAGGCCGACAGCTCGACCACGGTGTCCCATACCACCATGTCTGGCTCATGAGTCTTAGCGGATCGAGGTACCAAGGTTAACGGGATTGCCACTGGTAAGTTTGGTACCCTAGGTTCAAACAGTAATGACCAAACATGGTGAACATACATTCGACATATCAGGTTACTTGGCGAGCCTGACTAGCTCGAGCGCACAACAAGTTGAGCGATATGAGGTGCAAAAGCACTCCATATGGCCAACCACTATGCCAACCGAAGTACGACTCGGGTTCGTCAGACACATCCCTCGTGGCGACACGAATCTCAGCCACACTCTCAGATCTGGTACCGAATGTCTGGACTATGGTCATAGTCCCAAACTAAATCAGTTCTCATACATAGCATGTGGAGTAAAGCGTGATAACAAAGTAATACAAGCATGTTAGCAGGCATGTCATAAGGCATGTTATAAAGCATGAAGTAAAGCATGTTGTAAAGCATGTTATAGAGTACTATACAAATAGGGATACAATTACATATACATCACAAGTGAGTGGTTAGAGTAAACCACCACATGGAGGGAATCCTACATGTCTCTAAGGTAGTCAAGAATTCCATATCAGAACCGGCCTACGGTGCCAACATCTAAGCATTTGCTCTCACAAGCATTTACACAAACACTTAGAGTACACCGTTTCAACATACATGACATATGTTAGTAAGATATGTATTAGGGTTATCCTTTCGCCGAGCGAGTATTTTATCCATGTATATCATAATCATACAGCAATTAATCATGACAATTGCATTTCCAAAATTTATACATATATGGTATTTCTAGAATACACAATTTCAACATACATAGTATTTATAAGCAGACATGTATTACGGCGATTCCTTTCGCCAAACAAGTATTTTATCCATATATCGTATAACCATACATTAAATAAACATGTCAAACACTTTTCTAAAAAAAATACGTATACGGTATTTCTACGTATACCTAGAGTATGTGAAATTCCATATTCTACAACTTTAATCGAAACAGAAAACGGAAAGCACTTTGTACATGTGCATTTGCATGCAGATCATGAATCTACCATTATCTGACATTGAAAGCATTGAAAATCGTAACCTATACACCTAAAGTCCTCACCTTTCTCCTTGGAATCCCAACGGATCAGCAAGGTTTGGTGAGCCTCCGTATTCGGGAGTTTTCTAGCCTAAAGAGTGGAATCGGTAGTTTTATTCACAACCTATAGCCTATACACCTCAAATCAGATCTAGGGTTAGGGTTTCTCACCTTAAAACGGAGTTGATATCGCCGGGAAAGCGCCTGGAAAGAGGCGGTGCAGCCCGTGTGAAGATCGAAAGCAGTAAGAGAAAGGTGCTCCCACAAATCCCAAGTTTTCTCTCCGTTTTCTCTCTCTCTCTCTAGGTTTTATCCCAAATTCGTATGGCTGTGAGAGGGGCTGTTCTAAGGCCCTTATATAGCCTAAAACCTCTCCGAAATAGACTCCTATTCAAGGGGTACGTCTATTATAAGCATTTCGGCGTTGTTCCTGCTCAAAAGAGGGTTTCTGGTGGCCCTCTTTGAGCCAAATGTCAGACTTAAGCTCACAACTCATGGATCTACGTGGGATTACGTTTTCGTCTCGGTTGGATTCCCAGATCACACGTGGCGAACCATTTTCAGTTCAACGGTCAGTGGGCCACGATCCAAAATTCCAAGTACATGTAAATGTTCTTACATGGCAAATGAATCTCAGCCACGAATTCGATCCTGTTACCGACTGCCTGAACTATACAATAGCCCCAATCACATTCAATTTCAGATAGTTAAAGCAGTAATGGATCAAAATTCAAATCATACAATCAAAGTCTGATATTATCCGTTTAGGGCTGCCAGGGCTGTTGCACGCACTTGTTGCTCCACTCCCCCATCACCCATGACGGATCGTACAACGTAAATATGAATTTAAACATATACATTACATAGATAAAATCATAAAAGCAGTTGAGCATGTTATGAAGCACAACACAAGCATGAGTTTGTACATATTCAATTCCTAATCACACAACTATCTAAGGAAAACATACACAGTTAAAAGAAGTTGAGAATCATATCTCAACACCCTTATACATTACAATTTGCCAACTACTACTCATTCAGACATTTCAACAAACACTTTAAAAGACATACATCAACATACATAACATATGTTGATCACATAGGCATTAGGCCAAATCCTTTCACTATGGAGTTGCCCCAATCATAACACGCGTACACCCACGACGGATAGTCATGGAAAGTAGGAATCCAAGTTCCATATTCATTTGAACATTTTCACAAACACTTGGGCTACCCATTTCAACATATATAGCGTATAGTAGCCGTGGCGTGATTCAGGGCAAATCCTTTCGTCAAAGGGGTATCGCCTATACAACGATCATATATCCATGACAATTAGTCATGGCGAGCACGAATGAGAATTCTATACTCATTCAGTCATTTTCACAAACACTTAGAATACACTATTTTAACGTACATAATGTATATTAGCAAAAACATGTATTAGGGCGAACCCTTTCGCCAAACAAGTATTTTATCCATATATAATATATCAATACAACAAATAATCATGGCAAACACATTTCCAAAATTTATACGTATATGGTACTTTCTACAAATACCTAAAGTATGTAAAATTCCATATTTTCATCTTTAATCGAAACGGAAAATTTACAACACTTTGTACATATATAATTGCATGCAGATCATGAATCTATCATTATCTGACATTGAAAGCGTTGAAAACCATAACCTATACACCTAAAGTCCACACCTTTTGTCATAGAATCGTAACGAAGTCGATAGGTTTGCTAAGTTTTCGTATTTGGCAGATTGGTAACCTATATGATGCTTTAGGTTAGTTATTTCATAACCTACAACTATTAAAACTCCAAAACAGATTAGGGTTAGGGTTTCTTACCTAGAAACGGAGCTGGAATCGCCGGGAAAGCGATTAGAACGAAGTGGCGCAGCTCGTGGAGCGGCAGGGAAACATGGTAGGGAGATTCTCCCACATCTCCCACACTTTCTCTCTCCTTTCTCTCTTCTCTCTCTAGGGTTCCTCTTAAATTCGTATGGCTGCAATGAGAGGTCCTTATATAGCCTAAAAACTCACCGAAATAGACTCCAGGTCAAAGTATACTTAGGTTATAACCAAAGTGGTCCTGTTTCAGCTCAACGGAGGACTTTTGGCGGGCCTCCTTGAGCCAAAGGTCGGACTTAAGCTCCTTAACACTGGATCTACATAGTATTAAGTTTTCGTTCTAGTAGGGTTCTCATATCACGCGTGGCGGACCAGTTTCAGTTCAACGGTCAGCGGATCTCGATCAGAGATTCCAAGTACATGTATATGTGTATGATATTTCTCCTGATCCGAGGGTGTAATTTGGTCTGATTCTGACGGTCTAGTTGCTTAAAACTGATCTGCAAGCGAGAGGTACCAGATTACTATTTGAGATATTTATTTGTAAAGAAAATCAAGTGTTTTCACACTCCACGCTCCAGACTCAAGCGAATTACACTGGGACACTATCTGGATTTGATTTCTGAGATGGTTGTCAAGCCTAGCAAGGCGGTCCTAATTCCTTAACTTCATGTTAATCAAACTTCCGACATGCAGTCTAGATCTGATACGAAGTTTTGAGATGCTCCCGAGAGCAGCCGGGTAATGAGATTGATCCTAGATTTTAGGATACCCTAGCATCAATGATTCTATAAGTTTTGGGTCTTGCAGATCGTATTTAAAGTGATTGGTACTAATTTCACGGGTACTCTAGTTTCACACTGGTTAATTCTCGCCTAATTTCTAAAGGATTTAGTCCTGAGTAATTTTCGTCTGAGGTGGTACCTGGGCCTTTGTAGTTTGTATATAAAGTGATCCAAGTTATACTACTTAGCTAGTTTAAGATAGCGTCTAGGATGAAAGCACTTAGAAAAACTAAAAGAACAAAGTGGTGAAGGGTGGGATTTGTGAAGGAAATGGGTTAAGGAGCGATTTTAGACTGTGGGATTCAGTTCTGACAAGTTAATAAGGTGTTAGGATCGACCCATTGCCTAAGGACGTCTAATCCCAGGTTGGCAAAAATCTGGGATGTTACAGCTCCACATCTTCCAGGCACATGCAATCTATGATGAGCATGATTACCGAGTTATTATTAGTCCATTTCAAACAGCAGGATTGGGAAACTAAGGTACCTCCCTTGTATCATTCCCAAACATGATCCATTCCAGGGTCGTCACTAGTAGTTGTCTCATACGATATTATGGTTTGAGAGGCATAGCGAAAGCATCACAAAGGGCTCGTCACCCGTCAGCACGGATACAGATCTCACCGTATGCGGCTCAATTGCTGGCCATCAGCTCGAATACAGGTCTCACCGTACTCGGCTCAATCGCTGGCCGTCAGCTCGAATACATGTCTCACCGTACTCGGCTCAACTCATGCTCTAGTTGCTGCGAAGGGCTCATCGCCAATCACAGACCTTAGAGTATACTCGAATACACTACGGAGGGATCGTCGCCGTCAGCATGAATATAGGTCTCACCATATTCAGCTCTCGCCGTAGGTGTCGACAACTCGAATATAGTGTCCCATACTGAAAAGGCCAAGCTATATGTCCTAGAGGGGGGGGGGGTGAATAGGACTATGCCAAATTTAAAATAAAATTAGCGGAAATAAAGTAAACCAATAGCCTTACAATTATGAATCAATTCACAATGCTAAATTTAAATCACCTTGATAAATAAGTATTGAGAGATTGATACAAATTCAGTTCTAAGGACAACCTTACACCATAATAAACAAGGGCTTATGGTAGGACAACCTTATTTCTAGAACATCTTTTGGATCAAGGACTCAATTTTAATAGAAGTAAATGAAATAGCAAGGAATTGAAATTAAATGCAGAAGTATAGATCTAAATTATTACAACAATCCCCACACTTGCTCAAAATGTAAATAGTTACAACATTCACATCCACTTGTACATTCCACACAATTGAATGATAAAAGATATGAAAATTAAGCAAGCATTCAATCCACAAGACAAAGAGTTATAGTGGTTCGCCTGTGTGTACACCAACTGTCTTTCAACAGCCACACAGAAAGCTACTCCACTCCTAATATCCTCACACAGGGGATATTAGCGTTCACTATCAAATAGGTTTTCACAGGTTCACCAAAAACCTTTACAATTGTGTCTTTTTCACTTGGGCTTACACAATTCAAAAACCACTCTTTTCTGAGTTTTCTGGCTCTCCTCAGATAATCAATACAATGAGATTTTTTCTGGTTCAACCTCAAACAAAACCAATACAATGAGATTTTTCTAGCTTAACCTCAAACAAAACCAAAAGTAAATAAATTTTACAGAATTGTAAAATACCTGGATTTCTCCTTTTCGTAGCAGCCCGGTAGAACCAATCGGAGTAGATGATTGAATGTCAAAGTTCAATTTCCAATACTCACATTCATATGGTTCTAAATTCTAATTGATTTTAGATTTTAACTAGTTGGGCGTAGCTATATTTGATTTTGATTCCAAGAAGAAGGAATAAGATAATTCCTCTTTTCAAAAAAAGATTGGAATACAGAAACAAAATCAAATTAAATAAGCTAGCAAAAAGGAATATTAAATAAGCACAATGTAGCTTAAAATAAACACAGACTTATCTCAGAGTGATCACTTGAAATTTCTTGAATTGAATCGAGTTGAAGTGTGAAAACTCTGAATTTCGTTTTCAGTTTATAGAAGCAAAAATCGCTCCTACGACTGGTCTTAGAAACCTTCGACTGGTCGTAGCTCTAACGGATATTTGAAATATTGAGCGCGATCTTTGAAAGTCGTTCCACGACTGGTCGTGAGAAGCCTACGACTGGTCGTGGGTCACCTACGACTGGTCGTAGATCTCTACGACTGGTCGTAGGACCATAGATTAGGTTGCTGGACTTTGAGTCGTAGCTCTACGACTGGTCGTGGACGAGTCGAAGCCACACCTACGACCGGTCGAAGGACCTCCAGGACTGGTCGTGGGTGTACCAAAAAATTCCGAAAAATCTTCAACAACTTAGGACTGGTTGTGGAATTTCTTGGACTAGTCGAACCAATGCTAGGACTGGTCGAACAAGAGCTAGGACTGGTCGTAGAATAGACCAAACTTATGTAAAATAAACATTTGATTTATGTATCCAAAGTGACCTACTTAAAGGGTCAACCTAAGGTCATTCAAACTGAACCATGTCGTATGGACATTGAACTTCAACCATTCAACGAATGTAGATTTTTTTGAACCATATCAGGCTTGAGATCTTGAACTTGTTGTAGCTTTAAACTTGAGATCTTCATCAGCATAAAAACTACTTCATACGTTGCTTATTAGTCTTGAAGTCATTTCTTGAGTTGTTTCTTAAGACTTGAACTTCAACATTGTAGCTTCTTGAACTTCAATAATGTAGCTTCTTGAGACTTCAACATTGTAGCTTCTTGAACTTCAATAATGTCATGAAGTGTTTATGCAATGTCTTGAATACATATAAATCACCATACAAGCACAAGACACAGATAGATGTTTTGACACATCAAAATTTGACAACCAAAGGAGCATAAGACCATAGCACTTACAATCTCCCCCTTTGTCAAATTTGTGACAAAACACCCAAATAATAATACTTCCAATAGAAATAAGAGAAGTACAGGCACAACAGGTTCAAAATAGAGAATCATGCACAGTTATATAGATATGATAAGTAATAACTAGCATCATTCTCCCATAACTACCCCTGAGAAGCTTAACTCCCCCTGAGTAATAGGAGCACATCATAATCATTAAATTCAAATAAAGCCAAAGCCTCCCAAAACTTCTCCCCCTTTTGACACAAAATGACAAAGGAAGAAGAGCAACAATGATAATGAAAAATAGGAGTTGATTCAAGAGAGCATAGTGCTTAATTCAAAAAGTCAGTAAGCATGTAAAGTTCAGACTAAAAAAAATATTATTACAGACCCATCAAAAATTCAGTCAGAACGAGAAGAGGGAGCAGGATTAAATGGATCAATTTTGTGTAAACCCCTAGCAACCCGCCTCATATATTTGCGTAAATAAGAAAATTGCGTGTCTTGGGTAACACGAATTTGAGCCACCTGCTCTTGAAGGGAATTCAATCTCTCATCAAAATCAGAAGGCTGAAAATCAGGATCATCAGCCGAGTCTGACTCAAGTTCTTCAAATAAATCATCCATATTCACGTCTTCAGGAAGATCACCAGCTTGATCTGCATTTCCTGCTTCAGCACCACTGCTACCACCATCCACTTGGCCATCAGCCAATTCTAAATTCATCTTGTTAATATTGGAATTATTAAAAGGGAGATGATGGATGGGTTTTTCTCTAGCAGGCATAGCCACGAGCATATGATTTGCCAGCATAGTCAACAAATAACCAAAGGGAATATCATTATGTCCTGGATGGTGACGAGACAAAATAATGGAATGACAAATTAAAGAAGGTAGACATATTTTTACACCAGAGATGACAGAATGCAAAACACGAACCATGAAAGTAGTGAGTTCGGTTTTATTACCAGAACGTGGATAAAGATTTGAGATGAAAATCCTATGAAGTACTCTGTGTCTGGGTAACAAGTACCTTAAGGGAAGTGCATGACCTTTATGAGTCCAGTGAACATCCAAATTACATAAATCTCTAGTAAGCATTTTTCATTCAGATTCTGAGAGTCTGTCATGTAAAATATGAATTGGAATGCCCTCATCATTGACAGGTATTTCCATAATGTGAGCAATCAAATGTCGATCCACTGAAAATAATCCTTCTTGAGTATCAATTTTAAAAGTTAAATTCTCAAGAGAAAAATCACAGATACATACAAACATGGATTGGGCAATGGACTGGTATGCAGCTCCACCCCAATCTAAGTTGTTATCCCATCCCACAGATTGCAACAGAGGAAGGATACCAAAGGAAGCAATGTGATTAACATTAACAGGATGCTCAACAATAATATTGCGCATACGCAAATCCCGAGCATTAGAAGGATCATTTTCGGGAGAGCGAAGATGACGTTGTGCAATAGATGCTGATCTAGATGAAGAGGGACCTCGTGTAGTTTTCTTTTTACCTCTAGCATCCATTTTCAAAGGAGGACTCAAGGAAACAAAAAGATGCAAGATAGAAGAAATGGGGTTTTGATAGAACAGATTTTTCAAGATAAAACCCCAAACTTGCAATGAACGACCAAATAGATTCTATAAGAATGAGATTTGAAACACCAATAACAAGAATCTACAAGAAAATTGCAAAAGAACCACTAACCTTGAAGTACCATGAAGGTGGGTTCGACCGGTCGTAGCTAGGACCGTTGGAGAGTAAAAAGGAAATGAAGAAGAAGAGTTAAATCCCCAAAATAAAGTGAAATCACGAGTTTCACGACCGGTCGTGTAAGTGTTCGACCAGTCGTATCACGACCGGTCGTGTACACTCACGACTAGTCGAGTACCGACTCAAAATTTACAATTTTTTCAAATAATTTTCAAATTTAAGCAAATAAAACATCAAACTTATGTACATTATGATACACCAAATCATGCAAATTCAATTCAAATTGCACATACCGAGATCAAACTTTAATTTATTAAACCTGCTTTTGTCGAGCGGTTTAGTGAAAATGTCCGCAACTTGAGTCTCGGTTGGAATGTAATCCAAATATATTAATTTTTCTTCCACTAATTCACGAATGTAATGAAATCTAATGTCAATATGCTTAGTACGTGAATGCTGAACTGGATTTTTAGAGATATTTATTGCACTGGAATTATGTAACATCCTGGATTTTTACCAACCTGGGATTAGACGTCCTTAGGCAATGGGTTGCTCCTAACACCTTATTAATTCGTCAGAACTGAACCCCACAGTCTAAAATCACTTTTGAACCCATTTCCTTCACAAATCTCACCCTTCACTACCTTATTCTTTCAATTCTTCTAAGCACTTTCATCCTAGACACTATCCTAAACTAGCTAAGTAGTATAACTTGGATCACTTTATATACAAACTACAAAGGCCTAGGTACCACCTCAGACAAAAATCATACAGGACTAAATCCTTTAGAAATTAGGTAAGAATTAGCTAGTGCTAAACTAGAGTACCTGTGAAATTAGCACCAATCGCTTTAAATATGATCTGCAAGACCCAAAACTTGTAGAATCATCGATGCTACAGTACCCTATAATCTAGGATCAATCTCATTACCCAGCTGCCCTCAGGAGCATCTCGAAACTCCGTATCGGATCTGGACCGCACGTCGGAAGTCCGATTAACACGAAGTTAAGGAACTAGGACCGCCTCGCTGGGCTTGACAACCATCTCAAAAATCAGGTCCAGCCGATGTCCCACGGCCATTCGTTTGGATCCGGAGCGAGGGAGTGTGAAAAACACTATTCCCTTTACAAAAAATATCTCGAATAGTGATCTGGCACCATTCGCTTGCGCATCAGTATTAAGCAACCAGACCGTCAGAATCAGACCAAATTACACCCTCGGATCAGGAAAAATTTCAGGAACATTTACATGTACTTGGAATTTTGGATCGTGGCCCACTGACCGTTGAACTGAAAGTGGTCCGCCACGTGCGATCTGGGAATCCGATCGAGTCAAAAACGTAATCCCACATAGATCCATGTGTGGTGAGCTTAAGTCTGACGTTTGACTCAAGGAGGGCCACCAGAACCTCTCTTTTGGGCTGAAAAAGTGACGAAATACCTATATTAGTAGTAACCCTTGAACAGGAGTCTATTTCGGTGAGTTTTGAGACTATATAAGGACCTTAAACCCTCTCTCATGGCAGCCATACGAATTGGGATTTGAGAGAGGAAAAGAGAGAGAAAGTGAGGGAGAAGTGGGAGGATCTCCCTACTATCGTTCCCTGCCACCACACGGGCTGCACCATCCCTTTCTTGACGCTTTTCCCGGCGTTTCCGGCGTCGTTTCTAGGTAAGAAACCCTAACCCTAATCTGTTTTGGGGTTTAGACTGTTGTAGGTTGTGAAATAGCTAACCTATTTCGTTCTATAGGTTGCCAAACTGCCGAATACGAAAGCTTAGCAAACCTATCGATTCCGTTGCGATTCTACGACAAAAGGTGCGGACTTTAGGTGTATAGGTTATGGTTTTCAACGCTTTCAATGTTAGATAATGATAGATTCGTGATCTGCATGTAATTGCACATGTACAAAGTGCTGTCTGTTTTCCGTTTCGATTAAAGATGAAAAATATGGAATTCAACATATTTTAGGTATTTGTAGAAAATACCGTATACGTATTTTTTTTGAAAATGTGTTTGACATGTTTATTTGTTATATGGTTATACGATATATGGATAAAATACTTATTTGGCAAAAGGATTCGTCTAAATACATGTTTTACTTATATACACTATGTATGTTGAAATTGCGTATTCTAGAAAATACTGTATACGTATAAATTTTGGAGATGTATGTACCATGATTATTTGTTGTAGTAATATATTATACATGGATAAAATACTCGTTTGGCTAAAGGATAGCCCTAATACATGTCTTGCTAACATATACCATGTATGTTGTAATAGTGTATTCTAAGTGTTTGTGAAAATGACTGAATGAGTATGGAATTCTCATTCGTGCTCGCCATGACTAATTGTCATGGAGATTATGATTGTGTATTGGCGATACCCCTTTGACGAAAGGATTTGCCTTAAATCACGCCACGGCCAATATACACTATATATGCTAAAATGTGTGGCCCAAGTGTTTGTGAAAATGGCTGAATGAATATGGAACTTGGATTCCTGCTTGCCATGACTATCCGTCGTGGGTGTACGCGTATTATGATTGGGGCAACTCCTTAGTGAAAGGATTTGGCCTAATGCCTATGTGATCGACATATGTCGTGTATGTTGATGTATGTTTGTTTAAGTGTTTCTTGAAATGTCTGAATGAGTAGTAGTTAGCAAATTGTAAAGTATAAGGGTGTTGAGATATGATTATCAACCTCTTTTAACTATGTGTATGATCTCCTTTGATAGTTGTGTGATTAGGAATTGAACATGTACAAACTCATTCTTGTGTTGTGATTCATAACATGCTCAACTGCTTTATGATTTTAACTATGTAATGCATATGTTTAAAATATATATTTACGTTGTATGATCCGTCATGGGTGATGGGGGAGCGGAGCAACGAGTGCGTGCAAAAGCCCTGGCAGCCCTAAACGGATAATACCAGACCTTGACTGTATGAGTTAAATCTTGATCCATTACTGCTTTGTCTATCTGCAACTGACTGTGTTTGGGGCTATGATTATGGCCCAGGCAATCGGTAACGAGATTGAACTCGTGACTGAGATTCATTTGCCACGTGGGATGTGTTCGACGAACTCGAGTCGTGCGTTGCCTGTCGGCAGTGGCTAGGCCACACGAAGTTGTTTATGCACTTCATGTCGTGCAGCTCAACGGGCGATCGTGCTAGTCGAGCTCGTCAAGTAACCCGATCTGCCTTATGCATGTTCCCCCTGTTTGGACGCTACTGCTTGAACCTAGGGTACCAAACTTACCAGTAAAATCCCCTTTTAACCATGGTACCTCGATCCGCTAAGACGCATGAGCCGGGCATGGTGGTATGGGACACCGTGGTCGAGCTGTCGGCCTACGCTGGGGCCATGTGCCTCCCCGTAGTGACCATTGCGCAACCAACTCGTGAGCCGAATATGGTGGTATGGGACACTGTATTCGAGCTGTCGATACTTACGGCGAGAGCCGAGTACGGTGAGACCTGTACTCGTGCTGACGGGCGACGAGTCCTCTATAGTATCTTCGAGTATACTCCAAGGGCTGTGATTGACGACGAGTCTTTCACAGCGACTAGAATATGAGTGGAGCCGAGTACGGTGAGACCTGTACTCGAGCTGACGGCTAGTGATTGAGCCGAGTACGGTGAGACATGTACTCGAGCTGACGGTCAGCAATTGAGCCGCATACGGTGAGATCTGTATCCGTGCTGACAGGTGACGAGCCCTTTGTGATGCCTTCGCTAAGCCTCTCGAACCATAATATCGTATGAGATTAACTAGGATTGACGACCCTAGAATGGATCATGTTTAGGAATGATACAAGGGAGGTACCTTAGTTTCCCAATACTGCTGTTTGAAATGGACTAATAATAACTTGGTAATCATGATCATCATCGCACCGCATGTGCTTAGTAGATGTGGCGCACTGAGGGAGTTAAGCATTCGCGAACGTAAGATGATGTCGCATGAGGGTGGTTTGGCAAGGGCATACAACATCATGTCATTTCATTCTTGCATTTAATAAGAGTAGTTAGAATTGTTTGATTTGTACTGCTTTATCATTACTGCTTGATTGAATTGATAACATGTTAACCTATGCTTTACTGTTCCACTGAGTTGATCACTCACTCCCACGTTACGGGACGGTGTTGTACACACCAACCAGATTTGTTGAGTTTCAGGTGGTGGCGATGCTTGTGAAGCAGAGCCGGACTACTTCTATGATGATAGGAGGAATTCTCCTATCTGTATCTCTCTGGCAGGTCAATGTAACACCCTGGAATTCGGGGGTCTAGTATGAACTCAACTCCCGAGTTCCAACGCATCACTTATGCAACATACACAATGCCGATTAAATGTTGTCTGAGTTAGCGCAATAAACATGAATGACATTAAACTAAAACAGTAATTCATACTCCAGTTCAATTGTATATAAAAGCAAGCGGAAGACTGAAATTTTATATTCAAGTATGTAGAATAACAAAATTTTCTGAACTCCAGAGTATGAGTACTAGCTGAGCACCAATATACATGTATTGTTTTTAAGTCAAAACCCAAAATACAATCCTCAAAAGAGGCCCTGAGAATCCCGCGATGCAGCCGGCCTAAGCGAAGCCGTCAGAGTACTGCATGAAGGAGAACTCCTCCTGGTCCTCATCAATGTCGGGCTCTGGCTCCTGAACCAAGGCGCCCTCTATACCTGCGACAGAGTCTGGTGGGTGTTGCAAACACCGTCCCGTAACGTGGGAGTGAGTAGCTAACTCAGTGGAACAATAAAGCATAAGTTAACATGTTATCAAATCAATCAAGCAGTAATGATAAAGCAATACAAATCAAACATTTCTAACTACTCTTGTTAAGTGCAAAAATGATATGACATGATGCTGTATGCCCTTGCCAAACCACCCTCAAGCGACATCATCTTACGTTCGCGAATGCTTACTCCCTCAATGTGCCACATCTACAAAGCACATGCGGTGCGATGATGCTCATGATTACCAAGTTTTTATTATTCCATTTCAATCAGCAGTATTGGGAAACTAAGGTACCTCCCTTGTATCATTCCCAACATGATCCATTCTAGGGTCGTCAATCCTAGATAATCTCATACGATATTATGGTTTGACAAGCGTAGTGAAGGCATCGCAAAGGGCTCGTCACCCGTCAGCGCGGATACAGATCTCACCGTATGCGGCTCAATTGTTGGCCGTCAGCTCGAGTACAGGTCTCACAGTACTCGGCTCAATCACTAGCCGTCAGCTCAAGTACAGGTCTCACCGTACTCGGCTCAACTCACACTTTAGTTGCTGTGAAAGACTCATCGCCAATCACAGACCCTTGGAGTGTACTCGATGATTACCACGGAGGACTCGTCGCCCGTCAGCACGAGCACAGATCTCACCGTACTCGGCTCTCGCCAAAGTATCGACAGCTCGAATACAGTGTCCCATACCACCATATTCAGCTCACGAGTTTGGTTGCGCAATGGTCACTACGGGGAGGCACAAGGCCCCAGCATAGGCCGACAGCTCGACCACGGTGTCCCATACCACCATGCTCGGCTCATGCGACTTAGCGGATCTAGGTACCATGGTTAAACGGGGATCGCCACTGGTAAGTTTGGTACCCTAGGTTCAAACAGTAGCGACCAAACAGGTGAACACACAATTACACTTCGGTTCAGTTGGCGAGCCTGACTAGCTCGAGCGCACCACAAGTTGAGCGATATGGAGCGTAAAAGCACTCCGTGTGGCCAACCACTATCGCCAACCGAAGTACGACTTGGGTTCGCCAGACACGTCCTTTGTGGCGACATGAATCTCAGCCACAATCGCAAGTCTGGTACCGAATGTTTGGACTATATATATAGTCCCAAACTCAAACAATTTTCATTGATAGCATGTGAAGTAAAGCATGATAAACAAGCAATACAAGCATGTTAGTAGACATGTTATAAAGCGTGAAGTAAAACATGAAGTAAAGCATGTTGCAAAGCATGTTGTAAGGCATGTGATAAAACACTATCCCCATAGGGATACAATTGTGTGCGCATTACAAGTGAGTGGTTGCGGTGAACCACCGCATGGAGGGGATCCTACATGTCTCTAAGGGAGTCGAAAATCCCATATCAGCGCCTATCTAAGGCACTAGTACATACACATGTACACATACAAGCATGTGCACAAACACTTAGAATACACTATTCCAACATACATGACGTATGTTAGCCAAGTTCGTGTTAGGGCTGTCCCTTCGCCACGAGAGTATTTTTCTCGTGTATATCGTAATCATACAGCAAATAATCATTACAATTACATTTCCAAAATCCGCACGTATGCGGAATTTCTAGAATACGCAATTTCAACATACATGACATTTACACATGAACATGTATTTTCGCGATCCCTTTCGCCAAACTAGCATTTTATCCACACATGATATAATCAAACATTAAATAAACATGTCAAACATTTTTCCAACAAAAATACGTATACGGTATTTCTACGTATATCTAGAGTATGTGAAATTCCATATTCTTTATCGCTAATCGAAACAGGAAACGGAAAGCACTTTGTACATGTGCATTTGCATGCAGATCATGAATCTATCATTATCTGACATTGAAAGCGTTGAAAACCGTAACTTATACACTTAAAGTCCTCACCTCAGCCCTTGGAATTCCAACGAATCAGCAAGGGTGTTGGAGCTTCCGTATACGGGAGTTTCCAGCCTAAAGAGCAGAACCAATTAGCCTTTGCATAACCTACCACTAACCAATCTCAAATCAAACCTAGGGTTAGGGTTTCTTACCTTCAAATGAGATGGACACCGTCGGGAAAACCCCTGGAATAAGGCGGTGTAGGCCGTGGGATGAGTGGAAGCAGCAGGAGGAAGATCGGCTTCGATCTCCAAGACTTTCTCTCTCTTTTCTCTCTTTCTCTCTAAGGGTTTGCTCCCAAATTCGTATGGCTGTGAGAGGGGCTGTTCTAAGCCCCTTTTATAGCCAAAATCATGTCCAAAATAGACTCAGGTTCAAGGGTGGCTGCATATGTAGGCAGTTCGCCACTTTCCAAGCTCAAAAGGGGTGTTCTGGTGGCCCTCCTTGAGCCAAACGTCAAACTTAAGCTTACCATCTATGGATCCACGTGGGATTACATTTTCGACTCGATCGGATTCCCAGATCGCACGTGGCGGACCACTTTCAGTTCAACGGTCAGTGGGCCACGATCAGAAATTCTGAGCACATGTAAATGTTCCTGAAATTTTTCTTAATCCGAGGGTGTAATTTGGTCTGATTCCGACGGTCAGGTTGCTTAATACTGACGCGCAACCGAAAAGATGCCAGATCACTATTCCAGATATTTTTGGTTGGATGGAAATAGTGTTTTTCACACTCCCTTGCTCCGGAGTGAAAAGAATGGCCGTGGGACATCGGAATCACCTGATTTTTGAGATGATTGTCAAGCCCAGTGGGGCGGTCCTGGTTCCTTAGCTTCGTGTTAATCGGACTCCGATGTGCGATCTAGACCTCATACGAAGTTTCGTTTCAGTCCCGAGAGCAGACGGGTAATGAGTTTGGCTCTAGACTTTAGGGTAACCTAGAGTCACTAATTCTGCAAGTTTTGGGTCTTGCAGATCGTATTTAAAGCGGTCCCAACGGATTTCATGGCTAACCGAGTTTAGTACTTAGTTAACTTTGTTAAATTTCTAAGGGATTTAATCCTACGTGATTTCTGATCGAGGTGGTACTCGACCCAATGTACGGAAATTTACAGGTCGTTACAATCTACCCCTCTTAAACAAAAAATTTCGTCCTCGAAATTTATACCTTCGTAGTCCTCGAGAATCTGAGGATAGTTCTTTCTGACCTCGGCCTCAGTCTCCCAGGTAGCTTCCTCCTCAGAATGATGTGTCCAAAGCACCTTCACAAGTGGGATGACCTTGCTACGTAGTACCTGCTCCTTCCTATCAAGGATACGCGTCGGGCGCAGCTCGTACGTAGCATCCTCACTCAACTGTACCTGCTCCCATCTGATGATATGCGTAGGATCAGGAACGTACTTCTTCAGCATAGAGACATGAAATACGTTATGTACAGAAGCAAGCGGTGTAGGCAAGGCGAGACGATACGCCACATCACCACTCGATCCAGTATCTGAAATGGACCGATAAACCTCGGTGTGAGCTTCCCTTCTTTCCGAACCGAAGGACTCCCTTCATAGGGGAAACTCGAAGGAACACATGATCCCCGACCTCGAACTCCAGCGGTCGCCGCCTCGTATCGGCGTAACTCTTCTGCCTGCTCTGCGCTGTGAGTAATCGACGCCGGATAATATTTATCTTCTCTGTAGTCGTCTGGACCAACTCCGAGCCAATCAGGCTACGCTCGCCAACCTCTGCCCAACAGTGCAGTGCCCTACAAGGTCGACCATATAAAGCCTCATATGGCGCCATGCCAATAGTCGCCTGGAAGCTGTTGTTGTAGGCGAACTCTGCGTACGGAAGACAGTCATCCCAGCTGTCCTTGAAGTCCAACACACATGCTCGCAACATATCCTCCAGAATCTGATTTACCCGCTCTGTCTGCCCATCAGTCTGAGGATGAAACGCTGTACTGAACTTCAACTTTACACCCATCGCCTCCTGGATACGAGTCCAGAAGATGGATGTGAACCGCGTGTCTCTGTCCGACACGATCTCTAAGGGAACTCCATGCAGACGGACGATCTCTCTGATGTACAGTCTAGCCAGCTCGTCTGCAGAGTTCGTAACTCTGATAGGGAGGAAATGGGCCGATTTGGTCAACCGGTCCACAATCACCCAAATAGAATCGTGTCCCTTCCTCGTCTTCGGCAGCCCTAATATGAAGTCCATGGAGATGAAGTCCCACTTCCACTCCGCTATAGGCATGGGCTGAAGCAGTCCAGGAGGTCGGCGATGTTCTGCCTTGACCTGCTGGCACGTCAGACACCGAGATACATACTCAGCAATGTGGGCTTTCATGTTATCCCACCAGTAAGTCCGTCTCATATCCTGGTACATCTTCGTGCTACAAGGATGCATCGCAAGCTTCGAGTTATGGGCAGACTCGAGAAGCTCGCGTCTCAAGTCAGCCACATCAGGAACACATAGGCGGCCACGGAATCGTAAACCCCCATCAGAACCAACTCTCCACTCGGAGTCCACGGCGTCGCTAGCCTGCTCTCGAAGCTCAGATAGCCGTATATCGCCCCTTTGGGCCTCAACAATCCTGTCGTCAATAAGTGGCCGCACCCGAACGTGCGCGACACACTCAAAAGGCTCCTCGACAGTGAGTCTCTGCTCGAAGTCCCGCACAAACTCCATCATGTCCCACTCGGCTATCATCAGCGGTGCCGCAAATGCGATCGCTTTCTTGCGGCTCAACGCGTCTGCCACAAGGTTCGCCTTGCCAGGATGGTAGGAAACCTCGAACTTGAAGTCCTTCAAGGTCTCCATCCATCGGTGCTGTCTCATATTCAAATCCCGCTGTGTGAATATGTACTTAAGGCTCTTGTGGTCGCAGAAAAGCTCGAACTCCTCACCGTAGAGGTAATGTCTCCAGAGCTTCAATGCAAAGATGACAGCTGCCAACTCCAGGTCATGTGTAGGGTAATTCTCCTCGTGCTTCCTTAATTATCTCGAGGCATACGAAATCACCATATCCTTCTGCATCAGCACACAACCCAAACCAACGCGAGACGCGTCAGTATATACCGTGTACTTCACCCCTTGCTCTGGCAATACTAGCACAGGGGCGGACGTCAACTTGTCCTTCAGCTCCTTAAAAGCTGCCTCCGCCTTCTCATTCCAGGCGAACTTCAGGTCCTTCCGAGTCAACTGCGACAATGGTCTGGCAATCTTCGAGAAGTCTCGAATGAAACGCCTGTAATACCCAGCCAGACCAAGGAAACTCCTCACCTCAGTAACCGACTCAGGCTGCTGCCAATCCTGAACCGCGGCTACCTTAGCAAGGTCCACTGCTATCCCATCCTTGGACACAACATGTCCCAGGAACTTGACTTCCTCCTGCCAGAAGTCGCACTTCTTGTATTGCACAAACAACTGGTTCTTCTCCAACGTACCCAACACTGCTCGCAGGTGCTCCTCGTGCTCCTCCTGACTCGTGGAGTATATCAAGATGTCATCGATAAAGACGATGACGAATCGGTAAAGGAAGGGCCGAAATACCCGGTTCATCAGATCCATGAACACGGCTGGTGCGTTCGTCAGACCGAACGACATCACCAAGAACTCATAGTGCCCGAAGCACGTCCTGAAGGCTGTCTTCTGTACATCCTCCTCTCTCACGCGCAACTGGTGGTACCCTGACTGAAGGTCAATCTTCGAGAAATACTTCGCCCCCCTCAACTGATCAAACAGATCATCTATCTTGGGCAAATGATACTTGTTCTTCACTGTGACCTGGTTCAACCTACGGTAATCAATACACAACCGTAGCGACCCGTCCTTCTTCTTCACGAACAACACAGGTGCCCCCCAAGGAGACACACTAGGTCGAATAAAACCTTTCTCTACAAGTTCATCGATCTGTTTCCGCAGCTCCTCCATCTCGCATGGAGGCATACGATAGGTCGGCAACGAGATGGGCATCGCGCCAGGCGTAAGGTCAATCGTAAAATCAATTTCGCACCGAGGAGGTAAACCAGGGATAGTCTTAAAGACTCCAACAAACTCCCTAACCACTGGCGTACCCTCCAGTGTCGGACCATCAATCGGCACAAGTAAAGCAGCATAACAATCAACTCGACAGGGCCAACTGACCTGCACCGGGAACGTGAAAGCTGTGCCGTCAGGTCCATAGGCGGTCACGATCCGAGCATCGCAATCTATCTCCGCCCTCATCTTGGCGAGCCAATCCACACCAAGTATAACGTCGTAGTGTCATAGCGGAGCAACAATAAGGTCGACGAGCTCTGTGCTGCTACCCAAAACTATCGCGCAACCCTCGCATAAACGTGTGACATCCGAGAAGGTCCCGGTGGCCGTAGTGAGTCTCGTTCCCTTAATGGGAACAGTATGCAAAGATAGGCGTTTCACCGCCCCACAAGAAATGATAGAGATAGTGGATCCAGTGTCCACCAGTAGAGAAACGGGAGTACCGTGGATATGAGCCGTACCCTCGAAAGCCGTCGGTGCCGATATCGACGTCTCTGGTGCCTCAGCAACAAGGGTATGTACACGAGCCTGCTGCTGGCGGTTCGGCTGAGGAGCCAGGGGTCGCTGTGGCGGCCTGAAGAACGGCACAGGAGGTCGGAATGAAGGATGTGCAGGAGCGGTTTGTAGCGGCGGAGCTGATATAGCCTGTGGGTAAGGGCGACCCAATCTCTTGCTGCAGGGCGGCTTGCCCCTCCTCAAGACGGGCAAATCGCGCATCAAAAGCATCCCGATCCACACCCTGTTCCTAAGCCGCAGAGGGTGAACTCTCCTCGGTGTCCTGAGCCTCAGATTCTTCTTCCTGTATGTCATCATCGCCCTCCTCATCACTCTCTTCGCCGGCACTATCCGACTCATCTCCAGACTCGTCGAGTCGGGCTTGCCACTGTTGAGGGCCGATCTTCATATTCTTGAGTGTCGCCTCACTTATGATTCGGACAGGTGCAAGATCTTCCATATTCAATCTGTAACCCACATCACGAGCCATCCTGCAGATCAGACGGCCAAATGGGAGCGAAAGATCGTTCTTGGCAGAACGAACAACATGCACTATCTGAGATAGGATGAAGGTGGGCAGGCATATGTCGTCTCCATGTCCCATTTTGTACAAGAAATCCACCATCAACCGAGTACATTCCGTGCGGTTACCCAACCGTGGGTACACGTTGTAGGTGAAAATGTGATGGAGTAAACGGAAGTCCTCGGCCATCTTTGTCGCTGCAATGCAGTTTCCTCTCTTCCAAGTAACCCGGCGACCATAGAGATATCACGTGCGGCGATCCCTTTCCCGCGCACTTCTGAAGAAGTTATCACTGGGGTGTACTTGACCACGCGGTAGCTTCGTGATCCGAGCCACTTCATCCACTGTAATCGTGCGTCTAATGCCCCTCACAGAAACAGTAAACTGAAGAGGCTCAACAGATGCGTCCACAATGTGAGCATAGAAAGCGCGAACCGTGTTCTCACATGCAGGCGACTCGCCATCAAACATAGAATTCCAACCGATGTCTACCAGGCGGTCCATCAGTGGGTGTAGCCCGAACATCCTTTCATCCACATGAGCTTCAAACACAACTTTGCGGCCCACGAAGCGCCCATATTCCATGCCTATCAGGTAAGCATTTCTGGCGGGATGGTCAGGATCCAGGTCCCGCTTCGACCTAAACTCCCGCACGGTGCTTGTGTCGGCCCCGACATCGGATCTTCTTCGGGAATGGGCTGGCCGACTTGGGCCGGCATCATCGGCCGCGGTTTTCCTCTTTCCCATGAGAGATAGGATGGAGGAAAAAGAGAAAATGGTGGCCACCACACCAAGGAGGGTCATGGAAAATTGGCAAAATGGGGGAACAAGGGGCTGATCTCTTTGCTCCACCACAAATAACAATCCAATGGGTGCGGAAGGAGCCCAAGAGGTAGGAAATGAAGAAGAAACAAGAAGGAAGTGGAATGGGTTAGTAGCTTACCCGATTTTGAGCTCCAAGGAGGGGTATGAGAGCTCCAACTTGAGAAAATGGGGAAGGGAGGAAGCTAGGGCTGTTGTGGAAGGTTGGGGTGTGTGAGATATGGAAGAAAATGGAGGATTTGGAGGTTTGGAGGGATGGGTTTTGAGAAAAATCGGATTTGGGGGTGGAGGTGCTTGAAAAGAGGGGTGAAATGGGAAGAAGGGTGCTCCAGCCCCTTGTATTCCAATCAAAACCCAATTCCGCACGTGCCATTGTGTTAAGGGTGCTGGACCGACCAACCCCATGGCCGGAACCTCGCCGGACTTGACCGGACCCGCGCCACCGCGGTCTGGTCCAACTTGGCACGTGCCCAGGGTGCCAAATGCACCCTGGTTCGATCAGTGGTCTTAGTTTATTAACGTGGGGGGCCCACGGACTCCGTTCGGCTCCAAAACGGTCAGTTTCTGGGAATTTCTGAACCAATCTGATTTTTCCTGATTTTTAACGTCTAATTTTAGGTGGATTGTGATGTTGACACGTCAATAGACGGTCACAGGGTGATTTGGAGTTCATGTGTGCGGTCGGGATCGAGTACAGACTTGATCAACGCGTCCGTTTTTAATGAATTTCACCGAACGGTGAAATCGGGAGACCCTAGGACTGTTTCTATAATTTTGCGCACCCTCCTAAATATAATGCGTCAGCGTACGTAGTGGGGACATAACTCAGGTCCGGTATTAATCAAAATCATGCTCTGATACCAACTTGTAACACCCTGGAATTCGGGGGTCGAGTATGAACTCAACTCCCGAGTTCCAACGCATCACTTATGCAACATACACAATGCCTGTTAAATGTTGTCTGAGTTAGCGCAATAAACATGAATGAGATTAAACCAAAACAGTAATTCATACTCCAGTTCAATTGTATATAAAAGCAAGCGGAAGACTGAAATTTTATATTCAAGTATGTAAAATAACAAAATTTTCTGAACTCCAGAGTATGAGTACTAGCTGAGCACCAATATACATGTATTGTTTTTAAGTCAAAACCCAAAATACAATCCTCAAAAGAGGCCCTGAGAATCACGCGATGCAGCCGGCCTAAGCGAAGCCGTCAGAGTACTGCATGAAGGAGAACTCCTCCTGGTCCTCATCAATGTCGAGCTCTGGCTCCTGAACCAAGGCGCCTTCTATACCTGCGACAGAGTCTGGTGGGTGTTACAAACACCGTCCCGTAACGTGGGAGTGAGTAGCTAACTCAGTGGAACAATAAAGCATAAGTTAACATGTTATCAAATCAATCAAGCAGTAATGATAAAGCAATACAAATCAAACATTTCTAACTACTCTGTTAAGTGCAAAAATGCTATGACATGATGCTGTATGCCCTTGCCAAACCACCCTCAAGCGACATCATCTTACGTTCGCGAATGCTTACTCCCTCAGTGCGCCACATCTACAAAGCACATGCGGTGCGATGATGCTCATGATTACCAAGTTTTTATTAGTCCATTTCAATCAGCAGTATTGGAAACTAAGGTACCTCCCTTGTATCATTCCCAACATGATCCATTCTAGGGTCGTCAATCCTAGATAATCTCATACGATATTATGGTTTGAGAAGCGTAGTGAAGGCATCGCAAAGGGCTCGTCACCCGTCAGCGCGGATACAAATCTCACCATATGCGGCTCAATTGCTGGCCGTCAGCTCGAGTACAGGTCTCACCATACTCGGCTCAATCACTAGCCGTCAGCTCAAGTACAGGTCTCACCGTACTCGGCTCAACTCACACTCTAGTTGCTGTGAAAGACTCATCGCCAATCACAGACCCTTGGAGTGTACTCGATGATTACCACGGAGGACTCGTCGCCCGTCAGCACGAGCACAGATCTCACCGTACTGGGCTCTCGCCGAAGTATCGACAGCTCGAATACAGTGTCCCATACCACCAAATTCGGCTCACGAGTTTGGTTGCGCAATGGTCACTACGGGGAGGCACAAGGCCCCAGCATAGGCCGACAGCTCGACCACGGTGTCCCATACCACCATGCCCGGCTCATGCGACTTAGGGATTAGGTACCATGGTTAAACGGGGATCGCCACTGGTAAGTTTGGTACCCTAGGTTCAAACAGTAGCGACCAAACAGGGTGAACACACAATTACACTTCGGTTCAGTTGGCGAGCCTGACTAGCTCGAGCGCACCACAAGTTGAGCGATATGGGGCGCAAAAGCACTCCGTGTGGCCAACCACTATCGCCAACTGAAGTACGACTCGGGTTCGCCAGAAACGTCCTTTTTGGCGACATGAATCTCAGCCACAATCGCAAGTCTGGTACCGAATGTTTGGACTATATACATAGTCCCAAACTCAAACAGTTTTCATTGATAGCATGTGAAGTAAAGCATGATAAACAAGCAATACAAGCATGTTAGTAGACATGTTATAAAGCGTGAAGTAAAACATGAAGTAAAGCATGTTGCAAAGCATGTTGTAAGGCATGTGATAAAACACTATCCCCATAGGGATACAATTGTGTGCGCATTACAAGTGAGTGGTTGCGGTGAACCACCGCATGGAGGGGATCCTACATGTCTCTAAGGGAGTCAGAAATCCCATATCAGCGCCTATCTAAGGCACTAGTACATACACATGTACACATACAAGCATGTGCACAAACACTTAGAATACACTATTCCAACATACATGACGTATGTTAGCCAAGTTCGTGTTAGGGCTGTCCCTTCGCCACGAGAGTATTTTTCTCGTGTATATCGTAATCATACAGCAAATAATCATTACAATTACATTTCCAAAATCCGCACGTATGCGGAATTTCTAGAATACGCAATTTCAACATACATGACATTTACACATGAACATGTATTTTCGCGATCCCTTTCGCCAAACTAGCATTTTATCCACACATGATATAATCAAACATTAAATAAACATGTCAAACATTTTCCCAACAAAAATACGTATACGGTATTTCTACGTATATCTAGAGTATGTGAAATTCCATATTCTTTATCGCTAATCGAAACAGGAAACGGAAAACACTTTGTACATGTGCATTTGCATGCAGATCATGAATCTATCATTATCTGACATTGAAAGCGTTGAAAACCGTAACTTATACACTTAAAGTCCTCACCTCAGCCCTTGGAATTCCAACGAATCAGCAAGGGTGTTGGAGCTTCCGTATACGGGAGTTTCCTAGCCTAAAGAGCGGAACCGATTAGCCTTTGCATAACCTACCACTAACCAATCTCAAATCAGACCTAGGGTTAGGGTTTCTTACCTTCAAATGGGATGGACACCGTCGGGAAAACCCCTGGAATAAGGCGGTGTAGGCCGTGGGATGAGTGGAAGCAGCAGGAGGAAGATCGGCTTCGATCTCCAAGACTTTCTCTCTCTTTTCTCTCTTTCTCTCTAAGGGTTTGCTCCCAAATTCATATGGCTGTGAGAGGGGCTGTTCTAAGCCGCTTTTATAGCCAAAATCATGTCCAAAATAGACTCAGGTTCAAGGGTGGCTGCATATGTAGGCAGTTCGCCACTTTCCAAGCTCAAAAGGGGTGTTCTGGTGGCCCTCCTTGAGCCAAACGTCAGACTTAAGCTTACCATTTATGGATCCACGTGGGATTACATTTTCGACTCGATCGGATTCCCAGATCGCACGTGGCGGACCACTTTCAGTTCAACGGTCAGTGGGCCACGATCAGAAATTCTGAGCACATGTAAATGTTCCTGAAATTTTTCTTAATCCGAGGGTGTAATTTGGTCTGATTCCGACGGTCAGGTTGCTTAATACTGACGCGCAACCAAAAGATGCCAGATCACTATTCCAGATATTTTTGGTTGGATGGAAATAGTGTTTTTCACACTCCCTTGCTCCGGAGTGAAAAGAATGGCCGTGGGACATCGGAATCACCTGATTTTTGAGATGATTGTCAAGCCCAGTGGGGCGGTCCTGGTTCCTTAGCTTCGTGTTAATTGGACTCCCGATGTGCGATCTAGACCTCATACGAAGTTTTGTTTCAGTCCCGAGAGCAGACGGGTAATGAGTTTGGCTCTAGACTTTAGGGTAACCTAGAGTCACTAATTCTGCAAGTTTTGGGTCTTGCAGATCGTATTTAAAGCGATCCCAACGGATTTCATGGCTAACCGAGTTTAGTACTTAGTTAACTTTGTTAAATTTCTAAGGGATTTAATCCTACGTGATTTCTGGTCGAGGTGGTACTCGACCCAATGTACGGAAATTTACAGGTCGTTACAGTCAATGAAGACCTGATATTGTATTGACGGGGCTATGGTACATGGGATAGGAGGCATTACACTTCCTCACATTTGGTACATTTTAGAACTGCACTTGTATTTATTTAACCTGGTAATGTTATCACACTCTGGAGACTCATGATAGGTTATATATTTTATCTATCTATCACAGTCTTCCGCTTACAAATTAACTGTCTCTGGAGTATGATATGCTGTTTTGGCTTAATCTCACTCATGTTCAATGCATGCATACAGTCAACATTCAATCATCATTCATTTTGTTGCATAAGTGATGTTCTGGAACTCGGGAGTTGAGTTTATGCTCGACCCCCGATTTTCAGGGCGTTACAAATTATCACAAAATAAAATCATAGAATCCTGAGTAATTCCATAATCGCTTAACATACGTTTCATCCAAACAAGTTGAGTACATGCATTTCCAGCAGCAATATATTCAGCCTCAGCTGTTGATAGCGATATAGAACTTTGCTTTTTGTAAACCAAGAAACAAGACAATTTCTAATGTAGAAACAACCACCACTGGTTGATTTCCTATCATCAATGTTTCCAGCCCAGTCAGCATCTGCGTACCCGGCTAATTGAACATTAGTCTCATGTGGATACCAGAGACCCAGTTTAGTAGAACTTGCGACATATCGCATAATCCACTTAACAGCAGTTAAGTGAGATTCTTTAGGATTTGATTGATAACGAGCACAAATACCAACACTCAAAGCGATATCTGGTCTACTAGCAGTCAAATAAAGCAAACTACCAATCAAACTACGATACAATTTAGGATCCACATCATTACCTGTAGAGTCTTTTGAGAGTCTCAAAGTTGTACTCATAGGAGTATCAAAATTTTTACCTTTCTCAAATCCAAATTTCTTAATTAAATTCAGAGCATATTTGGTTTGAGAGATAAAAATTCCATCAGTTGTTGTTTTACTTGCAACCCTAGGAAATAGTTTAATTCTCCAACCATGCTCATTTCGAATTTAGACTTCATCAAATCTGCAAACTCAACAGTCATGTTAGTACAGGTTGATCCATAAATAATATCGTCAACATATATTTGAACCATTAGAATATCATCGTTATGTTCCTTAACAAAGAGCGTCTTATCAACACATCCCATCTGAAAATTATGACTCAGTAAAAACTTAGTCAGTTTTTCGTACCATGCTCTGGGAGCTTGTTTCAGACCATAAAGAGCCTTCTTAAGACGATACACATGATCAGTAAATTTAGGATCTTCAAACCCTGTAGGTTGTTCAACATATACCTCTTCATGTAAATCACCATTCAGAAAGGCACTCTTTACATCCATTTGGTAAATTTTAATCTTCCTAAAACAAGCAATGGAGATAAAAAGTCTGATTGATTCAAGACGAGCTACAGGGGCAAATGTTTCATTATAGTCAATACCTTCAATTTGTGTATACCCCTGTACAACTAGTCTTGCTTTATTTCGAATAATATTTCCAAGTTCATCAGATTTGTTTTTGAAAATCCATTTTGTTCCAATAATATGTTTATCTTTAGGTCTAGGAACAAGGTACCAGACATCATTTCTGACAAACTGATTAAGTTCTTCTTGCATCGCAAGAATCCAGTTTTCATCCGAAAGTGCTTCTTTTACGTTAACCGGTTCAATCTGGGATGTAAAGCATACGTAGTTACATATGTCCTCTAATTGTCTACGAGTGCGCACACCAGTGAGAGGGTTTCCAAGTATTTGAGAAGTTGGATGATCTTTAACAGTCCTTAATTCAGAATTAGTTTCACTTGATGAAGTTTCTTGTTTTTCAAGTATAAGCACTTCATCATTATCTGAACTAGGGACGGGTGTATTCAAAAGATCGTCAATCACAACATTTATTGACTCTTGAATCACACCGGTCCTGTTGTTCAGAACACGATATGCACAACTGTTTAAAGAATATCCTAAAAAGATCCCTTCATCACTTTTAGTGTCGAACTTTCCCAAATTTTCACGGTCAGGCAAAATATAGCACTTGCTGCCAAAAACTCGAAAGTATTTGACAGAAGACTTTTTCTCAAACCATATTTCATAGGCCATTTTATTATTAGATTTACAAATATAAACACGGTTAATAAAGTAGCAGGCTGTATTCACTGCTTCAGCCCAGAGATTCCTAGGGAGCTTCATGCTATTTAACATAACATTTCCTATTTCTTGAAGCACTCTATTCTTCCTCTCGACAATTCCATTTTGTTGAGGAGTTTTAGGTGCAGAGAATTCATGCGATATTCCCTGATCGCTACAGAATTTCTCAAAACCGCTATTTTCGAATTCGGATCCATGATCACTACGGATCTTGTTGACTTGAGAACATTTTTCAGTTTGAATCCGTTTTATAATCTTTTTCACTTCATCAAGGGTTTCTAATTTGTCTCTCAAGAATGAAACCCAAGTGTATCTTGTATAATCATCTACAATAACTAAGATGTACTGTTTGCCACCTCGACTTTCCGTTCTTGTTGGTCCTATAAGATCCATGTGGGGAAGCTCGAGTGGTCCTGTGGTGGTATTGGAGTTCACCTTTTTGTGAGAGCTCCTAGTTTGTTTACCATACTGGCATTCACCACAAATCTTGTCTACTTTTTGCATCTTAGGTAGACCTCTAATTAGTTCACTTTTGCTCAATCTGTATAAATTTCGGTAGTGTACATGTCCAAGGCGTTTATGCCATAATTCTGTCTCATCGGTATGGACCATGTAGCACGTTTGTTTAGATGAGCTACCATCCCTTTTCGTTTATAATTTCACAACCTTGATTAGAAAATTTAACATTATGGTTGTTATCGCATATTTGAGATATGCTCAACAGGTTGTGTTTTAAACCCTCAACATATAAAACATTTTTAAATAAGGGAAGGTTATAGAGTTGGACCGTACCTTTGCCAATTATCTTGCAGTTGCTACCATCACCAAATGTGACTGACCCATCAGTCATATCTTTAAGATCGGTGAATAGTGCCTTGTCGCCTGTCATATGTCTGGAGCATCCACTATCTAGGTACCATTTCGAATGGCTTGTAGCTTTGAAAGCAGTGTGAGCAACCAAACAGGCAACCTTAGGAACCCATTTTAGAACTGTTTTGGGTTTAGGAGAATAGTTGGTCTTCTTTTGTTTACAGTTGTAAGAGTGTCCTACAGAGTTAAATTTTAATAGTTCCTTAAGTAAATCAACAATTTTTTCAGCTAGTGGGTTTCGAATCTGATTTTTGAAATTTATAGCTGCTTTTGGGTTTTTGAAAAGTTTTTGTATTTTTAGAAAAAACTTGACTAGTACCTTTTCCTTTTGAGTTAGAAGTCTCTCCTTTCACAAAATTGGAAGGAGTATTCTTCTGTTTAGGAAATGTGTTTTTATCATAGCCCAACCCGGATCGATCACCACATTTTCTTGATCCGGATAATAATTTTTCTAATTTTGGATCACCTTGGGCATATCTCCATGTGTCCTTCAAACTCAGAAGAGAAGATACTTCATTTTTAAGTTTCTCATTTTCAGATTTCAAATTTTCAATCAGGGAGGTTTTGAATTCCAGATCACACTTTGATTTTTCAAAACAATCTGAAATTTGGGATTTTTCTAAAACAAGGGTTTCAAAACATTCTTTAAGTTTAAAAAACTTTTCTTTTTGAAGTTTAAGTTTGACAGCAATTTTACAACTTTCCTTATATAAGGCATTGTAAGCATCTTGAAGATCTTCATCATTTTCATGATCACTATCCAAATTTTCTTCACTTGTTGAATCATCGTGATCTGAAAAAGTAAACTTGGCTAGAGTCATAAGGGCCTTAAGTTCACTGCCCGACTCGGTTTCTGAATTTTCTGATTCAGAAGAGGCTTCAGAATCAGACGATTCATCACAAGTAGCCAACATACCCTTCCTTTTGGATCTGTCCTTTTTAGGACATTTGTTTGCTAAATGCCCATATTCTTGACAGTTGTAACATTGACTATCTTTCAATAACTTTCAAGTTTTAGACTTAGGTTTAGAACGTTTCTTTTCATTTGCCTTTTGAAAGTCGACTCTTTTCTTACTTTTGAAAATCTTATAAAACTTTTTCGCCAAAAGGGCCATATCATCTTCAGACTTTTCTGAATCTGAATTTTCTTGAGTAATACTTTTAGATGACTTCAAAGCAATAGATTTACCTTTAGGAGCTTTAAAACTTAATTCATAGGTTTGTAAAGAACCAACTAATTCTTCTACCCTCATATTATCCGTATCACGAAGTTCCTGGATTGCGGTTACCTTAGAATTGAACCGTTCAGGAAGAGAGCGTAGTATTTTTGCACACACTTTACTTTCTGGGATCTTATCGCCAAGACCCCACATTGAGTTTACAATGTCATTCAATCTAGTGTAAAAGTCCATAAACATTTCATTTTCCTCCATATGAATTTCTTCAAATTTAGTTGTGAGGAGTTGGACTTTAGATTTTTGACAATTGATGTACCTTCGTGTGTCATTTCTAAAATATCCCAGGCTTGCTTTGCAGTATCACAGGATATGATTCTTTTGAACTCATCCGGTGATAGTGCGCAAGTGATTGCATTTAGTGCTTTAGCATTAGCACTACTCTCATTTTTCTGAAGTGTGGTCCATTGGAAATACGGTGTAATTTTCATAGATTTTGAACCATCAACTCCAGTTACTTCCATGATAGGAGGATTCCATTCAGTCACTGTGGCTTGCCACACACTTTCATCCATTGATTTGAGGAAGATCCTCATTCTGGCTTTCCAATAGGCATAGTTGGAGCCATCAAAGGGTGGAGGCCTAGTAACTGAAAGGCTATCAAAATTTGACATCTTTTTATATAGCTTAGATCGTTAGCTCAGGAAATAAATCCAAATAAAAAGCAACAAAAATGAGCTATTAGGCTCTGATACCACTTGAAAAGGCCAAGCTATATGTCCTAGAGGGGGGGTGAATAGGACTATCCCAATTTAAAATAAAATCAGTGGAAATAAAGTAAACCAATAGCCTTACAATTATGAATCAATTCACAATGCTAAATTTAAATCACCTTGATAAATAAGTATTGAGAGATTGATACAAATTCAGTTCTAAGGACAACCTTACACCATAATAAACAAGGGCTTATGGTAGGACAACCTTATTTCTAGAACATCTTTTAGATCAAGGACTCAATTTTAATAGAAGTAAATGAAATAGCAAGGAATTGAAATTAAATGCAGAAGTATAGATCTAAATTATCACAACAATCCCCACACTTGCTTGAAATGTAAATAGTTACAACATTCACATCCACTTGTACATTCCACACAATTGAATGATAAAAGATATGAAAATTAAGCAAGCATTCAATCCACAAGACAAAGAGTTATAGTGGTTCGCCTGTGTGTACACCAACTGTCTTTCAACAGCCACACAGAAAGCTACTCCACTCCTAATATCCTCACACAGGGGATATTAGCGTTCACTATCAAATAGGTTTTCACAGGTTCACCAAAAACCTTTACAATTGTGTCTTTTTCACTTGGGCTTACACAATTCAAAAACCCCTCTTTTCTGAGTTTTCTGGCTCTCCTCAGATAACCAATACAATGAGATTTTTTCTGGTTCAACCTCAAACAAAACCAATACAATGTGATTTTTCTGGCTTAACCTCAAACAAAACCAAAAGTAAATAAATTTTACAGAATTGTAAAATACCTGGATTTCTCCTTTTCGTAGCAGCCCGGTAGAACCAATCGGAGTAGATGATTGAATGTCAAAGTTCAATTTCCAATACTCACATTCATATGGTTCTAAATTCTAATTGATTTTAGATTTTAACTAGTTGGGCGTAGCTATATTTGATTTTGATTCCAAGAAGAAGGAATAAGATAATTCCTCTTTTCAAAAAAAAAGATTGGAATACAGAAACAAAATCAAATTAAATAAGCTAGCAAAAAGGAATATTAAATAAGCACAATGTAGCTTAAAATAAACACAGACTTATCTCAGAGTGATCACTTGAAATTTCTTGAATTGAATCGAGTTGAAGTGTGAAAACTCTGAATTTCGTTTTCAATTTATAGAAGCAAAAATCGCTCCTACGACTGGTCTTAGAAACCTTCGACTGGTCGTAGCTCTAACAGATATTTGAAATATTGAGCGCGATCTTTGAAAGTCGTTCCACGACTGGTCGTCAGAAGCCTACGACTGGTCGTGGGTCACCTACGACTGGTCGTAGATCTCTGCGACTGGTCGTAGGACCATAGATTAGGTGCTGGACTTTGAGTCGTAACTCTACGACTGGTCGTGGACGAGTCGAAGCCACACCTACGACCGGTCGAAGGACCTCCAGGACTGGTCGTGGGTGTACCAAAAATTCTGAAAAATCTTCAACAACTTAGGACTGGTCGTGGAATTTCTTGGACTAGTCGAACCAATGCTAGGACTGGTCGAACAAGAGCTAGGACTGGTCGTAGAATAGACCAAACTTATGTAAAATAAACATTTGATTTATGTATCCAAAGTGACCTACTTAAAGGGTCAACCTAAGGTCATTCAACCTGAACCATGTCGTATGGACATTGAACTTCAACCATTCAACGAATGTAGATTTTTTTGAACCATATCAGGCTTGAGATCTTGAACTTGTTTTAGCTTTAAACTTGAGATCTTCATCAGCATAAAAACTACTTCATGCGTTGCTTATTAGTCTTGAAGTCATTTCTTGAGTTGTTTCTTAAGACTTGAACTTCAACATTGTAGCTTCTTGAACTTCAATAATGTAGCTTCTTGAGACTTCAACATTGTAGCTTCTTGAACTTCAATAATGTCATGAAGTGTTTATGCAGTGTCTTGAATACATATAAATCACCATACAAGCACAAGACACAGATAGATGTTTTGACACATCAAAATTTGACAACCAAAGGAGCATGAGACCATAGCACTTACAATCTCCCCCTTTGTCAAATTTGTGACAAAACACCCAAATAATAATACTTCCAATAGAAATAAGAGAAGTACAGGCACAACAGGTTCAAAATAGAGAAGCATGCACAGTTATATAGATATGATAAGTAATAACTAGCATAATTCTCCCATAACTACCCCTGAGAAGCTTACACATACCACCAAAGGAGCATGAGACCATAACACTTACACATACCACCATAATCGGCTCACGAGTCTGGTTCTCACTGGTCACTACAGGGAGGCACGTGGCCCCAGCGTAGGCCGACAGCTCGACCACGGTGCCCATACACCATGCCAGGCCCATGAGTCTCATGAGTATATGCCGAATGGCGTCGGGTACCATGGTTAAAAGGGATTTCACGGGTAAGTTTGGTACCCTAGGTTCAAGCAGTAGCGTCCAAACATGGTGAACGTACATTAGACAGATCGGGTTACTTGACGAGCTCGGCTAGCTCAAGTGCACCACAAGTTGAACGATATGAAGCGCATAAGCACTTCGTGTGGCCAACCACTATCGCCAACCGAAGTACGAGTCGGGTTTGTCGAACACATCTCACGTGGCAAATGAATCTCAGCCACGAATTCTATCCCGTTACCAATTGCCTGGACTATAATCATAGCCCCAATCACATTCAATTGCAGATAGTTAAAGCAGCAATGGATCAAGGTTCAAATCATACAATCAAAGTCTGATATTATCCGTTTAGGGCTGTCAGGGTTGTTGCACGCACTCGTTGCTCCACTCCCCCATCACCCATGACGGATCATAGAACATAAACATGAATTTAAACATATGCATTACATAGATAAAATCATACAATCAGTTGAGCATGTTATGAAGCACAACACGAGCATGAGTTTGTACATATTCAATTCCTAATCACACAGCTATCCATGGAAATCATATACATAGTTAAAGGAGTTGAGAATCATATCTCAACACCCTTATACATTACAATTTACTAACTACTACTCATTCAGACATTTCAACGAACACTTTAGACTGCATACATCAACATACATGACATATGTTGATCACATAGGTATTAGGCCAAATCCTTTCACTAAGAAGTTACCCCAATCATAACACGCATACACCCACGACGGATAGTCATGGCAAGCAGGAATCCAAGTTCCATATTCATTCAGTCATTTCCACAAACACTTGGGCCACACATTTTAATATAAGTAGTGTATATTGGCCGTGGCGTGATTTAGAGCAAATCCTTTCGTCAAAGGGGTATCGCCAATACAACAATCATAAATCCATGACAATTAGTCATGGCGAGGACGAATGATAATTATATACTCATTCGGTCATTTTCACAAACACTTAGAATACACTATTTTAACATACATAGTGTATATTAGTAAAAACATGTATTAGGGCGAACCCTTTCTCCAAACAAGTATTTTATCCATATATAATATATTAATACAGCAAATAATCATGACAAACACATTTCCAAAATTTATACATATACGGTACTTTCTACAAATACCTAAAGTATGTAAAATTCCATATTCTTCATCTTTAATCGAAACGGAAATCAGACAGCACTTTGTACATGTGCAATTGCATGCAGATCATGAATCTATCATTATCTGACATTGAAAGCGTTGAAAACCATAACCTATACACCTAAAGTCCGCACCTTTTATCGTAGAATCGTAACAAATACGATAGGTTTGTCAAGCTTCTGTATCCGGCAGTTTGGTAACCTAGAGAATGAAATAGGTTAGCTATTTCATAACCTACAACTATCAAAACCCCAAATCAGTTTAGGGTTAGAGTTTCTTACCTAGAAATGGAGCTGGAATCGCCAGGAAAGTGATTAGAACGGAGTGGTTGAGCATGGATAGCAGCAGGGAAGAGTGGCAGGGAGAATCTCCCACTTCTCTCTCACTTTCTCTCTCTTTTCTCTCTTCTCTCTCTAGGGTTTCTCTCAAATTTGTATGGTTGCAATGAGAGAGGGTTTAAGGTCCTTATATAGTCTAAAAACTCACCGAAATAGACTCCAGGTCAAAGTATACTTAGGTTATAACCAAAGCGAACCTGTTCCAGCTCAACGGAGGACTTCTGGCGGGCCTCCTTGAGCCAAAGGTCAGACTTAAGCTCACCAATATTAGATCTACGTTTAGTTAAGTTTTTATTTCAGTCGGGATTCCAGATCACAAATGGCGGACCAGTTTCAGTTCAACGGTCAGCGGATCTCGATAAGAGATTCCGAGTACATGGATATGTTTGGGGAAATATCCCTGATCCGAGGGTGTAATTTGACCTGATTCTGACGGTCTGGTTGCTTAATACTAATCCGCAAGCGAGAGGTGCCAGATTTCATAATTTTCTATTTTATTTTGAATTAATTTCACATTTCTCACACTTTTCGCTCCGAGCGCAAGCGAATAGCGCTGGGACACTATCTGGATTTAATTTCCGAGATGGTTGTCAATCCCAGCAAGGCGGTCCTAATTCCTTAACTTCGGGTTAATCGGACTTCCGATGTGCGGTCCAGATCTGATACGGAGTTTTGAGATGCTCCCGAGAGAAGCCGGGTAATGAGATTGATCCTAGATTTTAAGGTAACCTAGTGTCAATGATTCTACAAGTTTTGGGTCTTGCAGATCGTATTTACAGTGATTGGTGCTAATTTCACAGGTACTCTAGTTTAACACTGGCTAATTCTCGCCTAATTTCTAAAGGATTTAGTCCTGAGTAATTTCTGTCTGAGGTGGTACCTGGGCCTTTGTAGTTTGTATATAAAGTGATCCAAGTTATACTACTTAGCTAGTTTAAGATAGCGTCTAGGGTGAAAGCACTTAGAAAAATTAAAAGAACAAAGTGGTGAAGGGTGGGATTTGTGAAGGAAATGGGTTAAGGAGCGATTTTAGACTGTGGGATTCAGTTCTGACAAGTTAATAAGGTGTTAGGATCGACCCATTGCATAAGGACGTCTAATCCCAGGTTGGCAAAAATCCGGGATGTTACATATTACCTCATGACACATGTCCATATGCATCATTTGTATATCGGTTGTGAGGACTGGTTGATCATAGCATTAGCATTGAGCTGAGTTATTTAGGGGACTCCTTAAGAGACGGAGTTGCCCCACATGATCGCGCGGCACGTGCAGGTTTGACACATGACTGGGTGGTATGACTCATGCATCTTGCATTTGTGTGACATGATCACTTGGCGCCCTAGCGATATCAGGGTTGTGGCCTCTATAGGTACATCGTGGATGGCCAGATGGGATACCAGAAATATTTGGTTCTAGCATTGTGGGCACATAGCATGTCCTTAGGTGACAGTCCCAGAATCCTCTTTGTACTGGAGGATACTCCAACGTCTAGACCGAGTGGATACATGACCGCCCATGTACCGAATACTAGTAGGCGACGTCTCCCACTGTGTCGTGGTCGGTTAGGAGGGGGTGTGACCTTATTCGCCTGAGTGAGGGGACTGTAAGCTAGGTTGAGTATGACTAACTCATAAATGGGTCCGTTATCGATGAGCCGGGTAGGTATTGACATACTACTAGCTAGGCGGATAGTGAGGTCTTTTCCACTCACTAGTTGTGCGACTAGGGAGGCAACAACCATTGTGGAGTGTACTAGGCCCCTGTGATATCTTAGAGATGAGCTATACTGATATATGGACTTACTGAGTAGGAATTGCATACTCTGCATTTGACTCATTCATTCATTCATTCACTATCCACTCGGGCTAGTGGTGCCCAATCAACTCATCGTGTGTACCTTCTCAGTGGCCAGAATTTCGGTTGGGGTGCATGACCAACCTGAGATCAGGAGTTTACCACATTGAGTCTGGCTATCCAAATTTAGGTATGTGACTGGTTTGGATAGAAGTTCCTTGTGATGGACCCCGCAGCCTACGATATTACGTGCTATCATTCCGACTTCACACTCTAACTTAGTCATTTCATTCGCACCGCATATTGCATTGCATTCTCAGCACATAGCATTTGTTTTGCTATGCTTTTGTATTGCATATCCTGAATAAGGTTAATGGTATTATGAACTCGTCAAGATCTACATATTGCAATACATCTGCGGCATATGGCATTTGGGTTGCTATGTTTTTGCATTTATATGGCCTAGATGAGGCTGATGGTAATCGTGGTTAGTTAGGAATGGTATATTAATTGCATCGAGGCTGATGGTAATCGTAGTTCATTAGGAATTGTATATTGCATTGCATCCTCGACATTTGATATTTAGTTTACTATGGCTATGCATTCGCATAGCCGATCTGCATTACATACTCTGATATTGTATGACTTATAGATTTTCCAGTTTTCCGCTTACTCTGATATTTGTGTGCTTGACACTTATCTTGCGCACAAACTTACACCACCATCTAAGCTTTCTATAAGCTTATACATGACCGTTGCGTGTAGGTGACATTAGGTCACGCAGCAATGAGGCAGGAGCTTGTGGCAGATCACTTTGGAGATTTTGTTATTTATGTATTCCCTTTAGCATTGTACTCGAATGTTTATATTAGTGGATATGTGGTGTTGATGTTGTCATTTGTGACTTGGTTATGCTCGTTTACAAAAAAAAAAAAAAAATCACACCGAAAATCCTCCTTGTAGGATCCCAGGATCGGAATCTGGCACATGGGCGTTGGAAGCCGAGATTGGGGTACTACGGAGGCTGTCAGTGCCGGATTCGGTAATCGGGAATTCTGTGAGCCCGGTTTTTGAGTTTGGGGCGTGACATGATTCCATCACAAAACCATGCCCAGGAGACAAGGCAAACAACAATTTTTACCAATCCCATAACCAATCTGGGAGAATTGTGAAAGTTAGGGAGGATTCCATCATCCAACCATGCCCAAGGGACAATGAAGAACAACAGGATTTCCTAATTTCACAATCTCAATACACGAAAAGAACATACTTAAAGCTATCATAGATCCATTGTAATTTGAGTAACAACAAACCATTAAAAACTGAAAGTATTCCTTATAATCAAACTAGAATCAAAGAGAGTTCAATATAAACATGAATCAAAGCAATAGAAACATTCCATCACGCTATAAGCTTCACCTCTTAGACACAGGTAAGAGGTTTAGCCAATCATAAACATGATTGAACTAGAATCTCTTAAGAAAAGCATAAAAAACTACTAAGAAAAGGGAAGAAAAAACTCTTGGCGACGGCTTCTCCACACTTTTGCTTCACTCCTCAAACCCTAGATGATGCCTAAGAGTACCCTAGGGATCCCTATTTATAGTTTTAGGTCTTACACTTTCGCACCGAGTGGAAATTTCCAGAAACCGTCTCAAATTTACACAGTCTGCGCAAAAATTGCGTAACGCTCGACTGGTCGTGGGATGTCCTCGACTGGTCATGGGCCATCCTCAAACATATCCCCAACCAAGTAATAACTGGGGTCCAATATGTAATATTTGACCCTCAACACAATCCCCAACCAGCATTTTACTAGTTCCGAGCAAAGTATGCAAAAAATGAACCTTAATGCACATTATTCAAACCTTTTTCAGAAAATGATCTTTTGTGTAATCAACAATGAATGAGTAGACTTAAGATGAGAAATTGAGATTTTGAAAACCTAGAGTTGAGTCACATAAGCAATCAATCAAATAAGCTCTTTATCCATTAGGTCAGAGTATAGTTCGCATAACAAGTTTTTCAAAGTGTTCAGTGAAAATACCATCTTTTCATAACGTTAGCCATGCTCGTCACTTCAAGATCGGTTGAAAACACAAGTACTGATTCCAAACTTATCCCATTTTCCTTCTTTTTCCAAATTTTGATTTTATATCGACGGTCATTTGTATTTATTCATCTTCTTTAGACATTACATCCTTTTCAAAGACATTTTTCATTCCCTTAAAAGATGTTGTCATTCTTCATTCTTTATGACCTCTTTGTCGATCTCCTATTTTTTTAACTGGTTCTTTTTCTTCTTTTAAGGTAGATAACATTCTCCAGACTCAGTTCTCAATATCTTGCAATGATCATCATACTAACAATTAGAAAATCTAGTACTATTCACTGAAAACAATATAAATAACATAATATTCAAACTTACTCTTAATCAATTGAATGTAAGAACCATAAGTAATAGGTTACTTAGTTGCTTCAACTCCACCAATTCAAAATTCGATTTCTATCATATCTTCATACTCAAAATAGTCTTAAATCCACAACTTATTGCTTTCCAAATAGATAAACATTAAAAAAATTTCAAATTTTGTTTAAAACTGAGAAAACACTGATTAGGTAACCTAATCTCCCATCCCCAACCTAAATTCTAAATTGTCCTCAATGTAAAAGAAATAAGCATGATCTACAAAAGAGACAACGTAGTTGAAAGAGAAGTGATGGAAAGATAGTACCCGATGAAGAGATTTTGTGGCTTTTTCCAAAAGATCTCAGTGTGAAGGTGGGTTAGCACAAGAGTTAATCAACTAAAAATAAACTATCCTAAGCAGGATAAAGTCGACTATCCTAAAACGGCATAAAGACATAAACCTAACTACACCTCCATCAGACGAGGAGATCAATCCTAATAAACAGGATCATTCAGAGGTATGGACATGTCCTCTTAATCAAATTTCTTAACAAATGGCTTTAATCGATGTCCATTTACTTTAAACTCATTTCCATTGTTTGGATTCCGAATCTCGACAGCCCCATGAGGATAAACATTAGTAACAGTGAAAGGGTCGGTCCAACGAGATCGGAGTTTACTCGGAAAGAGATGTAACCGAGAATTGTACAAGAGGACCTTTTGACCTGGTGGGAATGATTTCCGAAGAATGTGTTGGTCATGAAACACTTTCATTTTGTCCTTATAAATTCTCGAGTTCTCGCATGCATCATTCCAAATTTCTTCGAGTTCATTCAATTGAAGTTTACGTAGCGAGCCAGCGTTGTCCAAATTGAAATTCAAAATTTTGATAGCCCAGTAGGCTCTATCTTCCAACTCCACAGGCAAGTGGCAAGCCTTCCCATAGATAAGTCTAAAGGGAGACATTCAAATAGGGGTATTAAATGCGGTACGGTAAGCCCATAAGGCATCAGTCAATCGGATTGACCAATCCTTATGGTCAGGGTTAACCGTCTTTTCCAAGATGTGTTTAATTTTTCTATTGAAAATCTCAGCTTCCCCACTTGTTTGTGGGTGATATGGAGTGCTCACCTTGTGAGAGATGTCATATTTCTTCATTAAGTTCGCGAATGGCCTATTACAAAAATGTGAGCCCCCATCACTAACAATGGCTCGAGGCATTCCGAACCAGGAAAGGATGTTCTCTTTTAAAAACTTAATAACCATTTGATGGTCATTGTTTGGCATGGAATCACTTCGACCCATTTGGTGACATAATCTATTGCTAGCAGAATGTATAAATTTCCAAAGGATTGGGGGAATGGTCCCAAAAAATCGATGCCCCAACAATTAAATGCTTCTATGATAATAATGGGGTTCAGAGGCATCATATTTCAACGGGACAATGCTCCCAACTTCTGACAACGCTCACAAGCTTTGCAAAACTCATGAGTGTCCCTAAACATAGTAGGTCAGTAAAAACTACACTGCAGAATCTTGGTCGTGGTCATTTTAGCAGAAAAGTGACCACCACAGGCCTGAGAGTGACAGAAGGAGATGACACTTTGATGTTCATTGTCTGGCACACATCTCCTTAAGATTTGGTCTGGGCAAAATTTAAACAAATATGGATCATCCCAGAAAACTTATAAACCTTGACGAAGAATTTTTTCTTATCTTGCGTAGTCCAATGTGTCGGCGTGAAAACTGTGGCAAGATAATTGGCAATATCGGCAAACCAAGGCAATGCAAGACTTTGAGCAATTGTTTGTTAAGGAACATGTCATTACATGTGTCATCTCAAGGGAATCAGAGAGATGAAGGCGGGAAAGATGATCAGCTACTATGTTCTCTACTCCCTTTTTATCTTTTATTTCTAAATTAAATTCTTAGAGTAGGAGGATCCATCTTATCAAGCAGGGCTTATCATCATTTTTAGAAAGAAGATACTTGAGTGCCGCATGGTCTGTGTAAATGATGATTTTGGATCCGATCAAGTATGACCTAAATTTGTCCAAAGCGAACACTACGGCTAAGAGTTCCTTCTCCGTAGTTGAATAATTCACTTGGACAGGATTTAGGGTTTTACTTACGTAGTGTATAACATAGGGCTTCTTGTCTTTTCTCTGGCCTAGGACCGCCCTAAGAGCATAGTCAGACGTGTCACACATAAGTTCAAAAGGAAGGCTCCAATCAGGTGGTTGCATGATAGGTGCAATGGTTAACATGCCCTTGAGCTTAATAAAAGCTTCCTGGCATTGCTCAGTCCACTTGAATGGTGCATTCTTTTGAAGTAGATTACATAAAGGACGAGAGAAGTGACTAAAGTCCTTTATGAATCTCCTGTAAAAACCAGCGTGTCCTAGGAATGATTGTACGTCTCGTATGTTCTTGGGTGGAGGTAGGTTAGAGATAAGATCAATTTTAGCCTTATCTACCAAAATTCTCTTTGACGAGAAATATGTCCAAGGACAATTCCGTTACGAATCATAAAATGACACTTCTCCCAATTGAGTACCAAATTCTTTTCTTCACATATTTTCAGCACACATTTAAGATTCTCTAAGCAATCACTGAAAGATGGACCAAAGAGAGAGAAGTCGTCCATGAAGACCTCTAGATATTGTCCAACCATGTCAGAAGAAATACTCATCATACGTCGCTGAAAAGTGGTGGGGGCATTACATAGTCCAAATGGCATCCTTCGGTAAGCAAAGGTGCCGAAGGGACATGTGAATGTGGTCTTTCCTTATCTTCAGGGACTATCTCTATCTGGTTGTAGCCTGAATATCTGTTAAGGAAACAGTAATAGGAATGACCAGCTAACCTTTCCAAAATTTGATCGATGAAGGGCAAAGGAAAGTGGTCCTTCCTCGTGACGGTATTCAACTTCCTATAGTCAATGCACATTCTCCAACCAGTAGTAACTCTGGTTGGCACGAGTTCATTGTTGGCATTAGCTACGATGGTGATTCCGAACTTCTTAGGAACCACCTGAGTTGGACTCACCCATTGACTATCGGATATAGGGTATATTGTAAGTGCTATGTTTTCTAGCTCCTATGATTGTCAAATTTTATAGTGTTAAAACCTCTTGGAATCTGTGTCTTGTGTAGCGCATATACATATTCAAGAATGTGCTTCTCATTTACAAGAACAATGGTCATTATCTTAAGAACTTCTAGTGCAAGATTACATGTTTGCAAGATCACAAGTTCATGTTCAAGCTCAACACCAAGTGTGAATTCAATCTTTCAAGCTTCAACAGTTCAAGTATTCAAAGCTTCGTCCAAGTCGAGACAAAGTTCTTTACTTTGAACCACAAGCTCAAGCTTCAATGTTAGTCATATTCAAGCTTCAAACGTCTCAAGTTCAAGCTTCATCATATGTCAAGATCTCAAGCTTCGTGAACTTCAAAGAACGACTATCAACTAAAGCAAAAAAGAAGACTCAATGTTCATACATCACTAACAAGGTATGAAAGACCCTAAATTGACCTTAGGGCAGGTATTTTGAATACATAATTCAATTGGCTCATTTTATAAGTTCATAGTCTATTTTTCGACTAGTCCTCGCACTGGCTCAACCAGTCCAAGAAATCCTCGACCAGTCTTAAGTTTGTTTATAATTTTCAGGATTTTTTGTTAGAGCCTCGACCAGTCCTGGAGACTACTCGACCGGTCGTATGAACAGAGGTCGACTCGTGTTCGACCAGTCCTTACAGGCTCGACTCAAAGTCCAGCGACTAAATTGACTCCCGCACGACCAGTCATGGACAGGACTCGACTGGTCGTGGAGGCCGCTCGACAGGTCGAGTAGGTCCTTCGACCAGTCGTGAAACAGTCTGATCTTATCGCGCTCAAAATTTCAAAAATCTGTTGGTCCTACGACCAGTCGTGGTGACCTCTGGACCAGTCGAAGATGCGATTTCTGCACTTATAAAAAGAATACGAATTTCAGAGTTTGGTATCCAATTCAAGCAAAATCGATACACTGCTCTGAGAGATAAGTTAGTGATATTCTTAAGCTATTTAGTGCTCCTTTTATATTCTCTTTAATTAGCTTTTCACATTTGATTTTGTATTTTGTATTCCAATTTTATTTGAAAGAGGGATTGATATATTCCCATTTCTTGGAATCAAAATCAAATCAAGCTAGCCCAAGGTGATTTAATTTAAAATCAATTTAGAATTTAGAACATATTTATATGTGAGTGTGAACATTGAACATCTATGTTGAACTTCTACTCCGAATTGGCTCTTCCTGGCTGCAACTAAAGGAGAATATCCAGATAAGTATTTTACAGTTTTGTAAAATTTATTCTTTTAGTTTCATTGAGATTGTGCCAGAGAAATCTCTTTATTTTGGCTTGTCTAAGGTGATCCAGAAGACTCAGAGTGTAGGGTTTTTTAATTGTGTAAGCCCACTTGAAAGACACAATTGTGAGGGCTTTAAGTGAACCTTGAAAAACCTACTTTCATAGTGAACGCTAATATCCACTGTGTGAGGATATTAGGAGTGGATTAGTTGTGTGGCTATTTTTCTAAATAGTTGGTGTACACACAAGCGAACCACTATAATTTCTAGTCTTGTGGTAATTGATTATTTCGTTCATTTTGTGGATGTTGTAATTTCCCTTTTTGCATTTGTGGAGAATGTTGTAATTTCTTTTATGCAAGTGTGGGAATGTTGTAATATCTTAGTTATTTTCTTCGCTATTTATTTCCTTTATATCCTCTTCAGTTTGAGTTTTTGATACTCACCTAAGTTCTAGTAAGGTTGTCCTGCCATAAACCATTGGTTTTTGGTGTCAGGTTGTCCTTAGAACCAAGTTTGTATCAACCTCTCAATACTCGATTTTTGAGGTTGTTTTACATTTCCGCATTGTGAATTGTTTAAGTGCTATCTTTAATAATATTTGTTTAATTCCGCAATTTATTTTTTTAATTTGGCATAGTTGTATTCACCCCCCCCCCCCTCCTAGGACTCTTAGCTCAGACTTTTCATATATAATACCCACATCCAATAGTTTAAGAACCTCGGCCTTAACCACTTCCTTCATGTTTAGATTTAGTCTACATTGTGGTTGCCGAGAGGTCTTTGCATTATCCTCAAGATAAATGTAGTGAGTACAAATCGAATGGTCAATTCTCTTAAGGTCCGCAATCGACCATCCAAGGGCTCTCCTATGCTTAATGAGAGTAGAGATGAACATACTCTCCTGTTCTTGCTCAAGGTGGAAAGAAATCACCACCGGGTATGTCTTATCTTGACCTAAATAGTCATATTTCAAATCAGAGGGCAAAGGTTTTAGGTCAAGCTTTGGTGCCTTGAGGTTAGACGGTAGAGACACTACATCAGTTTGGGGCAATTCTTCAAATTATGGCCTCCACCAGTTAACTTCAAGTACCAGCATGTTATCAAGCATCACACCTGTCTCCCTAATCATATCGTCATCTAAATCATAGGAGTGGGCCAAGCACGTCTCTAGAGGGTCAAAGGATAAGGTCATCAAAGTTCTATCTTCCACGAAAGAATCAATCAGGTTAACATCGTGGGCATCATCATCATCCTCTACCTGTTTTACCGTATTAAAAAAATATTTAACTCCAATGTCATATTTCTAAAAGACAAGCTCATGACTCCATTCCTGCAATTAATGATTGCATTTGATGTGACAAGGAATGGGCGACTAAGAATGATAGGAATTTGAGTGCTCATGTTCATGATGGGTTGAGTATCCAAGACGATAAAATCTACCGGGTAGTAAAATTTGTCAACCTGGACCAACACATCCTCAATCATCCCTCTTGGTACAGGAACTGAGCTATTGCCAAGTTGCAATGTGGTCTGGGTGGGTTTCAACTCACCCAAACCTAGTTGTTTGTAGACCGAGTAAGGAATCAGATTTACACTCGCTCTTAAGTCAAGAAGTGTGTGCTCAATCCGATAGTTCCCAATTACACAAGTGACGGTTCGGCTACTGGGATCTTTGTATTTCTGTGGCACACTTACTTTAGGATGGCACTCACCTTTTCAGTTAAAAAGATTTTCTTTTGAATATTTTATGGTCTTTTGGTCATACACAAGTCTTTCAGGAATTTGGCATATGAAGGTATAACGCCCTGAAAATCGGGGGTCGAGTAGCAACTCAACACCCGAGTTCCAACACATCACTTATGCAACATAAATGCTTATGATTGAATGTTGTCTGTGTTAGTGCAATAATCATGAGTGGGATTATACCAAAACAGTAATTCAAACTCCAGATCAAGTTATAAAACGCAAGCGAAAGACTGAAAGATGTATATAAATGTATATAAAGCCAAAAACGGTCACAATCGGTCTCCAGAGTATGAACACCTTACTGAGTCACCATATACATGTATTAGTTTCAAAAATTAAAATGCCAAAAAAAATGGTACAACTATCATGGTAAAGCCTGTGGTCCCGTCATCTGAATGGCTTAAGCGAAGCCTCCAGAGAATTGCATGTAGGAGAACTCATCCTGATCATCATAGTAATCAGGCTCAGCCTCCTGCTCTCGTCGATACCTGCATCTAAGACAAAGTCTGGTGGGTGAACAGAACACCGTCCCGTAACGTGGGAGTGAGTAACTAACTCAGTGGAACAATAAAGTATATGTTAACATGTTATCAATTCAGTCAAGCAATAGTGATAAAGCAGTACAATCAAACACTCCTAAATACTCTTATTAATGCAAGTATGGAATGCAGTCATGATGTATGCCCTCGCCAAACCTCCCTCATACGACACCATCTTACGTCCACGACATGCGTTCATCCCTCAGTGCTCCACAACGCCAGGCACATGCAGTGTTATGTTATGAACGTGATTACCGAGTTGTTATTAGTCCTTTTCATACAACAATATTGAGAAACTAAGGTACCTCCCTTATATCATTCCCAAACAATGATCCATTCTAGGGTCGTCACTCCTAGATAATCTCATACGATGATGCGGTTCTAGGTCACTCTAAAGGGCTGCCAGGGCTATTACACCTACTCGTTGCACCGCTCCCCCATCACCTTATCAATACAGGCCTAGTTTATGCTCTGTTTACTACGGGAAGGCTCGTCGCCTCTCCGCAGATTCAGAGTATACTCGAGGTCACTACAAAGGACTGCCAAGGCTGTTACACGCACTCATTACACCACTCCCCCATCACCTTATCAGTGTAGGCCGATAGCTCGAATACAGTGTCCCATACCACCATATTCGGTTCCCGAGTCTGGGTTGCTCACTGGTCACTGCGGGGAGGCTCGTGGCCCCAGCGTAGGCCAATAGCTCGACCACGGTGTCCCATACCACCATGCCCGGCTCATGAGTCTTAGTGAATCGAGGTATCAAGGTTAAACGTGATTCCACTGGTGAGTTTGGTACCTTATGTTCAAACAGAGGCGTCTATACATGGTGAACACACATTAGACATATCGGGTTACTTGACGAGCTCGACTAGCACGAGCGCACAACCAGCTGAACGACATGAAGTGCATAAGCACTTCACATGGCCTAATCACTGTCGCCAACCAAAGTACGACTCGAGTTCGTCAAACACATCCTACGTGGCGAATGAATCTCAGCCACGAATACAATCTCGTTACCAATTGCCTGGACTAAATCATAGTCCCAATCACATTCAATCCATAACCAGAAAATATGTACAGTAGTCAAAGCATAATTAACAAGTAATTCAAGCATGTTAACAAGCATGTTATAAAGCACAATGTAAACAGGAAATACAACACATACATTTCATAGGTGAGTGATTAAGTTAAACAACTTGCATGGAGGAAATCATACACATCTCTAAGGTAGTTGAGAATCCTATCTCAACACCTATCTAAAGCACTATCATCTAAGTACTTACTCCTACAAGCATTTTCACAAACACTTAGAATACACTCATTTAACATACATAACGTATATTAGCCAAAACATGTATTTGGGCAAATCCTTTCACCGAGTAAGTATTATACACATATATGGCATATACATACAGTAATTTATCATGGCAAACACACTTTCATAATTTGTACGTATACGGTATTTTCTACAAATATACAAAATACACTAAACGCCATAATTTGCATACGTAATTGAATCACAAAACAAACATCGCATTTTGCATGTACAATAACACCCGGATCATGAATCTATCATTATCTGACATTGAAAGCTTTGAAAACCTTAACCTATACATCTAAAGTCCGCACCTTATGCCGTAGAAGCGTAACGAACTTAATAGAAACTCTACGCTTTCATCAACGTCGATATGACGACCTATAACACAAGGTAAGTCAGCTACTTTCCTACTTATACCAATAAAAACCCTAAAACAGGTTAGGGTTAGGGTTTTCTTACCTAGAAATGAAGTCAGAATCGTCGAAAAAGCGATTAGATCGTGATGGTTAAGCACGTAGGATAGCAGGGTAGAGTATCAGGAAGAATCTCTCACTCTTCTCACACTTTCTCTCTTTTCTCTCTTCTCTCTCCTAGGTTTTCTCAAATTCGTATGGGATGAGAGAGTGAGGGTTTAAGGTCCTTATATAGGCTTAAAACTCATTAAATTAGTCCCAGGGTCATGGTATACCTAGGTTATGTCTAAATACGGACTGTTCCGTCTCAACGGAGTACTTCTGGAGCCCCCCTTAAGCCAAAGGTCGGACTTAAGCTCACTGACCTTGGATCTAGGTCGAGTTAAGTTTTCGTTCTAGTCGGGTTCCCAGATCACACGTGGCGGACCAGTTTCAGTTCAACAGTCACTGAAACTCAGTCAGGGTTGCAAGTACACAGACATGTATGGGAAATGTTCCCTGATCCGAGGGTGTATTTGGGTCAGATTCCGACGGTCTGATTGCTTATATTTGGCCCACAAGCGACAAGTCTCAGATTACTTAAATCAGATTTAATTTCTAAAGAAAATCACATTTTCTCACACTCCTCGCTCCGGGCTCAGGCGAATAGCCCAGGGACACTATCTGGTTTTGATTTCCGAGAGGGTTGTCAAGCCCAACAAGGTGGTCCTAATTCTATAACTTCGTATTATTCGGACTTTTGATGTGTGGTCTAGATCTGATATGGAGATTCGTGATGCTCCTGAGAGCAACCGGGTAATGAGATTGATCCTAGATTTTAGGGTAACCTAGCGTTAATGATTCTACAAGTTTTGGGTCTTGCAGATCGTATTTAAAGTGATTAGTGTGGATTTCGTATGTAATCTAGTTTACACTTAGTTAACTTTGTCTAATTTCTAAAGGATTTGGTCCTGAGTGATTTCTACCTGAGGTGGTACTCGGGTCTTTGTATGAAAATTTTCGAGATGTTACAGAAGGTATTTGTTTAAAAACATCCAGTAAAGGGATGTTGACCTTCACTTATTTCAGCACCTCTAGAATGTCCTGAGAGTTAGGGAGAAGTTTTGGTGCAACCAATCGTTAGGGGAATGGGGCAATCGGCTTGCCTTGAAGTTTCGGTTCCAATTCTTGTGGAGCAATGGTAGGTCTATCATCGTTGTCCTCTTCTGGATCCTTAGGCTTTTCAACCCTTACCGGAATAGATTTGTCAATTATCTTCCTACTCCTAAGAATGGTGATATACTTAGCTTGCTCCATTTGATTTGAAGATCTTGCATCACTTATTTCGTATTGCGGTTTAGGATTGAGTAAAGGTTGGGCTGGAAGAATCCTTTTTTCTATAATCATAACATATGAATCCATCTTTTGTATATATTTTATAAGTTCTCGTATTTCTTGAGTAAGCTCCTGAGTTTGTGTGGAATTTTGAACCGGTTCTTCTTGAGGTTTCACTTGATTTGGAACTTGATTAAAGAAACCTTAAGGGGTAGCAATTTGTCCATTCCTCCAACTGAAGTTTGGATGATTTCTCCAACTAGGATTGTACGTATTGGAGGTAGGTCCATTGAAAGGTCTTTGGTAATTGTTCACGACATTGGATTGCTCATTCAACACCTCTTGAAAAGCAGGTATTGTTGAACAATTTTCAGTTGTGTGAACGTTGCAAGCATAAATACCGTAAATAGTTTCCTTAACCTTATCCTTCTTTAGTTCCATGGCCTCGAATTTCCTTATGAGATTAGCCACTTTAGCATTGATATTATCATCCTCTTTTAGAATGTATAATCCACCCCTCTCCTTTGATTGAGTGGACCTAGAAGTGGTGCTTGATTTTTGGTACGTGTCCCATGATTGTGCGTTTTCAGCAAGTCTATCCAAGTAGTCCCAGACATCATCGACATTTTTATTCATGAATTTCCCATTGCACATTATCTCAACCAATTGGCACATGAAAGATGTTAGTCCATCATAGAGAAAGTGTGTAATGCACCACATTTCAAAACCGTGTTGTGGGCATAAACTAACAAGATCCTTGAACCGCTCCCAACATTAGAAGAATGTTTCATCTTCCTTTTGAGCGAAGTTCATGACTGACTTTCTAAGGGTGTTCGTTTTATGATGTGGAAAAAATTTCTTTATGAACTCCTTTATCATGTCATTCCATGTGCTAATAGATCTGGGACGTAGTGAACGCAACCACGTCTTAGCTTTCTCTTTCAAAGAAAAGGAAAGAGTTTCAGTCTGACCATGTTCTTAGACACGTTAGGAAAATATAAAGTGGCTATGATCTCATCAAACTCTTTTAAGTGTAGATATAGACTTTCATATTCAAGTCCATGGAATTTTGGAAGGAGTTGGATCACCCCGGGCTTAATATCCATGTGTCCCATATTTTCTGAAAAAACCATGCATGAGGGTGTGCTCACCCCCGCCAGTTGTAAATAATCTCACAAAGTACGAGGCGGGGATGCTCGATGCACCTCATTCTCATCCTGGACTTCCTCAACCCTAGGTTGAGGTTGTCTTTCCAGTTGATTAACCGGTTGATTTACAGCCATCACTTCAATTAACTGAGAGGATCTCGAGTGGTGTCTAATCCTGTGATGGATAGATAACCCCTCAACCAATCTTCCTTCACTCAAAAGACGTCGAGTGTTGTCATGGACCTACTTGGGCATGAAACACTCTCAGCTCTCAATACAGATTTTTACCTAAACCTAAAAGAGAGAAAGGAAATAGAAATCTAGAAATAGAAAGAGAGAGAGAGAATTGGGAAGAAGTTACCAAATTATAAGTTCCTAATTAAAATCCTACAAAACAAAACAAAACAAGTTAGTTTCTAAAAATAGAAATTTTAAAATTAGAAAGTTCCTAAAAATAAAAATAGAAACTTTTTAAAAACTGATTAGGAAAGTTCTAAACCTAGAATTAGAAAGTAAGTTAGTTTCTAAAAATAAAAGAAATCCTAGAATTAGAAAGTTTCTAAAAACAGAAAACAAACTCTAGTCTAAAAAATAGAAAATAGAAAACCCTAATCTTAACCTAATTCTAAAACTAGCTAATCTCAGAAAAACGCAACTGTTAATCCTCGGCAACGGCGCCAAAAACTTGTTCACAACCCCAAGTATAGGGTCACGATGTAGTAATAATCTCGGTGAGACCGAGGTCGAATCCACAGGGACTAATCTCGTGTGTTTTCTAACAGCAACTAGAATAAGAACTAGAAAAGATGAAAACCTAAATCTGAAATATTTAAAAGTAATTGTGAGAAATTTAATGAAAAACTTAAGAAATTCAATGGTGGGAGACTAGGGTTTTTAAGGATCCACTTGTAGAGATCAAAGAGATCTATGCTTCATTCAAGTCACATTATTGGAATCGGAGTCCCATCCTATCCAATTGGAAGATATCTCAGTAAAATCAAATATGAACTTCCTTTGACCTAGTTCTCAATGGATGAGAGGTGTGAGAATTGGAAGTAATTCCATCATAAAACCATGCCCAGGAGACAAGGCAAACAACAGGATTTACCAATCCCATAACCAATCTAAGAGAATTGTGAAAGTTAGGGAGGATTCCATCATCCAACCATGCCCAAGGGACAATGGAGAACAACAGGATTTCCTAATTTCTCAATCTCAATACATGAAAAGAACATACTTAAAGCTATCACAGATCCATTGTAATTTGAGTAAAACAAACCATTAAAAACTAAAAGTATTCTTTATAATCAAACTAGAATCAAAGAGAGTTCAATATAAACATGAATTAAAGCAATAAAAACATCCCATCATGTATAGGCTTCACCTCTTAGCTCTAGCTAAGAGGTTTAGCCAACCATAAACATGATTGAACTAGAATATCTTAAGAATAGCATAAAAAACTACTAAGGAAAGGGAAGAAAAATGTAACATCCTGAAAAATCGGGGGTCGAGCATAACTCAACACCCGAGTTTCAGAACATCACTTATGCAACATAGATAATGATGATTAAATGTTGTCTGCATTAGTGTATTGAACATGAGTGAGATTAAGCCAAAACAGCATATCATACTCCAGAGAGAGTTAAATTACAAGCGGAAGACTGTGATAGATATATAAAATATATAAAAACTGTGGTGAGTCTACAGAGTGTGATAACATTACCAGATTAATAAATTTCAAGTACATTTCTAAAATATACCAAATGTGTAAGTGTAATGTCTTCTATTTCAAGTACCATAGCCCCGTCAATACAATACCAGGTCTTCATAAACCTGTCAGAGAGCTAATGTAGGAGAGCTCCTCCTCAACATCATAGTAGTCCAGCTCTGATTCATAAGCATCGCCATCACCTAAAACTCAACAAATCTAGTTGGTGTGTACAACACCGTCCCGTAACGTGGGAGTGAGTGATCAACTCAGTGGAACAATAAAGCATAGGTTAACATATTATCAACTCAGTCAAGCAGTAATGATAAAGCAGTACAATCAAACACTCCTAACTACTCTTATTAATGCAAGTATGAATGCAGTCATGATGTATGCCCTTGCCAAACCACCCTCATGCGACACCAACTTACGATCGCGAATGCGTTCATCCCTCAGTGCTCCACATCTACCAGGCACATGCAGTGCGATGATGAGCATGATTACCGAGTAATTATTAGTCCATTTTAAACAGCAGTAATGGGAAACCAAGGTACCTCCCTTATATCATTCCCAAACATGATCCATTCTAGGGTCGTCAGTCCTAGTTAATCTCATACGATATTATGGTTTGAGAGGAATAGCGAAGGCATCACAAAGGGCTCGTCACCCGTCAACACAGATACAGATCTCACTGTATGCGGCTCAATTGCTGGCCGTCAGCTCAAATACAGGTCTCACTCTACTCGGCTCAATCGCTGGCCATCAGCTCGAATACAGATCTCACCGTATTCGGCTCAACTCATGCTCTAGTTGCTGTGAAGGGCTCGTCGCCAATCACAGACCTTAGAGTATACTCGAAGACACTACGGAGGACTCGTCGCCCGTCAGCACGAATACAGGTCTCACCATACTCGGCTCTCGTCGTAGGTGTCGACAGCTCGAATACAGTGTCCCATACCACCGTATTTGGCTCACGAGTCTGGTTGCTCACTGGTCACTACGGGGAGAAACATGGCCCCAGCGTAGGCCGACAGCTCGACCACGGTGTCCTATACCACCATGCTCGGCTTATGAGTCTTAGCGGATCGAGGTACCATGGTTAAAAGGGATTTCACTAGTAAGTTTGGTACCATAGGTTCAAGCAGAGGCGTCCAAACATGGTGAACATATATAAGACAGATCGGGTTACTTGACAAGCTCGGCTAGCTCAAGCGTACAACAAGTTGAACGATATGAAGTGCATAAGCACTTCGTGTGGCCAACCACTATCGCCAACCGAAGTACGACTCGGGTTCGTCGAACACATCTCACGTGGCAAATGAATCTCAGCTATGAATTCAATCCTGTTATCGATTGCCTGGACTATAATCATAGCCCCAATCACATTCAATTGCAGATAGTTAAAGCAGCAATGGATCAAGGTTCAAATTATACAATCAAAGTCTGGTATTATCCGTTTAGGGCTGCCAGGGCTATTGCACGCAGTCGTTGCTCCACTCCCCCATCACCCATGACGGATCATACAACGTAAACATGAATTTAAGCATATGCATTACATAGATAAAATCATACAATCAGTTGAGCATGTTATGAAGCACAACACAAGCATGAGTTTGTACATATTCAATTCCTAATCACACAGCTATCCAAGGAAATCATACACATAGTTAAAGGAGTTGAGAATCATACAGCAAATAATCATGACAAATACATCTTCAAAATTTGTACGTATACGGTACTTTCTAGAATACACAATTTCAACATACATAGTGTATATAAGCAAAACATGTATTAAGGCGAGTCCTTTCGCCAAACAAGTAATTTATCCATATATAATATATTCATACAACAATTAATCATGTCAAACACATTTCCAAAATTTGTACGTATACGGTACTTTCTACAAATACCTAGAGTATGTAGAATTCCATAGTTTTCATCTTTAATCGAAACGGAAAACAGACAGCACTTTGTACATGTGCAATTGCATGCAGATCATGAATCTATCATTATCTGACATTGAAAGCGTTGAAAACCAAAACCTACACACCTAAAGTCCGCACCTTTTATCGTAGAATCGAAACGGAGTTGATAGAATTGCTAAGCTTCCGTATTCGGCAGTTTGGCAACCTATAGAACGAAATACGTTAGCTATTTCATAACCTACAACCACCCAAGCCCCAAATCGGATTAGGGTTAGGGTTTCTTACCTAGAGACGGAGCTTGGAATCGCCGGGAAAGCGATTAGAACGAAGCGGTGTAGCTCGTATAGCGGCAGGGAAGAGTCGCAGGGAGATTCTCCCACTGCTCCCACACTTTCCCTCTCTTTTCTCTCTTCTCTCTCTAGGTTTTCTCTCAAATTCGTAGGGCTGCAATGAGAGAGGGTTTAAGGTCCTTATATAGCCTAAAAACTCACCGAAATAGACTCCAGGTCAAAGTATACTTAGGTTATAACCAAAGCGGACTTATTTCAGCTCAACGGAGGACTTCTGGCGGGCCTCCTTGAGCCAAAGGTCGGACTTAAGCTCATCGACACCGGATCTAGGTGGAGTTAAGTTTTCGTTTCGGTCGGGATTCCAGATCACGCGTGGCGGACCAGTTTTAGTTCAATGGTCAGTGGATCTCGATCGGGGATTTCAAGTACATGTAAATGTGTATGAAATTTCTCCTGATCCGAGGGTGTAATTTGGTCTGATTCTGACGGTCTGGTTGCTTAAAACTGATCCGCAAGCAACACGTGCCAGATTACTATTCAAGATATTTATTTTGTAAAGAAAACAAGTGTTTTCACACTCTCTCGCTCCGGACTCAAGCGAACAGCCGTGAGACACTGTCTGGATTTGATTTCCTAGATGGTTGTCAAGCCCAGCAAGGCGGTCCTAATTCCTTAACTTTGTGTTAATCGGACTTCCGACGTGCGGTCCAGATCTGATACAGAGTTTCGAGATGCTCCCGGGAGCAGCCGGGTAATGAGATTGATCCTAGATTTTAGGGTAAACTAGCGTCAATGATTCTGCAAGTTTTGGGTCTTGCAGATCGTATTTAAAGTGGTTGGTGCTAATTTCACAGGTACTCTAGTTTAACACTGGCTAATTCTCGCCTAATTTCTAAAGGATTTAGTCCTGAGTAATTTCTATCTGAGGTGGTACCTGGGCCTTTGTAGTTTGTATATAAAGTGATCCAAGTTATACTACTTAGCTAGTTTAAGATAGTGTCTAGGATGAAAATGCTTAGAAAATTTGAAAGAACAAGGTGGTGAAGGGTGGGATTTGTGAAGGAAATGGGTTCAAAACTGATTTTAGACTGTGGGATTCAGTTCTGCCGAGTTGATAAGGTGTTAGGAGCGACCCATTGCCTAAGGACGTCTAATCCCAGGTTAGCAAAAATCTAGGATGTTACAATCTACCCCCCTTAAAACAAAATTTTGTCCCCGAAATTGGCTAAGGGTAATAAGGGGAGATTTAATTATTCATTTGCCTAAGTTTTATTGCGTAGGGTATACACTTGCCTGGTTCATTTTAGTCTACCCCCCTTAAAACTTATTTCTTTATCCATTTCCCATACCCTGATGGTTTGCTACAATTTATTTCTGTACCTATTTGGAGTCTTGACGACAATTCCCCAATAATTTAGAGTAAGATAGCTGTTTTCATTGTTTGACCAACACGGAGAGACATTTATGGTGGACTTGATTTCGATACATCGATCATCTACCGGGCCAGGGTAGGAAGCTCATCGTATCCCTTCCGAATACTGGTGGATCCTGGTCGTCTGTTCGTCAGCAGAGAGTCCATTGGTAGTCACCCAGGATTGAGAATTGGGTCAAGCCGCGAATGCTTCGCAGTTTTTATTTCAGTAACTCCGTAGTCCGATCACTCTAAAAACTTAGGGAATGCCCACCACAGGAAGATTCAAATTGTCTATTTCTAAGGTTGCCCTTTAGGTCTTAGTCTAAGAGAGTCCTTGTTATTATCTATGTCAAGGAAATGGTGAATCAAATCCTACTAGATCATCCTAAAACGGTTTCTCATATTAGAACTTGCTAGGGCTTCTATAATGTTCGTATTCAACCAGCACAGTTTCGATCCTGGGCCAGTGAGGTAGGGTCCACCACGCTTTCACTGCGCTACCCAGATCAAAGAGGTGTATTAGCCGACCTAGCTAGAGTGGGCTCATAATGTTCTACCCCCCTTAAAATTTTATTTTTACCCTCAAGGTTCAAGAGCTATGTCCTGATCCGTATGTCGGAACAAGGTGTAATTTATAACCTATCCTTGACATGAAATGGAAAATACATTGGTCTGACTTTCATCGACGATGTGTACTATGGCATTGATACCTATGGTTACAGAAAGGAGCTAAAGATGATGGGTATTGTGATTGATTGCAGGGACAGGTGTGAGTTTGAGGCAAGATGCCTAATTCTACCAAGGGGTTTTATCGCGGTCCAGACTTATCCTATTTAATCATGTCTAGCTTAATAGGCAGGCCATCTTTCTACGTTCATAAGCACAATATGTATGCCGACATGGCATGCGATTTGGGACCTAATTCCTAACCGTCTGTTGCCCATTTGGGCAATTCCTTAGGCCTAAAAGACAAAGTCTCTATCGGCTATATACTCCTAACACTTCTCAAGAACAAAGTTATAAACTTTTAGTTGCAAACGGTCGGGCCAACACGGAAAGAAAGTTGTGTAGTGGGTCTGAGTCGGTTAAGCCGAATAACTAAGTCTATTATTCAATTGGATTAGCATAATTAGTTAATCCTTTACCTTCTTTAGCCTAACTAGTAGCCTAGTCGCAACGTATGAGCAGCGGTAATCCACTAGTTGTGATCCAAAGTCTATGCCTCTACACTAGATGATTCCATACCATTTTAAATGAGGGAAATTGTTTTATCGCTTAGAGTCAAGCGTTGTCTAATTGGAACTGAGTCGTACGGACTTAAATTTAACTACTCTCGGGCACTTCACACATGCTCATACCAGCTAAGAGGATCCTAAGGTTCACGTTATTAATTTGTTGGATTTCCTCTACTGTCTGGTCTGTCGAAATCTAGGAGCACCGCTCTAGGTTCAAAACTCCAAGGGCCTATTTGGCTTAAATGGGACTGCATTGGTAATCTCACTTCGGGATTGGGAATGGCTTGTTTGGTAGGAGGGTGGGTGGGATAAAAATTAATTTTATAGCCTTTAGAAAATGAGTCTTGTGTGCGAAAGCGTAAGATGGGAGTTCCAAATCTCAGGATAATGAATTTCTAAGTGTTATTTGAAAGGAAATCTCGAAATTTACTTTTAATTACGTACATTCTAAACATGGTGTCGGAAAACATGGGATACACCCAATCTAGGGACCATACCTACACATACGTTTATTATTACTTATACAATTCTATCCACCTAACTCACCTAATGCAGTTTAGCCGAACGGACCCTAAAGGGAGAAAAGGGGCTGGAGTGTTGGTTCTCCACAGATTTGGTTCTCATCAGGGGTTGTAGAGGCCCAACTGACAAGGAGTAAAGAAAGGAAAATGAAGAAAATGGATGGGTTAGAGGGCTTGCCTGATTTTGAGCTTCAAATGGGGGGGGGGGGGGGGGGGGAGTCCAAATGAGAGGAAATGAAGAGGGGAGGGCGTAGGTACTGCTGTGAACGGTGGATATGGATGGGTGATGACCGAAAATGATGGATTGAGCGATTGGAGTGGAGGTTTGGGAGAGAAAACAACACTTTTGCAAGAAAGGGAGAGCTTGGAGGTGGAATTTGTGAAGGAGGTACTAGTTTGGGGGGGTTTTAGTCGACGACCTATATACTAGGGGGTTCCCCTAGCCCCCAAACACGATCGGCCCGGACGGCAGGCCCGACCTAACAAAAAAAGTGAGCCCCATGGGCATGTTCCTCCAGTCCCCTAGGCTCCAAAAAAGTATGGGGCCCACCCTGGTTCCCTCCGGAAGTGCTCCGTTTGGCCCTCAACTCTATTTTGAGCCGTATCGGGGCCAAAATGCAAACCGGAATGATTTTATGTGACATGTAGCATATGATTTTGGGGTAGGAGGAGCTAATCCATCCAACTAACCTATTTATTTGGTCAGATTCAAAAATTTGAATGGTCAAAAGTCCAATTTATACATATATTTACTATTTATAGTAAATTTTTGTTTAAGTATTATTCTTCATCATTTATATGTTAGTATTTTTGTCTAGTATGAAAGGATTTAAAAAAAATAAAGAATGAAGTGGTGCAAGGAGAGATTTTGAAGAAATTGGGTAAAAATGGGTTTTAGGCTTTGGTATTGTGGTTGACCCACAACCTAAGAACATTCATTTCTAGGGGACAACTCAAACCCATCGACTGACGGCCTAGAAGTGATTCGGGATCGTTTTATGTGATCATGGGTGTGTACGGGCCCAATCTCAGTGGTCGATTTCGTTCGATTTCGTCGTTTGGCGAATTTGGAAAATCCTAAGTCGGTTTCTACGTTCCGTCGCTCCCTCTTAAGTCAGAGTGTGTCAGTGTGCATCGTGCGACCATAACCCAGGTCCAATTTAATCCAAATCATGCTCTGATACCAACTGTAACATCCTGAAAAATCGGGGGTCGAGCATAACTCAACACCCGATTTCCAGAACATCACTTATGCAACATAGATAATGATGATTAAATGTTGTCTGCATTAGTGTATTGAACATGAGTGAGATTAAGCCAAAACAACATATCATACTCCAGAGACAGTTAAATTGTAAGTGGAAGACTGTGATAGATATATAAAATATATAAAAACTGTGGTGAGTCTCTAGAGTGTGATAATATTACCAGGTTAATAAATTTCAAGTACATTTCTAAAATATACCAAATGTGTAAGTGTAATGTCTTCTATTCCAAGTACCATAGCCCCATCAATACAATACCAGGTCTTCATAGACCTGTCAGAGAGTTACATGTAGGAGAGCTCCTCCTCAACATCATAGTAGTCCAGCTCTACTTCATAAGCATCGCCATCACCTGAAACTCAACAAATCTGGTTGGTGTGTACAACACCGTCCCGTAACGTGGGAGTGAGTGATCAACTCAGTGGAACAATAAAGCATAGGTTAACATATTATCAACTCAGTCAAGCAGTAATGATAAAGCAGTACAATCAAACACTCCTAACTACTCTTATTAATGCAAGTATGAATGCGGTCATGATGTATGCCCTTGCCAAACCACCCTCTTGCGACACCATCTTACGTTCGCGAATGCGTTCATCTCTCAGTGTTCAACATCTATCAGGCACATGCAGTGCGATGATGAGCATGATTACCGAGTAATTATTAGTCCATTTCAAACAGCAGTTTTGGGAAACTAAGGTACCTCCCTTATATCATTCCCAAACATGATCCATTCTAGGGTCATCAGTCCTAGTTAATCTCATACGATATTATGGTTTGAGAGGCATAGCGAAGGCATCACAAAGGCTTGTCACCTGTCAGCACGGATACAGATCTCACCGTATGCGGCCCAATTGCTGGCCGTCAGCTCGAATACAGGTCTCACCGTACTCGGCTCAATCGCTGGCCGTCAGCTCGAATACAGATCTCACCGTACTTGGCTCAACTCATGCTCTAGTTGCTGTGAAGGGCTCGTCGCCAATCACAGACCTTAGAGTATACTCGAAGACACTACGGAGGACTCGTCGCCCGTCAGCACGAATACAGGTCTCACCATACTCGGCTCTCGTCGTAGGTGTCGACAGCTCGAATATAGTGTCCCATACCACCGTATTCGGCTCACGAGTCTGGTTACTCACTGGTCACTACGGGGAGGCACATGGCCCCAGCGTAGGCCGACAGCTCGACCACGGTATCCCATACCACCATGCTCGGCTCATGAGTCTTAGCGGATCGAGGTACCATGGTTAAAAGGGATTTCACTAGTAAGTTTGGTACCATAGGTTCAAGCAGAGGCGTCCAAAGATGGTGAACATATATAAGACAGATCGGGTTACTTGACAAGCTCGACTAGCTCGAGCATACAACAAGTTGAACGATATGAAGTGCATAAGCACTTCGTGTGGCCAACCACTATCGCCAACCGAAGTACGACTCGGGTTCGTCGAACACATCTCACGTGGCAAATGAATCTCAGCCATGAATTCAATCCTGTTATCGATTGCCTGGTCTATAATCATAGCCCCAATCACATTCAATTGCAGATAGTTAAAGCAGCAATGGATCAAGGTTCAAATCATACAATCAAAGTCTGGTATTATCCGTTTAGGGTGCCAGGGATGTTGCACGCACTCGTTGCTCCACTCCCCCATCACCCATGATGGATCATACAACGTAAACATGAATTTAAGCATATGCATTACATAGATAAAATCATACAATCAGTTGAGCATGTTATGAAGCACAACACAAGCATGAGTTTGTACATATTCAATTCCTAATCACACAGCTATCCAAGGAAATCATACACATAGTTAAAGGAGTTGAGAATCATATCTCAACACCCTTATACATTACAATTTACTAACTACTACTCATTCAAACATTTCAACAAACACTTAGACTACATACATCAACATGCATGACATATGTTGTTCACATAAGTATTAGGCCAAATCCTTTCACTAGGGAGTTGCCCCAATCATAACACGCGTACACCCACGACGGATAGTCATGGAAAGTAGGAATCCAAGTTCCATATTCATTTGAACATTTTCACAAACACTTGGGCTACACATTTCAACATATATAGCGTATAGTGGCCGTGGCTTGATTCAGGGCAAATCCTTTCGTCAAAGGGGTATCGCCAATACAACAACCATATATCTATGACAATTAGTCATGGCGAGCACGAATGAGAATTCTATACTCATTCAGCCATTTTCACAAACACTTAGAATACACATTACAACATACATGGTGTATGTTAGCAAAACATGTATTAGGGCTATCCTTTCGCCAAGCAAGTCTTTTATCCATGTATAATATTCATACAGCAAATAATCATGGCAAATACATCTTCAAAATTTATACGTATACGGTACTTTCTAGAATACACAATTTCAACATACATAGTGTATATAAGCAAAACATGTATTAGGGCGAGTCCTTTCGCCAAACAAGTAATTTATCCATATATAATATATTCATACAACAATTAATCATGTCAAACACATTTCTAAAATTTGTACGTATACGGTACTTTCTACAAATACCTAGAGTATGTAGAATTCCATAGTTTTCATCTTTAATCGAAACGGAAAACAAACAGCACTTTGCACATGTACAATTGCATGCAGATCATGAATCTATCATTATCTGACATTGAAAGCGTTGAATACCAAAACCTATACACCTAAAGTCCGCACCTTTTATCGTAGAATCGAAACGGAGTTGATAGAATTGATAAGCTTCCGTATTCGGCAGTTTGGCAACCTATAGAACGAAATAGGTTAGCTATTTCATAACCTACAACCACCCAAGCCCCAAATCAGATTAGGGTTAGGGTTTCTTACCTAGAGACGGAGCTGGAATCGCTGGGAAAGCGATTAGAACGAAGAGATGTAGCTCGTATAGCGGCAGGGAAGAGTGGCAGGGAGATTCTCCTACTGCTCCCACACTTTCTCTCTCTTTTCTCTCTTCTCTCTCTAGGCTTTCTCTCAAATTCGTATGGCTGCAATGAGAGAGAGTTTAAGGTCCTTATATAGCCTAAAAACTCACCGAAATAGACTCCAGGTCAAAGTATACTTAGGTTATAACCAAAGCGGACTTGTTTCAGCTCAACAGAGGACTTCTGGTGGGCCTCCTTAAGCCAAAGGTCGGACTTAAGCTCACCGACACCTGATCTAGGTGGAGTTAAGTTTTCGTTTCGGTCGGGATTCCAGATCACGCGTGGCGGACCAGTTTCAGTTCAACGGTCAGCGGATCTCGATCGGGGATTCCGAGTACATGTAAATGTGTATGAAATTTCTCTTGATCCGAGGGTGTAATTTGGTCTGAGTCTGACGGTCTGGTTGCTTAAAACTGATCCGCAAGTAACACGTGCCATATTACTATTCAAGATATTTATTTTGTAAAGAAAACAAGTGTTTTCACACTCTCTCGCTCCTGACTCAAGCGAACAGCCGTGGGACACTGTCTGGATTTGATTTCCGAGATGGTTGTCAAGCCCAGCAAGGCGGTCCTAATTCCTTAACTTTGTGTTAATCGGACTTCCGACGTGCGGTCCAGATCTGATACGGAGTTTCGAGATGCTCCCGAGAGCAGCCGGGTAATGAGATTGATCCTAGATTTTAGGGTAAACTAGCGTCAATGATTCTGCAAGTTTTGGTTTTGCAGATTGTATTTAAAGTGGTTGGTGCTAATTTCACAGGTACTCTAGTTTAACACTGGCTAATTCTCGCCTAATTTCTAAAGGATTTAGTCCTGAGTAATTTCTATCTGAGGTGGTACCTGGGCCTTTGTAGTTTGTATATAAAGTGATCCAAGTTATACTACTCAGCTAGTTTAAGATTGTGTCTAGGATGGAAATGCTTAGAAAATTTGAAAGAACAAGGTGGTGAAGGGTGGGATTTGTGAAGGAAATGGGTTCAAAATCGATTTTAGACTGTGGGATTCAGTTCTGCCGAGTTAATAAGGTGTTAGGAGTGACCCATTACCTAAGGACGTCTAATCCCAGGTTGACAAAAATCCAAGATGTTACAAAAAAACTCTTAGCGATAGCTTCTCCACGCTTTTGCTCCACTCCTCAAACCCTAGATGATGCCTAGGGGTGCCCTAGGGACCCCTATTTATAGTTTTAGGTCTTACACTTTTGCACCGAGTAGAAATTTTCGAAAACTATCTCAAATTTACGCTGTCCATGCAAAAATTGTGTAACGCTCGACTAGTCGTGAGACGTCCTCGACCTGTGGTGGGCGATCCTCGACCGGTCGTGGGACACCCTCGACTAGTCGAGCAGGATGGAAATTTAGTTGTTTTACTCACTGGAGTTCGAGTCGAGGAACCTCGACCGGTCGAGCTTCGACTAGTCGAGCGGAGTCTAGGACTGGTCATAGGTAGCCTAGACTGGTCGAGAATTATGTAATTTCACTTCAAAACTCCGATTTTCTTCATTCTTGACTTGATTTTCTTAGATCCTCAGTGTGTGCATTCTTTATTCTTAGCCTTGGTGATTCTTGAGCATTAAATTCATGCTTTTAACATGATTTTTAATCTAATCTCTTAAATTCCGCTTGCAACACAAACAAGATTAAAATAGAACATTAAGCATTATCATGTTCATAAAACCAAGTAATAACTGGGGTCCAGTATGCAATATTTGACCTCAACACATACACTCCCGTCGCAGGCTCCCACAAGAGACTTTAGTTGATTTTTCTTAAGATAACTAACAACCTCGATCTTAGTCCAAGGACTTACGTTTACTCTCATCGAAGGCTCCCATGGAGACTAACACGAACACACTTTGTCTGGTGGCTTACATAAGGACTTGATTTAGGTCTTACACAAGGGCCAAGGTACTACACAAGAATATGGATTTAGGCCCTACACAAGAGCCAATGTCCTATACAAGAACCTAGTTAAGTTTAAGTCACAGACTGTAACACCCCGTACTTTCCAGTACTCGGGTGTTACCTTATAACCTAACTTAATATAAGTACAAACCTAGCCTATTAAACATCTACCTTCATTATAGCCTAAACTGACCATTAAGAGTAATCTTCATCCAAAGATTTCACCATCTGATCGTTAAATTGGGAGATCCACTGTAGATCTTCATCTCAGCAATTACAAGTCTTGGGAGCCACTCAAATAGCAAATTTTAAGGTTAATAACGTAGGTTATTTGTATCATCACATTCAATCGTCAATCCGAAATAAAATAAAATAAAATAAGTGTAATAAATAAATAAATAGATAAATTAGTTTGAAAAAGTCTATAATACGACTCCTAAAGACATAACATCGTATTCGAATATAAATATTCAATGATTAAAAATATAATAATAATAATAATAATCATAACAACAACGTTATTAAACAAAAATATTTAAAAATATAAATCCATATTAGACATCTTATCAGTAATCTAACCATTGATTCCCAACTAAGGGACCCTTGGGATCATTTTGATCATTGACGTTCAATCTTAGAATGATCTGATCATCAGATTGATGGAAATCATCAGTTAGACTCACAAAAATGGAAAGTATGGCCCACCTGAGTTCTTAATCTACCCCACCTTCGGTCCAAGACCTTAGAATAACTGGCCAAGATAAATAGACGGTGCAGATCTCATTGAGAACCACGTGGACCCCACCTGTTAATTTGCGCACGTACATACACCTGTGCACATCCGCCGCACACCGGATCAAGTGTCCGGTCAAACTGAGTTTGACCCGATAAAACTCAAAATTTTCGGATTTCCTTCAAACTTCAAACCAAACCGTTCATCATGGGCCATCGGTAGAGATCTTTGGAGCTGGTCTCCCCAGATTCGAACCGTCCATCATAATCAGTGGGTCCCACCGACCGTAACCACATTTGTCTTTCACGTGTTGGTGCACGCTCTCATGCACGGTAGTCCGCTCCATACAGATGGCACAAAGAGCTCTTCTCTCATGTAGAAATCCACGCCACCAATGCCCGCTGGCAAATCCATTCGCCCCGGACATTACGAACCTTACCCACGCAAAACGCAGATCCGAATTACACTTACCATTTCTGGAAATGGCTCTCTACTCAGCAAAAAGCGGAAAGGATAATTTTCGTTTCGGGCTAGCGAAAATCTGAACCATCTCCGCCATCTGGAAGCTTCCCTCAGAGCATCCTAGACGTCTGAAATAGGGCTATCGGATATTTTTCCTAGCAGTCGAGAAAATGATGAAAACTTGAAACGGCGTAACGGTTTTTGGCTACTACAAGTCGTCCTAACCAACGACTCTTCATTCACCGTGAGATGGACCCCACACTCTTTTTAGGATAGATCAGGACCGCCCAAATGACTTAGATCAAGGGATCAACCGGACATTGCAAAGTCACCATGACTGATGGGTCATCTTCCTATACCGGACAGTTGGAGTAGCATTTTGAAAGGATGATCCTTTCTTCAATTCGAGACGTTCATCATGTGGCCCACCCCATTTAATGTCCATCAGGGATGATTGTAAAGACCCATTCATCTGATTCGACAATTACGATGACCGGATGATGGGATTACTCAGCTGCTTTATGTTAACAGCACGCTAATCCCGGGGATTAGCTGTGGAAGGACCTAGAAATAGACACAGCTATAAGTAGCCAGATTTTAGGGCAACTCATAAGGAAAGATAAGGAAAGAAATACAAAGAGAGAGAGAGAGAGAGAGAATAGTGCAACCGCTGGAGCGAGTGCGGACTGCTGCCGCACCTCGACTCAGCCACACTTAGGGCGAGTTAGTTGGGTCTGACTTGTTTCTCGCTGAGAGGGAGAAGGAGAGAGAAGGAGAAAGACTCCTTGGCCATTTCCGTTTGAGTTTCGCCCTCACACAGTTGCGGACTCAGCGAATTCCGCACCGACTTGGCCTCCCAGCAAATCCCGGGCATCCCCGTTCAATCAAAGAACTCCAGCGAAGCCTATCTGTCGTAGCTCAAAAAGGGGCCAACCAACCCATCCAAATCCACTCTACACCACCGTCTAGATCAGACGATTATCAGGTATGAAACCCAAGTTGGTTATCTGCGTTTACGTTCGTTCCTAACTCAGTCACGAGTTGGTGTGACTCAGATCTATATTTCAAGGTAAAAACCCTGATTTAGATCAAAGTAGGGGTCGGTTTGCCTCTACACAGTTGGGTATCTCAAAATCGATCCCAACCGTTTGTTGTAACACTACACTTAACTCGTTAATGAGTTGACTCTCCCCAAACGAGTCAAGCATGACTACCTCTAGGCACCCATGGTTGAAATTAGCCAAACAGACCCTAGAAATGTCACTAATATCCTAAATGAGAGAACCAAGGTCGGGTTGTAAATAGACTAAATCAACCTCTCATCTCTTTGATAAATAACTGGACTGAGTTAACTTAGGGATAACAGGTTGAAACGGTGCATCCAAGGTCGTGCGTCCCTGATTTCAATGAACTCAAATCAGACTCCTCGTCCAAGCCCTCTCAGCCACTCAGATCGATCATTGATCAGGTTGGGACTCTATAATCAGTAGTTTGTATCCCCTCAACTTGGGGGCAAGTTGACTCGCCCAGTTTCCCAACTGAGACGAATAAATCACTAATGGCAGTATCACCTGGAGATGAATTGAGAGATATCAGACCCAGGGGATCAATAATACTAAATCATGTACTCAACTAGTTTAGAGTTGAGGAGTCCAACCGAGTCAACTCAGTCGTGACTCGCTGGAACCGGGTAACGTCTTATTCAGGGTTGTTTATAAGTGTAATCCTTGATGGATACTTGCCTTCAATCGATCTCAAATCAACTATGAAAAAACGATCTCAAATAACCCATAGCCCATGCATGTACTAGAATAGTATTTAAGTCTCAATTTTCCTTGATTTAGGAACTCATAAACTCACATTATAGGAAGGATCAAATCAAGAGGAACATTCAATCAAGGATATCAAAGCCCGAAGCTAAGATCGTAACCATGGATGGTGTGAGGAACTTAGATCTGATTCGTTCGAGTTGGATTCATACATTGGTACGTTCATGTTACGATTATCAAATTTTAAAGGTGAGGATTACCCTTCAAGCTTTTCTACATCTAGATAATTGACTTATTTATTCACTTTCATTCATATATCTTATCGATTGCCTAATATGGTTGGTTGCTCATGTTGAATTCGAATGTTATAAAAGTCAAATATTTGTATATGTGATGAATTTCAATTATCTCTATCCTGTTTTAAGGTCAATACTTTAACTATGCATGTGTTATCAACATTATACGTAGAAAAATTTATTATTTATGATTACTTGATGATGTTTTTAGGAAATCTTCGAACTAGTGGCCACTCCTGTTATGGATTAAATAAATTTACGTTGTGGACTTATCATCTTGTAGATCATTTATGCCTATATGGCTTTTGGGGAATAATCCCTTCTTATCGTACTACTAAATGGTATATTCGACCCTTGCGGCTTTTATGGAATAATTGCTTCACGTGGCTTTAATGGACTATTCTATATAACCTTGCGATGGTAAGTTCCACTTGTTGGGCTACAATTGCTCACTAGTTACATAGGTTACCTTTAAACACCCTATTTGTTAGCCTTATGAGCCAGGGATGGTGGAATGGGACACTATACTTGAGTTGTCGGCCTATGCTAGGTAACAAACCCCCCCATAGTGACCTTTGAGCTTCCTTAAAATAATGGTTTGAAATTTGAATAATAATGGTTGGACTAATCATGCATTTTCATGGCATATGGTCTTTTCTGGGTGGTTAGTTCTCCTTAAGCATACCTTTGTGTACTTTTTCGGGTGACTAATTCTCCTTGGGTGATCTATATTATTTGGTCTTTTCCAGGTGGTTAGTTCTCCTTGGGCGTGCCTTTGTGTAGTTTTTCGGGTGACTAATTCTCCTTGGGCAATCTATATTATTTGGTCTTTTTCGGGTGGTTAGTTCTCCTTGGGTGTGCCTTTGTGTACTTTTTCAGGTGACTAATTCTCCTTGGGTGATCTATATTATATGGTCTTTTCTGGGTAGCTAGTTCTCCTCAGGCATACCTTTGAGTATTTTTTCGGGTAGCTATTCTCCTTGGGTGACCTTGTTACATAGTCTTTTTCAAGTGGTTAGTTCTCCTTGGGCGTACCTTTGAGTATTTTTTCGGGTGGCTAGTTCTCCTTGGACGACTTTTTACTAGCTGGATGTGTATCCCTCGGTCTGTGAGCATGAGCATACATCCACGCATTTAAACAAGATTATCTTCTGCAATTTATTTAATAAATGCATATTTGATGAACTTCACCTGATTTCCATGACAATCATTGTGTAATAATTGTTATACACTGTCTATGATAACTATGCTTAATTATCTTAATGATACGATAAATCTTAGGGGTTATACCTTACTAGATAGCCATTGATGCTATCGAACCATATTTAGTGTGCAGGAGACGCAGAGGATGCGTATGCTGGTGTTCATATGGAATGGGAGGAGCCAGATGATCTTGCGACTCTCTATTCCTGATTTTACTTGTATTTAATTTATATTGTTATGTTTGTAAAGGTTAAGACATTGGTTTGTATAGGTTTTTAGGTAACCACTTGAAACCTTGATTATGTATATTTGGACTCCCTCTTATACTTGATTTGTTTCAGTCCTGCTAGTTTATTAACTCTGATAAAAAGATAAAAGAAAAAAAAAATATACGTGGAATTTGGGATATTTGAAGGTTAACGCTCGGGTTTTTGGAAAACGAGTAGTGTATTCGGGTTCTAGGAACTGGGGTGTTACACATACTCTTACCATTAATCCTATATAAGGAAAGAGAGTATGCAGACTCTTATACTTAACAACTTACTAGTCACATTGATCCTCTTTTATAGTGTCTTCTTGGGTAGCTTAATCGATATTTTCCCATACTTCAATCAACTCCCATTTTCTCTCTCGATCGTGATGTCGATGCTTTGCTAAGGCTCCAGCTCCATGATCAAACACCTTGCATGTAATGCTCCTTTAAGATTACCAAGGCGATGGGAGGTTAGTTGAATCTTCTACAACTAATGGGGAGTTGTAATTCCTAAGGGATTCACATAGACGGGTCTTCTAGAGGATTTAGACAAGATTATGCCTATAGATGTTAAGTCTATACTTTAGAAAGTGGAGGTTAGAATCCTTATTAGAGTGTTAATCTCAAGGAAGATGACTTATAACTCATTCGTTTTGAGGCTCGGGATGATGAATATGATTATGGAATCAACTAAGCTTCTATTATACCAAAAATCCATAAAAATGCTAAAGAACCTGTAACGTCCTAAAAACTGTACAAAGACCCGAGTACAACCTCAGGCTGAACAGCCCAAGGACCACACCCAGTAGTATAATTTAGATGAGATTTAGTTAAATTCTAAGTAATTGGTGGATTAAGCTTGGGCCACCATTTAGACAAATGGGGAGGCTTAGAATCAAGAGTACCACTGGCTCAATGCCACTTGAAGACCTAGGAAAAATCCCAAGGGCCTATCACTCTCGAGAGTATATTGAAACTCTGTAATGGACCTAGACCGCACGTTGGGAGTCCGATGACCCCGAAATTATAGGACGATATCTGTCCTGCTGGGCTTGACAACTATTGCGGGAATCAAGCCCTGATAGTGTCCAGAAATGCCCAACTTGAGCCGTGAGTTAAGAGCGTGAGAAATGCGAATATCCTTAGAAAATGAACTGAAACTTAAGTGAATTAGGTTATTCGCTCTTACGCAAAGTTGAGGAGTTCGGACCGTTAGTTTATGACAAAACTTCACACATGAAGAAAGGAAATTTCCCTGCACATATCCGTATAACCGTGGCCCCGATTGGACACGTATGACCGTTGATCTGACACAGGCTCTCCACGGTCGATCAACTTATCCGATCGCACCAAAATCGTGTCCTAGCATGAATCTAATGTCAGGAAGTGTACCCCATGACATAGATGAACAGTGGGCCTCCCTAAGAGCCCTATTCATCAGAAATGGCCGCCCACGGGGTATAAACATATTACAAAGTGGCCCTGGGGCCATTTGCACCTCATCTGGGGCTATAAATAGCTCTCATTTCACCCTCTCTCTCCCATATACGAATTTCATAAACCCTAGAGAGAGAGAGAGGGAAGAGAAAAGAGAAAATAGAGAAGAGGAAGTGTGGGAGATCGCTGCAACTGTGGGAAATCTTCTCCCAAGCATCCACGGGCCTAATCACCGTCACTTTTCACTACCGAGACACATCCAACTACAACTTAGGGTAAGAAATACCAACCCTAATAGTGATGCAGATCTATCGGATGACTTTTCTCTAACCTGGCTAACTCGTTTAATCGTTTAGGTGCCTGACGCTTCGTTTTTGGAAACGTAGTCTTAGGACTGAGTTCGAATCGGGCGTATTACCGAAAGGTGGACACTATAAACGCTTAGGTTGCAGTTTATCAATGCTTTCATTACAACCAATGATTAATGCTTGCCATGATTGCTACCATATTGTCTTAAACACGTCGATTTCTATACAAGATACACCTATGAACAGTGATAAGTAAATCACGCAACCTATGTGTTTGATGAAATGTCCAAATGAGGAATAGAAAATTATTAGTGCTTGCCATGATTTTTAATCTAGGATTCATCGTTGTCATATGCATATGGACTTCTCTATGTGATGAATCGATAAAATGTAAGTTGGAACTAACGTAGTCTATGTGTTTGATAAATTGTCTAAATGAGAAATCGTTGATGATTTATACGTACTATGAGTATTAAGGTAGGATTCTTTACTGTCTTATGCATATGTACATTTTTCTCTATGTAATCAATTGATAAAATGCAAGTTGTAGTTAACATGGTCTATGTCTTTGATGAAATGCCCGAATGAGAAATCCACTAGGATTGTTTGTCGAATACTGAAATAGATATTACATGTGGTTGTTAGCAGCATTTGGATAGGAATGAGGCTACAATGGTAGTCCAGGCAATCGGTAAACGCCTATGTTTGGGGTGGCCAGATTTGCGTTGGCCACCTTGGGTAAACTCGATGAATACGAGTCGTACGATGACTGCCAATAGTAGCTAGGCCACGACGGGGGCTCACGTGCTCCATGTCGATTAGGTCCGCATGCGCCCGTACCAATCGAGTTTGCCTAACAAACCAGTTGACCTATTGTGTATTTACCATGTATGGACGAGACTGTTTAAATCTAAGGTACCCCTCACCAATGTAAAGATCCACCTCTAACCATGGTACCACAATCCTTAAGACTCGTGAGCCGAGCATGGTGGTATGGGACACCGTGTTCGTGCTGTCGGCCTACGTTGGGGTGACGAGCCTCCCCGTAGTGACCGCGAGCACCACTTCTTGCAACTTCCCTATCGTATGTAATTATCTAGGAGTGCTGACCCTAGACGGATCCAGAGCACAGGAATAGGACCGCTGCGGTTGTTTGATGCCTAATGTTTAATTTAGGTCAATATTAAAAAGAGACGTACCCTAGACTTACTGGCACTACTAGAAAAACGGGCAAAGGCTACGGATAAAATCTGTAGCCATAGACCTATGGCTACGGTTTTAGTCCGTAGCACGACCGTAGTCGTAGGTGCCGTAATAATAGGTCTGGAACCTATAGCTACGGATTTAATCCGTAGCTATAGGTTACAACAGCTACGGATTTAATCCGTAGCTATAGGTTGCAACAGCTACGGATATAATCCGTAGCACTTATATCTATAGCGATAAGCATAAACAGCTACGGATATTATTTGTAGCTAAAAGTCCGTAGAAATATGCCAAATTTAATAATGGCTACAACTGTCAGATTATCGGCTACGGTCAATATCCGTAGCTATTTTGTACATTTAAAAAACAAAGGCTATGGATTTAATCCGTAGTCACAGACTTATAACTACGGTCAATATCTGTGCTATAATCATTCATGTATTCAATCACCACCTGCATAATCATTCATTCATTCAATTACTGTCACGCCCCAAACTCGGGGACCGGGCTCACAAAATTCCCGATCACCGAATCCGGCGCCGACAGCCTCCGTAGAACCCCATTCTCGGCTCCCGGCGCCCATTCGCCAGGTTCCGATCCTGGGATGCTACGAGGAGGATTTATATATCAGTTTGAATCGTAATCAGCATAACCCACAAACAACAACCAAAAACTCCATCACATTTCCACTATGATCAAAAACTTTACAAGTACAATGAGCATAAAGGGAAATACAATGAGAATAGACAAGAAGCTCCAAAAGATCAGCTTCGCGCTCTCGCCTCAGCGCTGCTGCGTCCTCACGTCACCTGCACGCAACGGTCGTGCATAAGCTTTATGGAAAGCTTAGAGGGTGGTGAAAGTGTGTGCATAAGGTAGTAATGCAGGTACAGTATCAGAGTAAAGCGGAACATGCTGATGAATCCATGAATACCACTAGCCGTACCAAGTCTATGCGATGCGAGGCATGAATGATGTCGGCCATACCAAGGCCATGCAATGCGAAATGCAACTCAAGCATACAAATCATCATCTGAGTCCACATATCAGTACAGTTCAAATCTGGAATATCACTGGGGTCTAGTACACTCTAAACCAGATTGCCGCCCCATCGCGCGCAATAAGGTAAGTGGAAGAGACCTCACTATCCGCCTGCCAATATCCGGCGCGGCTCGTCGATAGCGGACTCATTCCTCGAGCTGGTCAAACTCAGCCTAGCATTGCCCCCTACACTCGGGCGGGTAAGGTCGCACCCCCTTCCAACCGACCACGACACAGTGGAGAGCGCGACCGTCTGGTAATCGGTACTCGGCGCTCATGCACCAACTCGGTCTAGACGTTGGAGCAACCTCTTGGTACCATAAGGGTTTAGGGACTTTCACCCAGGGATATCTATAGCACCTCATGTAGAACAAGATTTTCGGTATCCAATCCTGCCAACTACGATACGCCTGTGGAGGCTATGGCCCTGATGTCGCTAGGGCGTACAGTAACCACATCACACAATGCGAATGTATGAAACACACTATCCAATCATGCAGCAATCCTGCGCGTATCGTGCGCTCATGTAGGGCAACACCGCCTAACCGGGAGCCCCTAAACAACCTGACCGAAGGCATATGCTATGATCAGTCATTTCTCATGTCAAGCATACATATGATGCGTATGATCATGAATCATGGAACTATACTACACATGTTATGAAGTAATGAACTACTCTTGCAACGTAGATGGCTTAGACATGGACGGCTTACACACAACCAGTACGGGCCTATCGATGGCCCTAGGGAGAGTCATAATGCGGACATTTAACCAACACTATATGTGCGATGTGGACGTCAAACCGACATCGCTCCCAAGGCATTATCTGTCATAATCATCATTACATAAACCATGTAGGGATCACACATTGCAATGGACCTTAGGTACATCCCATTGGGCCTTAAATACATCGAATGGGCCATGTCACATGGGCCTTAGATTCATCAAGAGGGCCACATCAATGGGCCGCACCAATGGGCCTTAAGTGCATTGCAATGGGCCGTAACCCGTGGCCTCTATAATGCATCAAATGGGCCTAACCTCATGAGTCATACGTGTATCAGATGGGCCACACCAATTGGGCCCCATACGTACATCGAATGGGCCTTAACCCATAGGCCCTAACGCATCTCAATGGGCCTTAACCCATGGGCCTTTAAGTATATCAAGGTGGGCCTCAATCAGACATCAAAGTGGGCCCACATGAAGTTTAGATCTACCTCATTCTTTTAACTCAAGCCATAAAATGATATTTCCAAATGGATAAACGGATTGGATGCCACATGTGCATCATGGTGGGGTCCACATGCGAGCCCACCATAATGTGTGTGTATATATATATATATATATATACACACACACACACACACACATATATATATATATATATATGTATATATATACACACACACAGCACACGCACCACGCACACACGCATGCACACACACGCACGCACACGAGCACACACACATATTCCTCACACCCACCGTCCACTGGACGGTGGGAAAACACATACAATACAGGGGGCTCCACCGTCCAGCGGACGGTGGAGTGGAACACATACACATAGTGGGTCCCAAGTGGGGCCCACCTCAATGTTTTTATGCCATCCAACCCGTTGATAAGGTCCCCCGGGCCTGGGTGAAGGAAAACCACAGATTTCAGCTTGATTTGAAACTATGGTGGGCCCAAAAACTGGTTTCAATGGTAGACTTTCAATTCACACTGTTTCCCTTGGTGTGGGCCACCCGAATCTCAGATCAACCTGATTCTTGGAGGGGGCCTGCTTTAGGAGGTGGCCCACCCTCAAAACGGGTTGGATGACAAATAGCACCATGGTGGGGCCCACGGCAGGAGCCGTGGGTGGCCCTGCCCGTCCGCCATTAGCCAGCGCAGGCAGCGCCTGTGCCCTCCTGACACAGCAGAGGCAGCTGCCTCTGCTCCTCGTTCTTTTGCTTTTTTTTTTTGTTTTCTTGCAGAAAATGGCATGTGGGGCCCACTACCTGAAAATCCAGTCCGCCCATTGCGTTCTCGGGCCCGGAATGCATCAAACCAGTCCAAAGTTCAATTTTTTTTCGGTGTGTAGATAAGGTAAGGTGGGCCCTAGAAGTTTTGAACGGAAGAGGATACAGTTTTCTATGGTATGGCCCGCCTGAGTATTGGATCGACCTCATCTTTCGGCTCAACGCCTAAAACGTTCTTGTGGAAGGGATGAACGGCGTGGATTGAATAAATATATCAAGGTGGGGTCCATATACGTGACTCACCCCAAAAGCCTTAAGCAAGCACATATTTGTGTTTTCATTTTTGACGTCCAGCGTCCCTGGACGCTGGACGGTGTGACGTTGCGTGTGCATTGAGGTGGGCTACACATGATGGAGGGTGTTGGTACAACACATTCAAAGGGGCCCCACACACAACAGGCTTAGATGCGAAACCCTCCTCACGGTGGGGCTCACGTCAATGGAGGGCATGGATAAGATGATGCACCAAGTGGGCCATAAACCATCATGCACAAAGGAAAAAGGGAGAGAGAGAGAGAGAGAGAGAAAGAGAGAGAGATCGGTGAGGATGGAAGGACCCCGCCACTATGGGCCCCTCATTCAAAAGTACATCAAGGTAGGTCCCACATTATGGACCCTAAATCGACAAAATGAAGGAAAATAGGGAGCTACAATCACCCACCGCTTGATCTTCTTGCTCCCTCGGCTTGCCGGTCTCCTTGTGCTCCTCTTTGATGGTGAAGATGAGAAATGGAAGGCTAGGATGAGAGATGAGAGGGTGGAAAGGTGGATCACACTTGTGGCTTGGAAGGAATGGGGAGAGGCTCATACGTATGGAGTTTTTCTTGCTTGGGAATGGATTTGCAAATGAAGAGAGAGAGGGTTGTAAAGAAAGAGGAGTGATGGATGTGGTGTGATGGGGTGTAAGAGCCCCTTTCTTGACTTTTTTTGGAAAATGGTGTAAGAAAGCATGTGTGTTGTAAGAACTTTTTGACTTTTGGGGCTTATTTGGGAAAAGGTGAAAGTAATGTGTACTTGACCCTTGATGGATTGATGGATTGATGGATTGATGGATTGATGTGACACATCGTAGAGATTCTCTTGGATTTTGCAACGCGTGGTGTTTTCCTCGCACCGAACGCTGGCCCACGTCTCTTAATCAGAGAGTCGGATCGGCGCGCGAGTCGCGGCATCGGAACCGCGGCGACGGTGCGGTCGCAAGGATACAAGTCTTAGGTTGAGTCGACTCAGGTTAACGGCGTATGAATCAGGGTCGTGCGCAGATACCGGTAAGGGTCGAAGGTTGCCGGAATTCGACCGAGAAGACCGCGGGAGTCTACGGAATGGTACGGTCTAGGATACAGGTCTTACAATTACAATCATTCATTCATTCATTCATTCAATCAATCCGTAGCCATAGACCTATAGCTACGATCAATATCCGTGCTATAATCATTCATTCATTCAATTACCACCTGCATAATCATTCATTCATTCAATTACAATCATTCATTCATTCATTCAATCAATCAATTACAATTATAATTACAATAATGCTGAAAATACAAATCTCGGTGAGTCTGTGTGCACTCGCATATGGCCAGGTGCATCCTTCATTCACCATAGATAGAAAATGAATGCGAGTATTAGTAGTCCACCTGCACATCTGACAGCTATACCAATAACTTCTCATGTGCATCTTCTGTAATTATTCGAGGGAGAACCACCATTAGAGGACTTTGCAACATAAAAACAAAGAATCAGTCAATTGAAGAAGGATGAAAACTAAATGCAAGAAAAACATAGAAATAGGATAGTTGAGAACCTAGAAAATTGGTTATATGTTATATGTTATAGGTTATAAGTTATATGTTATAGGTTATAGTTTTTGGGAATTGAGAATTGGTTAAGGTTTAGGTTTAAGAAATCGGGTTCGGGTTCGGGATCGGGTTTAAGTTTGGGTTTTCAAGTTTAGGTGTAGGTTTAGGTTTAGGGATTTGAGAATACATTTAGGTTTTAGGATTAGGTTTTGGTTTTGATTTAGGTTATAGTTATAGGTATAGGTTATAGGTTAAGGTTTAGGTTTAGGAAATTGGGTTCGGGTTCGGGATCGGGTTTAGGTTTGGGTTTAGGTTATAGGTTATAGGTTATTAGTTTATAGGTTAATGTTTGGGTTATATGTTTAGGTTAGGTTTAGGTTTAGGTTATAGGTTATAGTTTTTGGTAATTGAGAATTGGTTAAGGTTTAGGTTTAGGAAATCGGGTTTGGGATCAGGTTTAAGTTTGGGTTTTCAAGTTTAGGTTTAGGTTTAGGTTAGGGAGTTGAGATTAGGATTAGGTGTAGGTTTAGGTTTAGGGATTTGAGAATACATTTAGGTTTTAGGTTTAGGTTTTGGTTTTGGTTTAGGTTAAGGTTTAGGTTTAGGTTATGGGTTTTGGGATTTGAGAATAGGTTTAGGTTATAAGTATATGTTTAGGTTGGGTTATAGGTTAAGGTTTAGGTTTAGGTTGTAGGTTTTGGGATTTGAGAATAGGTTTAGGTTATAAGTCTAGGTTTAGGTTTAGGTTATAGGTTTAGGTTAAGGTTATAGGGTTTAGGTTAGGGTTTAGGTTATAGGTTATAGGTTTAGGTTTAAGTTATAGGTTTATGTTTAGGTTTTAGGTTTAGGTATAGGCTTAGGTTATAGGTTATAGGTTATATGTTTAGGTTAAGGTTTAGGGATTTGGGTTCGGGTTCGGGTTCGGGTTTAGGTTATAGGTTTAGGTTTAGGAAATCAGGTTCGGGTTTGGGATCGGGTTTAGGTTTGGGTTTAGGTTTTAGGTTTTAGGTTATAGGTTTAGTTTATAGGTTAAGGTTTGGGTTATAGGTTTAGGTTAGGTTTAGGTTTAGGTTATAGGTTATAGTTTTTGGGAATTGAGAATTGGTTAAGGTTTAGGTTTAGGAAATCGGGTTCGGGTTCGGATCGGGTTTAAGTTTTGGTTTTCAAGTTTAGGTTTAGGTTTAGGTTAGGGAGTTAAGATTAGGGTTAGATGTATGTTTAGGTTTAGGGATTTGAGAATATATTTAGGTTTTAGGTTTAGGTTTTGGTTTTGGTTTAGGTTATAGGTTTTTGTTTAGGTTATAGGTTATAAGTATAGGTTATAGGTTAAGGTTTAGGCTTAGGAAATCGGGCTTGGGTTCGGGATCGGGTTTAGGTTTGGGTTTGGGTTTAGGTTTTAGGTTATAGGTTATAGGTTTAGTTTATAGGTTAAGGTTTGGGTTATAGGTTTAGGTTAGGTTTAGGTTTAGGTTATAGGTTATATGTTATAGGTTATAGTTTTTGGGAATTGAGAATTGGTTAAGGTTTAGGTTTAAGAAATCGGGTTCGGGTTTGGTTTCGGGTTTAAGTTTGGGTTTTCAAGTTTAGGTTTAGGTTTAGGTTAGGGAGTTGAGATTAGGATTAGGTGTAGGTTTAGGTTTAGGGATTTGAGAATAAATTTAGGTTTTAGGTTTAGGTTTTGGTTTAGGTTTAGGTTATAGGTTTTGGTTTAGGTTATAGGTTATAGGTTTAGGTTAAGGTTTAGGTTAAGGTTATGGGTTTTGGGATTCGAGAATAGGTTTAGGTTATAAGTATAGGTTAAGGTTGGGTTATAGGTTAAGGTTTAGGTTTAGGTTATAGGTTTTGTGATTTGAGAATATGTTTAGGTTATAAGTCTAGATTTAGGTTATAGGTTTAGGTTAAGGTTTAGGTTAAGGTTATAGGGTTTAGGTTAGGGTTTAGGTTATAGGTTATAGGTTTAGGTTTAAGTTATAGGTTTAGGTTTAGGTTTAGGTATAGGCTTAGGTTATAGGTTATAGGTTATATGTTTAGGTTAAGGTTTAGGGATTCGGTGTTGAGGGTCAAATATTATATATCAGACCCTAGTTATTGCTGGATTTACGAACGTTGTACTGGTTAACGGTTCGATTTAGTAGTGTTTGTGATACAGGGTGTATTTACGAGATTGGACTGAAATAGTATGCCAAAAGCATGGATTTAATGCTCATGAGTCACAAAGGCAAGGGACGGACCCCAAGAGACCAAGATCAACACCAGAGATCTAAGAAAATAAGGAACTAAAGATCAAGTGGCCTGAAAGGACGTCTAGAATGCAAGATCACAGGGTTCCCACCATCTGTTCAGCTCGAAACTTCATACATGGTCTGAGGACCATAAATTAACCGTACACATCGAATTTCATCTATTCGATCCCTATGGAAGTGGCCCAACGGACAGAATATCCCCTAAAACTCTGATTTTAGGCCCGCCTGATATCTGAATATGCTTCAAATTCGGTTTTAACTGCTTAAGTGGGGTGATAAAATGGTTGGATGGAGCAGATTTCTCGAATACATCACTTGGGACCCGCACATGCGATGCATGTGCACAACGTGTACAACGCTCGACCCGCACCGGATCGAGTTCTCGGTCAAAGGGGTCTTTGACCCGTGTTTTCTTTTAAAAACCAAGAAACGAACAGTGGCAGACGTCCGATCGTCGATTCATGATTGTGGGCCCCACTCATCATCAAAATGGATGATCCAGACCGTCCATTCACTCGAGGAAGCATCCACAACCCTCGCCAAGCTTTCCTTTTGGCCCCATGCATACGATCACGCGATTTCCACCGTTCAACACAGGAATGGACGGTAGAGTAAAAATCCTGATTGGAAGCACTAAACTCGAGAAAAAGTACACATTCTTGATGGGTTTTTCACCACAGTTCTAATGGACTGGTTGGATTTCTCTATTTGAAGTCGTCTTGGGCCCACCGATCATCACAGTGGTATCCGGAAGCTCTGTTTCGCTACAGAGCTTGCGGAGGAAAGCTGTGGGCCCCAGTACGGCCATGATCGCCGTCCGACTCGATGATCTGAACCGTCCCAGGTGTCCAGGGAGGAGGTATTACCCTTGCCTAGGTGTCATACATACAGAAGGTCATGATGATCGCAATCCAGCCGTCCAAACGGAAGATGGACGGTGAACTGAACCGGCAAGAGGGCCACGTCAGAAGCAGTCCAAAACCAGTCATCTCTGAGTTATTTTTTCTTTTGATTCTAATGGACGGTCTGGATTTCTCAAAGGATAATGGAAGTGGGTCCCACGGCGAGTCCAGCGTCGATCCATGGCGAGCTCTGTCTTCGCACGACCGTATTTCCAAGAATTTTTGGAAGATGTTGGTCCTCCATCTCTGATCGGTCAGACAATCTGGACCGTCCAAATGATGCTCAGGTCCAAGAGGATCCCAGCCATGAAGTTAGACGGGAAGGATGGACGATTGGCCGTCCGAGGTAATCCTTCGAACGCAAGCTGTAATTGTGGTTCTTCTGCGTGAAACAGGGAGTCCGGGTCTGTTACAAACAAGCTGCGAAAGATTCACCGACTCCAACTGCGTTGATGCTCCAAACCGACCTCTCCCTTGCTAGCTATAAAAAGAGAAGAGAAGGAGGGGAGAGTTTTGGGGCTGGAGGGCTTGGACATGATGCAGTAGAGAGTTTGCTTTTCTATTTTCTTTTTCTTTTCTTTTCTTTTCTTTTTCTATTTTTTCTATGGAGATTAGCCTATTCATGTCTGGCTAACCCCCTTAGCTAGGGCTAAGGGGTGAAGCTTGTAGTAGGATGGGAGATGTTCTTTTATGCCGTTAATCTAATTTTGATACATGAACTACCTTGATTATGGTTTGATTTATGGGAATATGTTTTAGTTGTTAATGGGCTGTTGTGACTAAAATTACAATGGGTCTGCGATGGCTTTGAATATTTATGTTTCCTTTTTATGGTTATGACGTCAGGAAGCCCTGTTGTTCACCATCGTCTCGTGGGCATGGTTGGATGTCGGTACCCTTCCTAACCTTCATAAACATATTGACTGGTTGGTAGTTAGTTTAATTCTGTTGTTTGCTTTGTCTCCTGGGCATGGTTTGGTGATGGAATCCATTCTAATTCATATACCTCTCATCTCTTGAAAACTATATCAACGTCAGTTCAGTTTAATTTCCATGATTTTTGAAGCAGGCATAAGATCTCCCTGATCTCTATAAGTGGATTCTCTGAATCCCTAGTTTCCTACCTTTGAATTCTCTTAAGTTTTACATAATTATTTCACCATTATTCATCAAAGATCATTCGAATTAGATTTCATCTTATCCTAGTTCTAGTTCTAGTTAGTTTTAGAATACGTACAGGTTTCAGTCCCTGTGGATTCGACCTCGGTCTCACCGAGTTTATTACTACATCACAACCCTATACTTGGGGAGTGAACATTCGGGTTCGCGGGTTTAGGTTATAGGTTTAGGTTTAGGAAATTGGGTTCGGGTTCAGGATCGGGTTTAGGTTTTGGTTTAGGTTTTAAGTTATAGGTTATAGGTTTAGTTTATAGGTTAAGGTTTGGGTTATAGGTTTAGGTTAGGTTTAGGTTTGGGTTATAAGTTATATGTTATAGGTTATAGTTTTTGGGAATTGAGAATTGGTTAAGGTTTAGGTTTAGGAAATCGGGTTCGGGTTCGGGATCGGGTTTAAGTTTGGGCTTTCAAGTTTCGGTTTAGGTTTAGGTTAGGGAGTTGAGGTTAGGATTAGGTGTAGGTTTAGGTTTAAGGATTTGAGAATACATTTAAGTTTTAAGTTTTGGTTTTGGTTTTGGTTTTGGTTATAGGTTATAGGTTTAGGTTAAGGTTTAGGTTTAAGTAATGGGTTTTGGGATTTGAGAATAGGTTTAGGTTATAAGTATAGGTTTAAGTTGGGTTATAGGTTAAGGTTTAGGTTTAGGTTATGGGTTTTGGGATTTGAGAATAGGTTTAGGTTATAAGTCTAGGTTAAGGTTTAGGTTATAGGTTTAGGTTAAGGTTATAGGTTTTGAGATTTGAGAATAGGTTTAGGTTGAAGGTTTAGGTTTTATTAGGTTATAGGTTAAGGTTTAGGTTTAGGAAATTGGCGGGTTCGGGATCGGTTTTAGGTTTGGGTTTAGGTTTTAGGTTGTAAGTTATAGGTTTAGGTTTGGGTTATAGGTTAAGGTTAAGTATAGGTTTAGGTTTTAGGTTTTAGGTTATAGGTTTAGGTTATAGGTTATAGGTTATAGGTTTAGGTTTAGGTTTAGGTTAAGGTCTAGGTTTAGGTTAGAAGTATAGGTTTTTTTTTTTGAGAATAAATTTAGTTTAAGGTTATAGGTTAAGGTTATAGTTAAGGTTAAGGTTATATGTATAGGTTATAGGTTTAGGTTTAGGTTTATGTTTAGGTTAAGGTTAAGGTTTAGGTTAAGGTTATATGTATAGGTTATAGGTCTAGGTTTAGGTTTATGTTTAGGTTAAGGTTAAGGTTTAGGTTAAGGTTTTGGTTTAGGGTTAGGTTTAGGTTATAGGTTATAGCTTTAGGGAATTGAGAATAGGCTTAGGTTATAGGTTTAGGGTGTGGTTTAGGTTAAGGGTGTGGTACTTGCAAATACAGTTATAAACACGGCCTGTCCAAATGGTCAGGCCCCTCCAATGCTATCCATAGGAAATGGACAGCTTCATCACGGTCATAATAGCGGTTCCCACCTTTCAAGGACCCCCGCTCATCCGGATAGCTCCGACGCACATCCGGGTCTGCTTCATTAATTTCGAGCAAATACATAAACACAGCCTGTCCAAATGGCTAGGCCACTCCAATGTTGTCCATAGGAAATGGACAGCTTCATCATGGTCATAACAGCGGTTTCCACATTTCAGGAACCCCCGCTCAACATCCGGATAGCTTTGACGCACATCCGGGTCTGCTTATTTAAATAAAATGGATTATCAAGATCATTTAAATAAAATAAGGTCCAATCAACAATCTGACCTGGAGGATTCTGTTAGCATTGTTGACGGCACCTTGAATCTTGTTTTAGGGCCTAAAAATTCAAAATTAGATACAAAAATTAGAAAAACCAAAGAAATTTAAGAAAGATAGTCAAAGTCTATGTGAGTGAGCACAAGTATGCACCTACATATGAATTTTGAAAAGCTATTGCATATCACAAAATAATAATAATAATAATATAAAAAAATAATAAATCCTTGCGTTTGGATATTTAACAAAATGGGTTAGAATGAATTCATTTGCCTAATTCATGGAACCTTGCGTTTGGATATTCAACAAAATTGAATTGTAATAATTCAATTCAGTTCAATAAACTCAGATTTTTGAGAAGGATTTAATGGTTTTAAATCCATGGTTTTCTGAAAAGGTCCATCTCCTAGACGTCAAAATCAACGGGGAAAGTAAGATGGTTAATATTACTTTTCACAGTACAAAGTTTCAGTTATGTCTCTTCTTTACCTTCCATTTTCTTCTTAACAAGAAAATCTATATTTACTAATATTCTCATTTTTCTATTTTTCAAAAGAATGAGTTCGGACTTCGAAAGCGTCAGCTCCCACACTCGTACTTTCAAAAGAATACTATTTCATGGCACGAGACAAAGAAAGAGGCAGATCCACAACAGTAGTAGATCCCAACATAGAAAACAATGGGGAGAGTAACGCCCACCAATAAAAGAATATTATTTTAGGTTTAGGTTTAGGTTTAGGTTTAGGTATTCTCTAGTATTATCTACTATTGAACCTAGTATTGTCTACTACATACTAGTAACATACAACCAATATTACTAAGCTACAAGAATTTCATGTCCCCCTAAACACGGTATCCTCCATTGATAACATATATATATATATATATATATATATTATATATATATATATATATATATATATATAATATATATATATATATATATTATAAGTTTCTTTATTTTCATTTACATTCGCAAATACATTCATCATCCATTTCATGCATCACAAGTCTTCTTTTCAAAGCACTCGATACTTTCTTTTTAACTTTAGTATAGTAAACAAACCAATGAGATTCCAATCTTCAAAACAATAAAAGATAATAAAAGAAGTAAACAGCTAATATGGGAAGCCGACACACCTGCAAGCTTCACTATGAAGAGTCCAAAAACTCGTGGGAAAACTCCTTGCAAAATGGCATTTCGTCCTGTAAATAGTTTGAAGAAGCATGATTGGAACATGTAGCAAATAAAAAATTGAAAGAAAAAACATAATTCACATAATTAGGGAGAATTATAGCCCTTTTCCGCATCATTCATGCACATGAGGCAGATATTAGGGAGAATCATAGCCCTTTTCCGAAGATTGTCAATAGTCGGAATACTTTCTTCCAACTAGCCACACGAAAAATGCCAACTTGGGGGGAGCACCATGGTACCAGAAGGCAAGGAAGAAATCCTCTTCTCAAATTCAGGGGTGTCGAGATCATCTTATAGAATGAGAGAATTGAGAATTGTCTGGATGGAGTCATGGAGGACCTATTCGTCAAGTGGTTACCCAGTTCAACCACCTTCCCAAATCTCAACACGCTTTGATGGTCACAACAACACTCCAAGCATGCACGAGTATTCAAAAGATGCATATCCAAATCCCCTTGTTGGTCACCACCTTTGAGGGGAACCATACCAACTTTCACCAAACACATGGTCTTATGCAAATCCACATCCAAGGAAAATGATATAATTTCTTTACTAGAGAGAAATGAGAGGACGAAGCTAAAATGGGAAGGCTAGGAGATCAAAACCTTCAAAGCGCCAAACCAAGACAATCATAGAGCATTCACCAAACTGAAGAATGGTGAGCCACTGTCCCTGCTAATGAAAGAGCATGCTCCTTAATTCTTCGAGATGAGATATCGTTATAAATGACAATCACATTGATTCTAGCATTGTTGGGGCGGACGATCTAGGAGACTGTCGTATCTAATCTTTCAATTGCCTTATCCACGCTATGCTTGTTATCCCTCTCTAAATAATTCCTTGCCTCTTTAACTAGAATGATTCTACCCCCCACCAACCATCCATCTAAAACCTCCATTGTTGCTTTCGCATGGCCCTCATGATAGAATTGATAAGAATGTTGTCTATCGAAAAGTTATAAAGAAAATAGAAAAAATTTTAAATCCAGGATCTATCATTTTTTGTCTTTACATTTTAGGTGTATAAAACCATACTTTGATAAGAATGTTGTCTATCGACTCGACTTGTTAAATGTCAACCAAATAGACCCTAATCAAACAGAAATCCAGCATGATTTGATAAATTAGGGCCCATTACAATGAATTACTACAAAAACAAGATGAAAGTAATAGTTTTGCCCTTCTAATTTTTCTCAACCTCGTTCATTCCACTTTGATTCACGGAATCACTTAAATCTTATGTTTTGATTACAAAATAGGCCTAGTGCTTGTATAAAAAATGAATCTTTAAGCTTTCTTTATAGTTGAAATGAAGAAACAAATGAAAGAACTGGAGAAACAACCCATTTTTCTAAACAATCAGGTTCACCCCCATCTTGCATGTCAAGGGTGATCGATATGGATATGATATTGCCATATCATGATCTTTTTAAAAAAACCATGGCGGATGGAGATTAGATTTCATAGCAGGGATGAATATTGCAATCAGAGGAAATGTGGAGGATTGGAATTGGAGATTTAATGGAGAAACATGCGTAGGGCGTGATATCAGATGGCTAATAAAGAAAATGAGTTTTATGCAACGTAACTTTCCTTCCTCTTGGGGCAGAAATACAATAAAAGCTGACGGTTCCCAGAACTTAGGTTAGATTTCCACCTATCAATTATATTGTTAAAGAAAAAAGATTAGATTACTTTACAGCAGCCATCACTGGTCTAGCAAGTAAGAAGCCCCATAAAAGGTAAAGACACATCATCATCTAAGCTTTTATCCCAACTAATCGGTATTGGCATAAAAGTTAAATATACCTATCAACAAATCATAGGTTCAGGAATCAATATGTCAACATTAAGGGAATGAACTCAAAGCATCTTCACTTGGCAACAAGCATAATTTCCTGTAGCTCAAGGAACACACCAGTACTGGAGAAGAAAGTTCTTAAGTACAGCAGGATCCTTAACACAAAATGAGCTAAAACATCGTCACAGTTTTCTACTCAGATAATAAGAATGCTTACTGCCAAACAATATATGGTATGGTATACAGATTGCAGGAGAAGCACAAAAAAGATTCAATAATATAATATTACCTGAACAACATAATTCCCATATTGGTCTTGAGTTAATGTACACACAGATTGCAGAATTTCTTCCATGATAATGTGTTGGGTTTTTGGATCATCACAGTGCTCCAGGACCCTCTACTAGCATGATTAGAAAAGTCAAGAGATGTCATGGAGAAACCCCTTAAAGAAAGGATAAGATAAAAAAATAAAATAAAAAAGTTAACTACTGCGCCTGAATGACCCGACAACCATATGGGTGAGCAGAGAGTGACACAACTTGTCCATAAAAGGCCGAGATTATAAACTGAATTCTTTCTTGAGGAACACACTCAATAAACTTCTGGATAACATGATTGCCATTTTGATCACGAACACATTTCATAACTGCACCATCAAGCTCTGATACCATTTGAGTCTGCTGATCCACATCGACCACTTCCAATGCCTGCACCAACCATTTCAAACATAAGTCCCCTCACAATCCTACAATAATGGAACTGATATACAATTTTCTTAAGCGAACTAGAACAAGTATAACCCTTAATGATCCTTGATCAAACAGAAGAAAGAAAAGGAAAATGCAACCATGAAGAAACATTACTGTTAATAGGGATAAGCCAAACTAAAAACAGTAAAAAGAAAGCTCGAAACTAGCAATGACCAGGAAATATCATCACCATTTAACACGAGCTTCAAATCCATCAGAAGCATCTACTTAGTACATAAAAATTAAAAACCACTTCCATAAAGCATGGTCCTCCAAAACAGGCGCACTACATTCTCTGTAAGTGCAGCTCTAGAATAGGAACAGAACCATACAGAGAACCTACCAGAGTTTGTTATGTTTTTCATTCTCTTTGTGATGGGGACACATCACGCGCACACACTAAATCATAGCAACTTACAGAGAATGATAGTAACTAATCCCATTTGCTGACCAAATCATAGCAACTTACAGAGAATGATAGTAACATCCACTATAGCCAACAAGTAACAGAAATCAACTGACCAACGTACTATATAAAAAAAAATCAACAAATTCACATAATTAATTGAATCCAAACTAGACCAAATTCAAAGAGAAGAAATTTTGATCAAGGCGGTACACCCCAGGGCTACCGGCCTTCTCCTTGGCATTTCCACAAACATCTACTAGGCATTCTTATGAACTCATTAAACACTACCAGAAAAATGGGCAAATGAAATATGTTCATAGCAGAAAGCAATACACAAATGTCATATGGAAGATTTCAGATCCTCGGCATTTAAATTTTTTTTTTTTTTTTCAAAATCCCATCAAATTCTCAATGAAATTAGCAATACCAAAACCCAGAAAACCCAAATAGACTAGGAAACTCAATCAAAAATAGCAAAAGCATTCGAAAGAACAAAGGGGATACGTACCTTTTTTTCATAAAAAATGAAACTTTCTTCATTCATGTATCATGATCATCTGAAATCAACATCCAAATCCCTAACCCTAAAAGCCCTATTTCCAAACACAAAAAGACCAAAATACCCCAACAGAATGACTACAATCCCCCTAAAAAGAAGAAGAATCGAAACCCTAACCACCAAGGTCGTACAGAATCCTGCCCTGGCGCTTGAGGGTGTAGACGACATCCATGGCAGTGACGGTCTTCCGGCGAGCATGCTCGGTGTAGGTGACAGCATCATGGATGACATTCTCAAGGAAGATCTTGAGGACACCTCTCGTCTCCTCATAGATCAGACCGCTGATTGTCTTGACCCCACCATGATGAGTGAGACGACGGAGGGTTTGGGTTTTGGGAAAGGTGCAGGCGAGAGAGAGAGAGAGAGAGGGTTTGGGTTTTGGGAGAGGGGCGGGCGCGCGAGAGAGATTTTGAGGGTTTGGGTTTTGGGAGGGGCGGGCGCGGGATTGTGTTTGGGGAGGGGGGTGACGGACGACACTTTTAAGTGCATAGTGTTGGACTTGTGGGGCCCACCGTGATGTATGTTATTTATCTACTCCGTTCATTCATTTTAAAAGATCATTTTAAGGGTTGATCCAAAAAATGAGTCAGATTGAAGTTGTAAGCAGACCACATAAAATATTAACGATAGAAATTTATTTATTTTTTTATTTCTTATGGTGTGGTCCACTTAGATCTTCAATTTACCTACTTTTTGGGCTCATCCAATGAAATTATATATCAAAATTTATGGACGTCTTAGATAATACATATATATTCCAATGGGCCCTATGGAGCCCCTTAAACACCATCAATCTCTACTAAGATCCAAGTGGAATATAGCTTTTAGCTACAGATTAAGGAAGCTTTGCCTACAGATTAAATCCGTAGCAAACTAGCTACGGTTTATATCCGTAGCCAAAAAGTTCCAAAGTCCGTAGCCTTTGCTCGATTTTTTGGTAGTGTGGATGAATGAACATAATTAATCACTCGGCTAACATGACCATGCATCCCACCGCATTAGTTAGAATGTGGTAAAAAAAGTGTTGGAGTTACACATTTGAGGAAGTGTTGTCATATGCAAAACAGGTGGTCGGAGTCGTGTGTTGAGGGAGTGTTGATGGGTGAGGGCATGCATCATTACTTACATTCCATTCCTACATTAAAAAGAATAGTTAGGAAGTGATCATTATGATTGCCTTATCATTACTGCTTTGATTGACTTGATAACATGTGTAACTTTTGCCTTATAGAACCACTGAGTTGATCACTCACTCCCACTCTGGGATGGGATTTTAAAACACCAACCAGATGCTGATGTAGATGCAGGTACGAACGACGTCTATGCAATGGAGCAGGACTTCTTAGATGAGGAGGAGGAATTCTCCTACTTCCAACACCCGGGCGGGCCGATGTCGGCCACGTACCGTTATGCAGGGAACGCTGGGCATTTGGGCTTAGTTGAACATATTTACACTACCACCTTTCGTTCATTTTGAACTTATACATGTATATATTGAACTTGGTCACGGACCCATGCTCTGGATGGAACTTAGTGAAACATGTGTAATAATGTTTTGGATTCACGCATTTGCTTAATTACATTAATTCTGGAGTATGATACGCTGTTTAGTATAATTTCATGCATGCTTAATCAATTAACATGGAATAAATCAGAAAACTATCTTCCGGACATAAGTGATGTTCGAAATCTCGGGAGTCGAGCCTTGCTCAACCCTCGAAATTTAGGGCGTTACAAGTTGGTATTAGAGCATGAATTGGATTAAACTGGACCTGAGATAATAGGCTAACGTGACGCACTTTAACGCACTCTGACATTGGAAGGAGACGATGGAATTTAGAGATGACACTAGAATCCCAAGCTTTCGCCGAAAGATGAGGCCAAGCACTGTAGTTTAGTCAACGACTTATAACTGAGGGACTTATAATGCGACGAAACGTCCTTTGGACTGCGATGAGTGGACCCGACTTACCCGGGGCCCAACCTAATGGTTTTGTGGGGCCCGGGGGGTCCCACAGAATAAGGACGACGACCCGAGCGGAGTAGCCACCGCCAAGTAGCGGGGGCACCGCCGGAGCTCCAGGGGAGCGCGTCGACCCCGCCGGACCCTCCAGGGGAGCTCGGTGGCGCGCCGCTGACGACTTGATCATGTGGGCCCCTCCCACGTGTGGGGGTCCCCTTATACGTCCCCACCAACCCTCTTTTCCTCATTCCACATCTTTTCAAACCCTCCTACCTTTCCCAAACCTCCCCAAATCCTATTTCCACCCTCAAATCCTTATTCCCAAACCTTAAATCCCATCTCTTCATTGCTTTTCCTATTCACTACACCCCTCCACCTCTATCTCTCCAAATCATCCTTTGTATTTCTCCCTTCTTGCTCATTTGAGGAGAAATACAACACTTAGGGCTCCCAAAACATTCGTTCTCTTAAAATCCTTCCATACCATACACCTCTCCACCTCAATGGCCCTTTTTGTGGTAGTAGCCATTATTTTCTCCAATTCTACGCTTCTTTCCCTTATGGGGAAGAGACGAGCGGCCATGGATGAGGCCGGGCCAAGCCGTCTGACTCGTTCCAAGAAGAAGGAGAGTGTCGGGGCAAGTACGAGCGCCGAGCAAAGGTCAAAGCGGGACCTCGACCCCCAAATCCCGATAGAGAGGTCTCTACCGGCGGGCATCGAGATCGGTAGGTTCCGCCAACACAAAATTGTCTTTGAAGCTCATGTCGATGAGAAGCTGTTTAGAATGTATTCATTAATCGACCACCTTCTGGAGAATGGATGGGGTCTTGTGTTTGAAGGAAAGTCACACGCTAGTGAGGGCATTGTGCAGTCCTTCTACGCACATATTAAGGACCCGACCCTTGATCCTCCCTAGTTTATCATCCCTCTGGGAAGAACAGAGAATAGGGTTGATGTGGACATTATAGCCCGCATCATGGGAGTAGAGCAAGGCGTTGTTCATGCCAGCAAGACTAATCTCGCCGAAAGGTAGGAGAGATATCGCTGCACACTCTTCCTATGTGGCCAACACGTTGCTTGGAGTCGAGAGAACAACCTCAAAACAACGCGCATGACCGATGATTATCGCTTGCTCCATATATGCATGTACAACGTGTATCCCAGATCGAGCAACCGCACTGAGTGCACGAGATTCATGGTGGACTGCCTGTACCGAGTAAGACTGGGGGTAAGGTATAACACCCCGGATTTTTTTCCAACCTGGAGATAGACGTCCTTAGGCGATGAGTCGATCCTAACACCTGATTAACTTCTCAAACACTCAATTCAAAAGTCTCAAATCCCTTTGCAAACCATTTTCTTCAAAATCTCACATTTCCTTCAAAATCTCACCTTTTACCACCTTATTTTTCAAACTTTTCCAAGAACTTTCATATTAGACACTAATCCTAATGTTTAGGTGATGAAGAATAGTACTTAAACTAAAAATTACTATGAATAGTAAATAAATAAATAAAATGAGTTTTTAACCATTAACATTTTTGGAATATTTCGAAATAAGTAGGCTACATGGATAGATCAGCTTCTCCTACCCCAAAAACATATATTGCACGTCGAATAACTCATCCCGGTTTGTAAAATACATCCATATTACATATCGGACGGCAAAATCACCCCAAACAGGTCAGTGACCAGCGAGGGCATCGCCGAGTTGGCGAGGCCTCACCAAAATGCTGGCCAGGGCGGGCCACAGTTCATTAGCTGGCCCGTTTTCGGCCACATTTTCTGCAATTTTTGTCCGACTTCAAAAATGCATATTTCCTTTGTTATAACTCCAATTTAGGTGAGTCAAAAGCTAGATTGAAGCTTGCTAATCCTAATTTCATATAAAAATAATTTAAAAATATAATAAAATAATTAATATAGTTAAATATAGGTCATGGTGACAACTATCGGAAAGTCATTAGTTTGGATATCTGCTGCTTCTGGAATTTTTGGAATTTTTCTACAATAGGAAACCTAATGAAATTTGGTGGAGATGATGTAGACTTGATAATGAACTACTAAAAAAATAATTAAAATAATAGACCAACTAGAAATGACAGAAAGAGGCGTAGAACTTCCCTATGACCGTATTATGTCATAATTAGGGCGAAATTTAGTTAAGTACTGAACTAAACAATCATCATAATTCACTTGAATCACTTTAAATATGATCTGCAAGACCCAAAACTTGTAGAATCATCGATGCTACATTACCCTAAAATCTAGGATCAATCTCATTACCCAGTTACTCTCGGGAGCACATTAAAACTCCGTATCGGATCTGGACCGCACATCGGAAGTCTGAATAATTCGAAGTTATAGAATTAGGACCACCTTGTTGGGCTTGACAACCATCTCAGAAATCAAATCCAAATAGTGTCCCACGCCTATTCGCTTGAGCCCAGAGTGAAGAGTGTGAGAAAACGTAGATTTCTTTAGAAATTAAGTCCCATTTAAGTAATCTGAACTTGTCACTTGTGGGCCGGTTATAAGAAATCAGACCGTCAGAATCTGACCCAAATACACCCTCGGATCGGGGGAAATTTCATACACATGTCAGTGTACTTGTGGCCCTGATCGAGTCTCAGTGACCGTTGAACTGGAACTGGTACGCCACGGGCGATCTGTAAATCCGATCCGACCAAAAATGTAACTTGACCTAGATCCAATGTCTGTGAGCTTAAGTCCGACCTTTGGCTCAAGGGGGGGCTTCCAGAAGTGCTTCATTGAGACGGAACAGTCTCCCTTTGGACATAACCTAAGTACACCTTGGTCCTGAGTCTAATTTGGTGAGTTCTGGACCTATATAAGGACCTTAAACCCTCACTCCCTCATTCCATACCAATTTGAGAAAATGTAGGAGAGAGAAGAGAGAAAAGAGAGAGAAAGTGTGGAGAAGTGGGTGAAGGATCCTGGTGCTCTATCCTACCATCATACGTGCTTAACCATCAAGATCTAACCGCCTTTCCGGCAATTTCGACTTTATTTATAGGTAAGAAAACCCTAACCCTAACCTATTTTAGGGTTTCTATTGGTACAAGTAGCGAAGTAGCTGACTTACCTTGTGTTATAGGTCATCGTATCAACGTTGACGAAGGCGTAGAGTTCCTGCTAAGTTCGTTACGTTTCTACGGCGTAAGGTGCGGACTTTAGACGTATAGGTTATGGTTTTCAAGGCTTTCAATGTCGGTTAATGATTTATTCTCGACATGGATGCTGTTTCACATGTAAAACATGCTGTCTGTTTTCCGTTTCGGTTACATACGAAGAATATGGAATTTTGTGTATTCTAGGTATTTGTAGAAAATACCGTATCCATATAAATTTTGCTGATATGATAGCCATGAGTATTTGTCGTGTATCTATGCTAGTTATGGATGTATGACCTGTTTGGCGAAGGGATTCGCCCTAATACACTTTTTGGCCAACATAACTTATGTAGGCTAATGTGTGTAGTCTAAGTGTTTGTTGAAATGACTAAATAAATATGGATTTATGATTTATGCCTACCATGTGTATTGAATGTAAGAACATGATTGAAGTGTACTAGATAACCCCTTAGCGAAAGTATTTGCCCTAAATCACGCCACGGCTAATGCACGTTATGTATGTTAAAGTGTGTAGTCCAAGTATTTGTGAAAATGAACGAATGAATATGGAACTTGGATTCATGCTTGCTATGACTATCCGTCGTGGGGGCATGCGTGTTATAAATGGGGCAACTCTCTAGTGAAAGGATTTGGCTTATACCTATGCAGTCAACATACGTCATGTATGTTGATGTATGCAGTCTAAAGTGTTTGATGAAATGTCTAAATAAGTAAGTAGATAGTCCATTGTAATGTATAAGAGTGTTGAGGTATGATTCTCAACTCCTTTAACTATGTGTATGCTTTCCTCCATGAACCGTAGATTATGGTGTCTGTTTATCTATGTAATGCATATGTATAATTCCATGTTTAAGTTGTATTCCATAAGAGCCGTGAAGGGTGATGGCGGAGTGGGGTAACGATAACGTGCAACAGCCCTGACAGCTATACGTGGACAATATTGGATATTTGATTGTAGGATTTGAAATCTTGATCCATTACTGCTTTAACTGTTCCGTAATTGAATGTGATTGTGGCTATTGTATAGTCCAGGCAATCGGTAACGGGATTAAATTTGTGGCTGAGATTCATTCACCACGTGAGATGTGTTCGACGAACCCGAGTCGTATTTTGGTTGGCGATAGTGGTTGGCCACGCGAATGGCTTATGCACTTCATGTCGTTTAACTTATCGTGCGCTCAAGCTAGCCGAGCTCATCAAGTAATCCGATCTGTCTAATGTATGTTCACCATGTTTGGACGTTACTGCTTGAACCTAAGGTACCGAACTTACCAGTGCAACCCCGTTAACCTTGGTACCTCGACCCGCTAAGACTCATGAGCCGGGCATGGTGGTATGGGACACCGTGGTCGAGCTGTCGGCATACGCTTGGGCGATGTGCCTTCCCGTAGTGACCACTGAGCAACCTAGACTCATGAACCGAATACGGTGGTATGGGGCACTGTATTCGAGCTGTCGGCCTACACTACTTTGATGGGTGATGGGGGAGTGGTGTAACGATTCTGTGTAACAGCCCTGATTGTACCCAGTGTAGTGACCTCGAGCATACTCTGAATCTGCAGAGAGGCGACGAGCCTTCTCGTAGTAAACAGAGTATAAACTAGGCATGTATTGATAAGGTGATGGGGGAGTGGTGTAATGATTCCGTGTAACAGCCCTGACAGCCCTTGCAGCAACCTAGAACCGTATCATCATATGAGATTATCTAAGATTGACGACCCTAGAATGGATCATTGTTTGGGAATGATATAAGGGAGGTACCTTAGTTTCCCAATACTGTTGTATGAAAAGGACTAATAACAACTCAGTAATCATGCTCATCATCGCACTGCATGTGCCTGGAAGATGTGGAGCACTGAGGGATGAACGCATGCCGCGGACGTAAGATGGTGTCACATGAGGGAGTATGTTGGTGAGGGCATGCATCATGACTGCATTTTCATACTTGCATTAATAAGAGTATTTAAGAGTGTTTGACTTTACTGCTTTATCATTACTGCTTGACTGAATTGATAACATGTTAACCTATGCTTTATTGTTCCACTGAGTTTATCACTCACTCCCACATTACGGGACGGTGTTTCGGACACCCACCAGACTTTGTCTGATTGCAGATGGCGACGCTACTCCTGAGGCGGAGCCGGACTTTGTGACGACGAGGATGCTTTCTCGTATATGCTGTTTTCTGGCAGTTTCATCTGAGCCGTGCCTTGATCGACGGGGTTACATGGATGTTGAGTAGATGACTTTACACTTTTCGTATAAGTTGGAAATGTATTTGTAATTCATTAACCTGGTAACGTTATCACACTCTGGAGACTTACCATAGCTTATATATTTTATATATCTATCACCGTCTTCCGCTTGCAAATTTAACTGTCTCTAGAGTATGATGCTCTCATAATCATCATTATCTGTATTGCATAAGTGATGCGTTGGAACTCGGGAGCTGAGCTTTGCTCGACCTCCGATTTTTGGTGCGTTACAAGATAGTATCAGAGCATGATTTGGATTAAACTGGATCTGGGTTATGGTCACACGACACACTCTGACTTAGGAGGGAGTGACAGAACGTAGAAACAATCATAGGTTGTCCCAGTTTCACTAATCGGCGAAGTTCACTGAATTAGGTCATATTGTTTGATTTTGTACTCAACCGTGATCGCACGAATCGACCCCAAACCACTTCTAGACGATCAAACGATGGGTTTAGATCACAATTCACCCCATCCCAGCTATTAGAAATCAGTACATACATGTATGTATCACAAACATCCCAAAACTACTAGAAACAGTTCAAAACGGAGTGGTGGGCCTACCCACGCATATCCAGAGGGACCCAGGGTGGGACCCAAACCTTTTTGGGGCCTAGGGGGCACGAGGACCTCACCCCTTGGGCGAGCCCTGGCCGATTAGTCCAGGGAGTGGCGAGGGCCTCGCCGGTCAGCGGGCTAGGTAAGGCGTTCTACTCGGGCCGATGATGTTTGGGGGGTTGGGGAACCCCCTGGTGTGTGGGCCGTCGATTAAAACCCCCCTATGACACCTCTCCTTCATAAAACACACCTCCAAGCTCTCCCTTTCCCTCAAAGTTGTTGTTTTCTCTCTCAAACCTCCCCTCCAATCGCCCATTTCATCATTTTCTGTCAAAACACACATACCTCCATCATTTACAGCAATCCCTAACCCCTACCCTCTTCATTCTCTCTCATTTGAGCTCTTACACCCCCCATTTGAGTCTCAAACTCGTGTAAACCCACTAGCCTATCCTATTTTGACATTTTCTCTCATTATCCACTCTCATTTGAACATTTATAATCCCTATTAAGGCTCAAACTCATGAGAACCAAAACTCCAGCCCCCGTTTCCCCTTATCCTCATTTTCCATGGCCTTCTTTGAGTTCATTTCGGCCACATGCATCTTCTGGCAAGATTCATGTAACACTGTGTCTCATGTAATATGGCAAAGTTTGGTAAATGAAATGTATGTGTAAGGTATTATCCCTAGATTGGGTGTAACCCATGGTTTCCAACACCAGGTTTGGAATGTATGCAATGAAAAGTATATCCCGGGATTTCCTTTCAAATTACACTTGGAAATTCCTCATCATGGGATTTAGAAATCCCATCTCACACTTTCCAACACAAGGCTCATTTTTCAAAACCTATAAAATTAATTTTAATCCCCTCCCACCCCCTACCAAACATGCCACTCCAAATCTCGAGGTGGGATTAGCAATGCAGTCCCATTTAATACAATAGGCCCTTAGAGTTTTAGACCTAGAGTTGGTACACCTAGATTTTGCAAACAAATCTGGCAGTATGGGAAATCCAATAAATTAATAACGTGAACCCTAGGACTTCCTCAGTTGGTATGGGCATCTGTGAAGTGCTCAAGCGTAGTTAAATTCAAGTCGAGCAACTCAATTCCAATCAGACAACGTTTGACCCTAAGTGATAAACAATTTCTTGTATTAGAAAGGGAATGAAATCACCTAACGTATAAGCATAAACTTTGGATTACAACTATTGGTTGGTTATACTAAGGAATGTAAAACACCGATTATGTTAAGACAATTGAAAAATAGATTTAGTTAGTTGACTTGATTAGGTTGGAACGAGACCCCATTCCTTCGTTAAATCCCCTTGGTACTCATAGGCTCCTTTAATAACTCTTAGGAAGGTTGTTTGATGTAGAAACTAATCACGCTCATAGAAAACATATATATCTTTGGATTTGATGTTAGGTCAAATCAATACACCCCTTTGAATTGCCTTCTCGAAGATGTACTACAATCGGGAACATGAAGTAGAGAACTATATGTAAGCGAGGTATTCACAGTTTGAATTGAATTCTCAATCCTGGTACTTACCAATGAACTCTATGCTCTGATCAAGCAGAAGGTCGGGATCAACTAGGATTAAGAACTGATACGACGATTTTCTGTCTTCGCGATGCAGAAGATTTATGTATCCGGCTCAGACCCACTATATAACTTTCCTTCCGTGTTGGCCGAACCACTTACAACCAAAATTTTATAATTTCATCTTTGAGAAGTGTAAGAACAGATAGCCAATAGGGATACTTTGCTCGGGCCTAAGAAATTTCTCAAATGGGCAACAGAGAGTTAGGGATTAGGTCTCAAACCACGGACCATTCTGGCATACATATTGTGCCTATGGACTTAGAAGGATAGGCTGTCCATTAACCTATTTGTCTAGATTCTTTATGTACTAAGAGCGTGTAGATTATCTTACAGTATTCAACTAGATATGATTAAAGAAAGTAAGTCGGGACCGTGGCAAAGGTCCTTCCCTGGTATAGTTAGGCATCTTACCACAAAATCACACTCGTCCCTGAAATCAACAGCAACACCCATCATTTTTAGCTCATTTTTGTAAACATAGGTACCAATGCCATAGTACACATCATCGATGGAAGGAAGACCAATGTATTGGGAGATCGTATCGCATTTCGTGTCAAGTATAGGTCCTAAATTACACCTTGTTCCGACATATGGATCAGGACAGATCCTTGAGCCTTGAGAGTGAAAATTATTTTTAAGGGGGGGAGAAAGATTATGAATCCGGTCGAGATAGGTAGGTATGCTCGTCTACCCACTCATAGGCACAACGGAAGCGTGGTTGGCCCCTACCCCACTGGCCTAGGATCGAATGGAATTGATCCAGACTATACGTAGGGATAGGTCACTAAATAGGATCTGAATCTCCCTGAGAATGTCAGTAATGAAGTCATCGAAGAAAATCAATTAGGGCTCAAGTATTAAACTAATTCGCATTAAAGAAAGGGCTTAATAATGAGTACGAGTTCAACTACTACCATAGACATATATTAAGATGAGGACTCTCCTAGACTAAGACCTAAAGGGTAACCTTAGAAATAGAAAATTTGAGCCTTTCAATGATGGACATTCCCTAAGTTTTTAGAGTGATCGGACTACGGAGTTACTGAAATATACAACTGTGAAACATTTGTGGCTTGACCCAATTCTCAATCCTGGGCGACTACCAATGGACTCACTGCTTGACCGAGCAGAAGACCAGGATCTACCAGGACTAGGAAGGAATACAATAAGCCTTCTACCCTGGTCAGGTAGATGATCGATGTATCGGGATCAAGCCTACTATAACCGTCTCTTCGTGTTGGTCAAACATTGGAAACAACTATCTTACTCTCAACAGATGGGAATCGTTATCAAGACTCCAAATAGGGAAAGAAATAAATTGTAGCAAACCATCAGGGTATGAGAAATGGATAAAGAAATAAGTTTTAAAGGGGGTAGACTAAAATGAATCAAGCCAGTATAAACCCTACCACGCGTAGAAACTCGAAATCAATGAAACTTAGGCAAAAGAAATAATTAAATCTTTCCTTATTATCCTTAGGCAATTTCGGAGACGAAATTTTGTTTTAAGGGGGGTAGATTGTAACACCCCAAATTTTTTGCCAACCTGGAGATAGACGTCCTTAGGTGATGAGTTGATCCTAACACCTGATTAACTTCTCAAACACTCAATTCAAAAGTCTCAAATCCCTTTTCAAACCATTTTCTTCAAAATCTCATATTTCCTTCAAAATCTCACCTTTCACCACCTTATTCTTCAAACTTTTCCAAGAACTTTCATATTAGACACTAATCCTAATGTTTAGGTGATGAAGAACAGTACTTAAACTAAAAATTACTATGAATAGTAAATAAATAAATTAAATAAGTTTTTAAACATTAACAATTTTGAAATCTCACGAAATAAGTAGGCTACATGGATAGATCAGCTTCTCCTACCCCAAAAACATATATTGCATGTCGAATAAGTCATCCCAGTTTGTAAAATACATCCATTTTATATATCGAACGGCAAAATCACCCCAAACAGGTCAGTGACCAGAGAGGGCATCGCTGAGTTGGTAAGGCCTCGCCAAAATGTGGGCCAGGGCGGGCCGCAGTTCATTGGCTGGCCCGTTTTCGGCCATATTTTCTACAATTTTGATTCGACTTCAAAAATTCATATCTCCTTCGTTATAACTCTGATTTAGGTGATTCAAAAGCTAGATTGAAGTTTGATAAGCCTAATTTTATATAAAAATAAGTTTAAAATATAATAAAATAACTAACATAGTTAAATATAGGTCATGGTGACAACTGTCCAAAAGTCATTAGTTTGGACAGCTGCTGCTTCTGGAATTTTTAGAATTTTTCTACCATAGGAAACCTAATGAAATTTGGTGGAGATGATGTAGACTTGATGATGAACTACTAAAAAAATAATTAAAATAATAGACCAACTAGAAATACCACAAAGAGGCGTAGAACTTCCCTGGGACCGTATTTTGTCATAATTAGGACGGAATTTGGTTAAGTACTGAACTAAACAATCAGCATAATTCATTTGAATCACTTTAAATATGATCTGCAAGACCCAAAACTTGTAGAATCATCGACGCTACATTAACCTAAAATCTAGGATCAATCTCATTACCCAGTTGCTCTCGGGAGCACATTGAAACTCCGTATCGGATCTGCACCGCACATCGGAAGTCTGAATAATACGAAGTTATAAAATTAGGACCACCTTGTTGGGCTTGACAATTATCTCAGAAATTAAATTCAAATAGTGTCCCACGGCTATTCACTTGAGCCCGGAGTGAAGAGTGTGAGAAAACGTAGATTTCTTTAGAAATTAAGTCCCATTTAAGTAATCTGAGACTTGCCACTTGCAGGCCTTTTATAAGAAATTAGACCGTCAGAATCTGACCCAAATATACTCTCGGATCAGGGGAAATTTCATACACAGGTCAGTGTACTTGTGGCCCTGATCGAGTCTCAGTGACCGTTGAACTGAAACTGGTACGCCACGGGCGATCTGTAAATCCGATCGGACCGAAAACGTAACTCGACCTAGATCCAATGTTGGTGAGCTTAAGTCCGACCTTTGGCTTAAGGGGGGCTTCCAGAAGTGCTCCGTTGAGACGGAACAGTCTCCCTTTGGACATAACCTAAGTATAACTTGGTCCTGAGTCTAATTTGGTGAGTTCTGGACCTATATAAGGACCTTAAACCCTCACTCCCTCATTCCATACGAATTTGAGAAAACGTAGGAGAGAGAAGAGAGAAAAGAGAGAGAAAGTGTGGGAGAAGTGGGTGAAGGATCCTGGTGCTCTATCCTACCATCATACGTGCTTAACCATCAAGATCTAATCGTCTTTCCGGCGATTCCGACTTCATTTCTAGGTAAGAAAACCCTAACCCTAACCTGTTTTAGGGTTTCTATTGGTACAAGTAGCGAAGTAGCTGACTTACCTTGTGTTATAGGTCATCGTATCAACGTTGACGAAGGCGTAGAGTTCCTGCTAAGTTCGTTACGTTTCTACGACGTAAGGTGCGGACTTTAGACGTATAGGTTATGGTTTTCAAGGCTTTCAATGTCGGTTAATGATTTATTCTCGACATGGATGCTGTTTCACATGTAGAACATGCTGTCTGTTTTCCGTTTCGGTTACATACGAAGAATATGGAATTTTGTGTATTCTAGGTATTTGTAGAAAATACCGTATCCGTATAAATTTTGCTGATATGATAGCCATGAGTATTTGTCATGTATCTATGCTAGTTATGGATGTATGACCTGTTTGGCGAAAGGATTCGCCCTAATACACTTTTTGGCCAACATAGCTTATGTAGGCTAATGTGTGCAGTCTAAGTGTTTATTGAAATGACTAAATAAATATGGATTTATGATTTATGCCTGCCTTGTGTATTGAATATAAGAACATGATTGAAGTATACTAGACAACCCCTTAGCGAAAGGATTTGCCCTAAATCATGCCACGGCCAATGCACGTTATGTATGTTAAAGTGTGTAGTCCAAGTATTTGTGAAAATGAACGAATGAATATGGAACTTGGATTCATGCTTGCTATGACTATCTGTCATGGGGGCACGCGTGTTATAAATGGGGCAACTCCCTAGTTAAAGGATTTGGCTTAATACCCTTGTCATCAACATACGTCATGTATGTTGATGTATGTAGTCTAAAGTGTTTGATGAAATGTCTAAATGCGTAAGTAGTTAGTCCATTGTAATGTATAAGGGTGTTGAGGTATGATTCTCAATTCCTTTTACTATGTGTATGCTTTCCTCCATGAACCGTAGATTATGGTGTCTGTTTATCTATGTAATGCATATGTATAATTCCATGTTTAAGTTGTATTCCATAAGAGCCATGAAGGGTGATGGGGGAGTGGGGTAACGATTCCGTGCAATAGCCCTGGCAGCCTTAAGCGGACAATATTGGATATTTGATTGTATGATTTGAAATCTTGATCCATTACAGCTTTAAGTATTTCATAATTGAATGTGATTGGGGCTATTGTATAGTCCAGGCAATCGGTAACGGGATTGAATTCGTGGCTGAGATTCATTTGCCACGTAAGATGTGTTCAACGAACCCGAGTCATACTTCGGTTGGCGATAGTGGTTCGCCACGCGAAGGGCTTATGCCCTTCATGTCCTTCAACTTGTCATGCGCTCGAGCTAGCCGAGCTCGTCAAGTAACCCGATCTGTCTAATGTATGTTCACCATGTTTGGAGGCTACTACTTGAACCTAAGGTACCGAATGTACCAGTGCAACCCCGTTAACCTTGGTACCTCGATCCGCTAAGACTCATGAGCCGGGCATGGTGTTATGGGACACCGTGGTCGAGCTGTCGGCCTACGCTGGGGCGATGTGCCTCCCCGTAGTGACCAGTGAGCAACCCAGACTCGTGAGCCGAATACGGTGGTATGGGACACTGTATTCGATCTGTTGGCCTACACTACTTTGATGGGTGATGGGGGAGTGGTGTAACGATTCCGTGTAACAGTCCTGACCGTACCCGATGTAGTGACCTCGAGCATACTCTGAATCTGCGGGGATGGGACGAGCCTTCCCATAGTAAACAGAGTATAAACTAGGCTTGTATTGATAAGGTGATGGGGGAGTGGTGCAACGATTCCTTGTAACAACCCTGGCAGCCCATGCAGCGACCTAATACCGCATCATCGTATGAGATTATCTAGGATTGACGACCCTAGAATGGATCATTGTTTGGGAATGATATAAGGGAGGTACCTTAGTTTCCCAATACTGTTGAATGAAAAGGACTAATAACAACTCGGTAATCATGCTCATCATCACACTGCATGTGCCTGGAAGATGTGGAGCACTGAGGGATGAACGCATGCCGTGGATGTAAGATGGTGTCGCATGAGGGAGTATGTTGGTGAGGGCATGCATCATGACTGCATTTTCATACTTGCATTAATAAGAGTATTTAGGAGTGTTTGACTTATCTGCTTTATCATTACTGCTTGACTGAATTGATAACATGTTAACCTATGCTTTATTGTTCCACTGAGTTGATCACTCACTCCCACGTTACGGGACGGTGTTCCGGACACCCACCAGACTTTGTCTGATTGCAGATGGCGACGCTACTCCTGAGGGGGAGCCGAACTTTGTGACGACGAGGATGCTTTCTCGTATATGCTATTTTCTAGCGGCTTCATGTGAGTCGTGTCTTAATCGACGGGGTTACATGGATGTTGACTAGATGACTTTACACTTTTCGTATAAGTTGGAAATGTATTTGTAATTCATTAACCTGGTAACGTTATCACACTCTGGAGACTTACCATAGCTTATATATTTTATATATCTATCACAGTCTTACGCTTACAAATTTAACTGTCTCTGGAGTATGATATGCTGTTTTGGTATAATCACATTCATGTTTCAATGCTCTCATCATAATCATCATTATCTTTATTGCATAAGTGATGTGTTAGAACTCGGGAGCTGAGTTTGCTCGACCCCCAATTTTTAGGGCATTACATAAGGTGTGTCTGCCCACTCTTGTCTTGACCCAAATTGTGAAGGCGGCACAATTTGCTCGTGGGGACTAGTCCCTCCCATTCGACAGACTGGTTTGCAAGATTGCCCATAATTTTGGGTTTAGGCTCCACGTGGATAATCTCACTCCTATCCACTACATCAACGAGAGGACCCTTAATAACATGCATATGGGTCCTAGACAATGTCAGGCCCGGCTTGAGGAATTCGGGGGTGAGATAGAGGGAGAGACAGAAGAAGAGGAAGAAAGTGCGGACGAGGAACAGGAGGAAGAAGTGGAGGCTCAGGACTTCGACTGGGAGCCTCCCACCGCTCATGACGACAGCTAGGATCGGGACGCCCACGACGCCCGCTTGGCCAAGATAGAGGAAAATCAGGAATACCTGAAGAAGAAATTCAAGAGGATGTCTCGTACTCTGAAGGCCCTCCTGTGTTGCATACAGGATAAGGGAGCACCTCCACCTTCACTAGAATCATAGTTGGTGGTTACTTCTTTTTGCAGTAGCCTTGGATAGGCTTAGTTTAGATGTTGGGATAGTAAATGCTAAAATCTTTTTTTTAGTTAGCCATCGTGCATTCTCTGTCATAGTACATGTAATGTTATACCATATGTAACTGTGACAATTTTGTTCATTGAAATGCATGGAGCTCCTTTTGTTTTAAGTAATGTGTGAAATGTTTGGAAAAGTTGATGAAGTATGTATGGTATCACTCTAATTTTATGAATAATGTACCCTATGTTGTATATAGGGAATGCCTCTTAAAACCAGTCAGAACATGCAACGTCTCCCACATGGCGAGTTGGTAGACGGAGTCCCTCCCTCGAGTGATAGCCAGCAGGGCCCTAGTTTGGGTCCAAGCAATGAGACGATGCCGGACTCACAACCGGCCACCGACCCTACAGATGGGCCATGGCCAAGTGTGCCACCAGTTCTAGGTCAGAATCATGCTTCTTCATCGGTGCCACATATACCTCAGGCAGCCCCTCCCTCAGATAGATTGGAGCAGATGATGCTCTTGATGCAACAGCAACAACAGGTCCTAGCAACTATAGTGGGGGCCATGGCACAAAATATGAATGTGGCCCCATCGATCAACACATGCAGGCCACGGGGGCAACAGCTGCATACGGGCTTTTCGAACGTTTTCAACGCCTCCTTTCTCCCACGTTCGCGGGTACCCATAGACCCGAGGAGGCCGAGTACTAGTTAGATCGAATATCCAAGATGATAAGGTCATTACACTACTCCAAGGCAGAGCAAGTCGAGCTTGTTACATACATTTTCAAGAAGGAGGCTAGCATATTGTGGGACATGTCCTACGAACCGTTCCTTCGGGGTTTGTGTGGACATGGGACGGGTTCAAAACACGTTTCCATGAGAAATATTTCCCCCTCACCTACCATAATGAAAAAGAGGGCGAATTCCTTTGCCTCAAGCAGTGGGGAATGACAGTGGCAGAATATGAGAACCGTTTCACGAAGTTAGCTAGATATGCTCCCTTGATCTTGGCTAATAAGCCGATGAGAAGGCGGCGATTCTTGGAAGGGTTGCGGGCTGACATCCGCACTAAGATGTGTTGTGCTAGCATCCACACCTATGCTGAATTAGTGAACATGTCCTTGCGAGCTGAGCAGGACGGTGAGTGGGTGTCCCGAACATGCTTGCCAATGGGCCCGAGGCCTAGGCCCGAACTATAAACCATCCGATTCTCTGTAAGAGGCCACGTGTGAACTCACCCCTCAGACTGATGGTTCCGCCGGCCTAGCAAAGGCATTCTGATCGCACGTGCACCTACTGTGGCAGAGCGGGTCACACTGACCCCTTCTGCTTTACCAAGATGAGGGATAACGGCTACACACCGCCTCAAAGGGTCAATCACCAGCCCCCGCACGATATTTCAGCCCCTCCTTTCCGATCCGTGGCACCGACGCAACCATACAATCGACCTCCTGCATCCAAAAATAAGCTGCCTCAACGACTTATGACAGCGCCGCCTAACCGTTCGCAACAAGCTCGCGTACATGCCCTCGCTGCCAAAGGTGCTGAATCAGAGGTTACAGTACATCTAGCATTTGAAGTTACTACCCACGTCCAAGGTACACCTTTATTCCTTTTAGTGGACACTGGGTCCACTGTTTCTATGGTAGCATGCTCTGCAGTTAAGAGATCAGGGTTGGACACTACCCCTATGATTGGGGTGAGAGTCATCGCCGCAGTAGGAACCTTCTCAGACGCTACTAAGCTTTGTAGGAGTTGCCTGATAGACTTAGGGAGCAGAGTGGTGCACATTGACCTAATTGTAACCAAGATTTATCATTACGACGTCATCCTCAGCATGGATTGGCTCACTAAAATGAAGGCGGAGATTGACTGTAAGACTAAGTTGGTGACAGCCCATGAGGTCGAGGTCACGACCTTCACCTTCCCAGTTCAGGTTAGTTGTCCCTTCCGGGTCTTTTGTTATGCTTCCCTGTTGAAAAATTATGATGGTCCGTCACTTGGGGACATGCCAGTGGTCTAAGATTTCACGGACATCTTCAGAATGATCCCTGGAGTACCTCCTCAGCCAAGATCGACTTTACCATCGACCTTGTGCCAGGCGCAAAACCTATCTCTTTGCCGACGTACCGCATGCCTCCATGTAAGATGGAAGAATTGAAGAAATAGATAGATGATTTATTGGACTTGAGTTTTATACAGCTGAGTGTATCTCCTAGGGGAGCTCCCGTATTATTCGTGAAAAAGGAGGATGGGTCACTACGATTGTGTATAGACTATCGCAAGCTAAATCACGTTATAGTGAAGAACAAGTATCCTCTGCCCAAGATAGATGACCTGTTTGACCAATTGAAGGGGGCTCAGTACTTCTCTAAGATAGATTTACAGTCCGGGTATCATCAGTTGCGCGTTAGGAATGAAGAAATGCAGAAAACAGCTTTTAGGACTAGCTTCGGGCACTACGATTCCTCGTGATGCCGTTTGGACTTACAAATGCACTGACTGTATTCATGGATCTCATGAACCGGGTGTTTCGGCCGTATCTTTACCAATTCGTCATCGTATTCATAGACGACATTTTAATATACCCAAAGAGTCGAAAAGATCACAAAGAACACCTGCGAGCAGTCCTTGATACTCTTAGGCAAAACCAGTTGTTTGCACAATACCGAAAATACAACTTCTGGAAGGAAGAAGTCAAGTTTTTGGGACACGTAATTTTCAAAGAAGAATCACCGTAGACATTGCCAAGGTGACCGCAGTATAGGACTGTGAACAGCCCGACTCAATTAAAGAAGTGAGGAGTTTCCTCGGACTTGCCGGCTATTATCGCCGATTCATTAAAGATTTCTCCAAGATAGCCCGACCATTATCCCAACTTACTCGAAAAGATCTTAAATTTGTTTGGAATGAGAAAACAGGGCAACCTTTCAAGAATTAAAGGACAAGCTGACATTTGCGCCCGTACTAGTGCTGCTAGAGCAAGGGGTCAAATATACTATTTACATCAATGCCTCTTGAGTCGGTTTGGGGTGTGTGCTTATGTAGAAGGACAGGGTGATCGCCTATGCCTCTCGATAGTTGAGGAAACATGAAGAGAATTACCTCACTCAGGATCTAGAGTTGGCGGCAGTCATTTTCGCATTGAAGCTTTGGAGACATTACCTCTACAGAGAGGAGTTCGAGCCCTTTTTCGACCATAAGAGCCTCAAGTACATCTTTACACAGAGGCCTGAATATGAGGCAACACCGTTGGATGGGGACGTTGAAAGACTTCAAGTTTGAAGTCTCCTACCATCCTAGCAAGGCGAACCTTGTAGCCGATGCGTTGAGCCGCAAGACAACCATGGAATTTGTAGCCCCACTAATGATAAGAGAGTGGAATATGGTGGAGTTCGTGTAAGATTTCGAACAGAAGTTAACAAAGGAATAGCCATTAGAAAGTGTCGCACACCTCCACGTGCAACCACTTATTGATGACTGAATCATTGTGGCTCAAGAGGAAGATGAGCTATTGTTGATGATGAGAGAGCGTGTACGCGACGGGGAAGAATCAGAATGGAGAATCGACCTGGATGGAGGTTTGCGGTATCGTGACCGCCTATGCGTCCCAAACCTTCACAATCTGAGGAGAGAGGTTTTAAAAGCCGCTCACAATTCAAAGTTGTCGATGCATCCGGGTAGTACGAAAATGTATCGGGACGTGAAGCGTTCGTACTGGTGGGACAACATAAAGGCCCAAATAGCAGACTTTGCGTCCCGATGCCTCACGTGTCAACAAGTTAAGGCCGAGCACCGTCGACCCCCGAGTTTACTTCAGCCCATGCCTATAGCTGAGTGGAAGTGGGATTTCATATTTATAGATTTCATTTCCGGGTTACTAAAGACGAGAAAGGGGCATGACTCTATTTGGGTGATTGTCGACTGGTTGACAAAGTCGGCCCATTTCCTCCTGATTCGGGTTTCGAATTTGACAGACGACCTGGCCAAGCTGTACATTAAGGAGATAGTATGACTACATGGAGTTCCTCTAGAGATTGTGTCGGACCGAGACACACGATTCACATCCATGTTTTGGACTCGAATCCAAGAGGCGATGGGGGTGAAACTGAAATTTAGTATCGCGTTCCACTCACAGACTGACGAGGAGACGGAGCGGGTAAATTAGATACTCAAAGACATGTTGAGAGCATGTGTACTTGACTTCAAGGACAGCTGGGATGACTACCTCCCTTATGTCGAATTTGCCTATAACAACAGTTTCCAAGCAAGCATTGGCATGGCTCCTTACGAAGACTTGTATGGACGCCCATGTCGTGCTCCGCATTATTGGGCGAAAGTCAGCGAAAAGAGCTTGGTTGGCCCAGATCTGGTTTAGGCGACCTCAGAAAAGATCGATATTATCAGGCGTCAATTCCTTATAGCCCAGAGTAGGCAGAAGAGCTACGCGGATATATGATGGAGGCAGTTGGAATTTGAAGTTGGGGACCATGTATTCCTTAAAGTTTCCCCAATGAAGGGAGTACTCCATTTTGGCAAGAAAAGGAAACTCACGCCAAGGTTCATTGGGCCTTTTAAGATTTTAGACCGAGTGGGTGTGGTGGCATACCGTCTCGCCTTACCCATACCACTCGCAGGTGTGCACAACGTGTTTCATGCGTCAATACTGAAGAAGTATGATCCCGACCCTACTCATATCATCAGGTGGGAGCAAGTACAACTAAGGGAAGACGCCACCTATGTATTGTGGCCCACGCGTATTTTAGATAGGAAAGAACAAGTGTTGCGCAGCAAGGTCATCCCACTCGTGAAAGTATTATGGACACACCACACCGAGGAGGAGGCTACTTGGGAGACGAAAGCTGGGGTCCGTTAGAACTACCCACAATCCTCGAAGAGTACAGAAAGGTACAAATTTTGAGGATGAAATTTTCTTTAAGGGGGTATATTGTAACATCCTGGAAAAATCCGTACAAAGACCCGAGTACAACCTTAGGCTGAACAACCTAAGGACCACACCCGGTAGTATAATTTAGACGGGATTTAGTTAAATTCTAAGTAATTGGTGGATTAAGCTTGGGCCACCATTTTCACAAATGGAGAGACTTAGAATCAAGAGTATCACTGGCTCAATGCCACCTGAAGACCAAGGAAAAATCCCAAGGGCCTGACGCTCTCGGGAGTACATTGAAACTCTGTAACAGACCTAGACCGCACATCGGGAGTCTGATGACCCTAGAATTATAGGACGATGTCTGTCCTGCTGGGTTTGACAACCATCACGGGAATCAAGCCCAGATAGTGTCCAGAAATGCCCAACTTGAACCGTGAGCTTAGAGCATGAGAAATACGAATATCCTTAGAAAATGAACTGAAACTTATGTGAATTGGGTCATTTGCTCTTACGCAAAGTTGAGGAGTTTGGACCGTTAGTTTATGACCTAACTTCACACATGAAGAAAGAAAATTTCCTTGTACATATCCGTATAACCGTGGCCCCGATTCGACACGTATGACCGTTGATCTGACACAAGCTCTTCACGGTTAATCGGCTTATCCAATCGCACCAAAATCATGTCCTAACATGTATCCATTGTCAGGGAGTGTACCCCATAATGTAGATGAGCAGTGGGCCTCCCTAAGATCCCTGTTTGTAGAAAATGGCCACCCATAGGGTATAAACATAGTACAAAGTGGCCCTAGGGCCATTTGCACCTCATCTAGGGCTATAAATAGCTCTCATTTCACCCTCTATCTCCCATATACGAATTTCATAAAACCTAGAGAGAGAGAGAGAGAAGAGAAAAGAGAAAATAGAGAAGAGGAAGTGTGGGAGATCGCTGCAACTGTGGGAAATCTTCTCCCACGCATCCACGGGCCTAATCACCGTCACTTTTCACTATCGAGACGCTTCCAACTACAACTTAGGGTAAGAAATACCAACCCTAATAGTGATGTAGATTTACCGAATGACTTTTCTCTAACCTGGCTAACCCGTTTAATCATTTAGGTGCCTGACACTTCATTTTTGGAAACATAGTCTTAGGAACGAGTCCGAATCAAGAGTATTACCGAAAGGTGCGGACTATAAACACTTAGGTTGTAGTTTATCAATGCTTTCATTACAACTAATAATTTATGCTTGCCACGATTGCTACCGTATTGTCTTAAGCATGTCGATTTCTATATGAGATACACCTATGAACTGTGATAAGTAAATCATGCAACCTATGTGTTTGATGAAATGTCTAAATGAGGAATAGAAAATGATTAGTGCTTGCAATGATTGTTAATCTAGGATTCATCGTTGTCATATGTATATGGACTTCTCTGTGTGATGAATTGATAAAATGTAAGTTGTAACTAACGTAGTCTATGTGTTTGATAAATTGTCTAAATGAGAAATCGTTGATGATTTGTACGTACTATGAGTATTAAGGTGGGATTCTTTATTGTCTTATGCATATGTACATTTTTCTCTATGTAATCAATTGATAAAATGCAAGTTGTAGTTAACATGGTCTATGTGTTTGATGAAATGCCCGAATGAGAAATCCACTAAGATTGTTTGTCAAATACTGAAATAGATATTACACGTGGTTATTAGCAGCATTTGGATAGGAATGAGGCTATAATGGTAGTCCAGGCAATCGGTAAATACCTATGTTTGGGTGGTCGGATTTGCGTTGGCCACCTTGAGTAAACTTGATGAATACGAGTCGTACGATGACTGCCGACAATGGCTAGGCCACGAGGGGCACTCACGTGCTCCATGTCGATTAGGTCAGCATGCGTCCATACCAATCGAGCTTGCCTAACGAACCGGTTGACCTATTGTGTGTTTACCATATATGGACGTGACTGTTTGAATCTAAGGTACCCCTCACCAATGTAAAGATCCACCTTTAACCATGGTACCATGATCCTTAAGATTCGTGAGTCGAGCATGATGGTATGGGACACCGTGTTCATGCTGTCGGCCATGCTTCCCAAACTTTCTGGATGAATGAACATAATTAATCACTCGGCTAACATGACCATGCATCGCATCGCATTAGTTAGAATGTGGCGAAAAGGTGTTAGAGTTGCACATTTGAGTAAGTGTTGTCATATGCGAAACAGGTGGTCGGAGTTGCATGTTGAGGAAGTGTTGATGGGTGAGGGCATGCACCATTACTTACATTCCATTCTTGCATTAAAAAGAATAGTTAGGAAGTGATTATTATGATTGCCTTATCATTACTACTTTGATTGACTTGATAACATGTGTAACTTTTGCCTTATAGAACCACTGAATTGATCACTCACTCCCACTCTGGGACGGTGTTTTAAAACACCAACCAGACGCTAATGTAGATGCAGGTACGGACGACATCTATGCAATTGAGCAGGACTTCTTAGATGAGGAGGAGGAATTCTCCTACTTCCAACTCTTGGGCGGGTCGATGTAGGCCACGTACTGTTACGCAGGGAACGCTGGGCATCTGGGCTTATTTGAACACATTTACACTACCACCTTTCGTTCATTTTGAACTTATACATTGTATATATTGAACCTGGTCGCGAACCCATGCTTTGGATGGAACTTAGTGAAACATGTGTAATAATGTTTTGGATTTAAGCATTTACTTAATTACATTAATTCTGGAGTATGATATGCTGTTTAGTATAATTTCATGCATGCTTAATCAATCAACATGGAAGAAATCAGAAAACTATCTTCCACAGGACATAAGTGATGTTCAGAATCTCGAGAGTCGAGCCTTGCTCGACCCTCAAAATTCAGGGTGTTACTGAACCGAATATCCTTTATAAGAAGTTTGTGTTCTAATGGTCAGAAAACGGACAAATAACAGCTCTGCCAATGGGATCGAGTAAGGCTTTGATGTCATCGAATGATGCTTCGATGCCGTTGAGAAAGTCAAATGAAAGGATTAATTATTAATAGACATATCTAACTTACCTATTCGATGCCATCAAGTGGTCTCCGATGCCATCAATGTGACCCTTCAATGCCATCGAATGGGACCTTGATGCCATCGCGAAAATTAGATAAAATGATTAATTTTTTCTAGACATATTTGACTTACCTGTTCGAATGCCATCGAGGTGATCTTCGATGCTATTGATTACCCCTGAGGTCAGCTCGATGGAATCGAGCAACACTTGAAAACTGTTGTTTTGAACATATATTTTCATAGCAGCTTCGCACATCTTCTTAACCTTATCATTTTTAATTAGGTTTCTGTAAGTGCTATGGTCTCATGCTCCTTTGGTTGTCAAATTTTGATGTGTCAAAACATCTATCTGTGTCTTGTGCTTGTATGGTGATTTATATGTATTCAAGACACTGCATAAACACTTCATGACATTATTGAAGTTCAAGAAGCTACAATGTTGAAGTCTCAAGAAGCTACATTATTGAAGTTCAAGAAGCTAAAATGTTGAAGTTCAAGTCTTAAGAAACAACTCAAGAAATGACTTCAAGACTAATAAGCAACGCATGAAGTAGTTTTTATGTTGATGAAGATCTCAAGTTTAAAGCTATAACAAGTTCAAGATATCAAGCCTGATATGGTTCAAAAAAATCTACATTCGTTGAATGGTTGAAGTTCAATGTCCATACGACATGGTTCAGGTTTGAATGACCTTAAGTTGACCCTTTAAGTAGGTCGCTTTGGATACATAAATCAAATGTTTATTTTACTTAAGTTTGGTCTATTCTACGACCAGTCCTAGCTCTTGTTCGACCAGTCCTAGCATTGGTTCGACTAGTCCAAGAAATTCCACGACCAGTCCTAAGTTGTTGAAGATTTTTCAAAATTTTTTGGTACACCCACGACCAGTCCTGGAGGTCCTTCGACCGGTCGTAGGTGTGGCTTCGACTCGTCCACGACCAGTCGTAGAGCTACGACTCAAAGTCCAGCAACCTAATCTATGGTCCTACGACCAGTCGTAGAGATCTACGACCAGTCGTAGGTGACCCACGACCAGTCGTAGGCTTCTCACGACCAGTCGTGGAACGACTTTCAAAGATCGCGCTCAATATTTCAAATATCTGTTAGAGCTACGACCAGTCGAAGCTTTCTAAGACCAGTCGTAGGAGCGATTTTTGCTTCTATAAATTGAAAACGAAATTCAGAGTTTTCACACTTCAACTCGATTCAATTCAAGAAATTTCAAGTGATCACTCTGAGATAAGTCTGTGTTTATTTTAAGCTACATTGTGCTTATTTAATATTCCTTTTTGCTAGCTTATTTAATTTGATTTTGTTTCTGTATTCCAATCTTTTTTTTTTGAAAAGAGGAATTATCTTATTCCTTCTTCTTGGAATCAAAATCAAATATAGCTACGCCCAACTAGTTAAAATCTAAAATCAATTAGAATTTAGAACCATATGAATGTGAGTATTGGAAATTGAACTTTGACATTCAATCATCTACTCTGATTGGTTCTACCGGGCTGCTACGAAAAGGAGAAATCCAGGTATTTTACAATTCTGTAAAATTTATTTACTTTTGGTTTTGTTGAGGTTAAGCCAGAAAAATCTCATTGTATTGGTTTTGTTTGAGGTTGAACCAGAAAAAATCTCATTGTATTGGTTATCTGAGGAGAGCCAGAAAACTCAGAAAAGAGGGATTTTTGAATTGTGTAAGCCCAAGTGAAAAAGACACAATTGTAAAGGTTTTGGTGAACCTGTGAAAACCTATTTGATAGTGAACGCTAATATCTCCTGTGTGAGGATATTAGGAGTGGAGTAGCTTTCTGTGTGGCTGCTGAAAGACAGTTGGTGTACACACAGGCGAACAACTATAACTCTTTGTCTTGTGGATTGAATGCTTGCTTAATTTTCATATCTTTTATCATTCAATTGTGTGGAATGTACAAGTGGATGTGAATGTTGTAACTATTTACATTTCAAGCAAGTGCGGGGATTGTTGTAATAATTTAGATCTATACTTCTGCATTTAATTTCAATTCCTTGCTATTTCATTTACTTCAATTAAAATTGAGTCCTTGATCCAAAAGATGTTCTAGAAATAAGGTTGTCCTACCATAAGCCCTTGTTTATTATGGTGTAAGGTTGTCCTTAGAACTGAATTTGTATCAATCTCTCAATACTTATTTATCAAGGTGATTTAAATTTAGCATTGTGAATTGATTCATAATTGTAAGGCTATTGGTTTACTTTATTTCCGCTGATTTTATTTTAAATTTGGCATAGTCCTATTCACCCCCCCCTCTAAGACATATAGCTTGGCCTTTTCAGTTTCTAAAGCTAAGGGATGATCAATAAGTTTTACCTATTAAGACAATATCATTTAGAGGTCTAATGGTTGTTTTAGGTCAATGGTTAGAGTCACGGATTAGGATCACATGAAATTGCGGTAAAACTGCTATTATTGAAGTATGGAAGTATGTCCAAATATCCTAGAGGGGGGTGAATAGGACTTTTCAAAAATTCTTTTCCTATAAGAACAACCAATGCCTAACTTTAATCAAAATGAGTAAGGCAAAGTAACTCTATGGCATTCAGACCAATAGAGAGTCCAAAACACATGGCTTACACAAAATTTACATGTAAAGAATAAGCCTATATGGATAGTGTATGTGATAGTGTGTTGGATATGTTTTCCATCAATACTTATACATTTACTAAACCATGCATCGTAATAATCAATTGATAGACATAAGCATAACTAGATCAATGCACACAAAGCAATCCCAAACACAATGATATATAGTGGTTCGGCTACTTGTCTACTCCACTCCCGGTGGACGCGCTCTCTCCTAAAGTGTACAGATTTCACTATCAAATGGTTTTAAATCAGGTTAACCATGAACCTTTACAACCTATACAAGGTTAATTAAGGGACCTACATAGCATTGCCTTAAGTGCCTACACAAGGACACAAACTAGGAGCCTACACAAGGTAACACGTCCTTCACACGGACAATACGTCCTACATAAGGACAACGTATTCTCCCATCAGAGGCTTACAACCAGGTCTTGGCGAGTTTATCACTCAAACTTTGAATCCCAATCCTACACAAGGAAAGGGCTTCAAACTCAATAGACTCTTTATACTTACAGATAAGTGAGTGAGCCCCTTTCTCGCATAATATGAAGATCTTCAATGTTGATGAAGAGTCTTCAGCTCCATTGAACTGCAATCGCTTCTAATGCTTTGATCAATGCTCCGAGGTTGTGAGGTTTAGGGTTTTATTGTTCTTCTCTATTTAGATGATAGAATTTAAACACATAGAGAAGATCCCCATGAGCTATGCATTCAAGAGTTCCAACACAATGATTTACTCATGATAAGGGTAATTGGAAACTCATTGAATGCTAGAGTTCATAATTCAATCTAAGCAATGAAGATGTTGAGTAAATGCTTATGTCAAAGATTGAATGATGAACTCTAAAGGGAAAGAGGGTATAAACTCTTTGAAGCAACTCTCTCAAACTCTTTTAAATTCTATCTCATTTTTCTAAGAAGCAACTTATGGTATTTATAACAGAGGAATCCCAACGGTAAAAAAGGGGCAAAAATCTATCATTGTCGATGCTATCGAGTAATCTTCGATTCCATCAAAATTTGAATTCGATGTTATCGAGCCTACTTCGATTACATCGATTTCGTACACACATATATTCATTTTTGTGTAGTACAGATTCCGCTTGATTTTATCGAACACATTTCGATTCTATCGATGTGCACTTCGATGTAATCGAGAGGTGGTTTGATCCCATCGATTCTCTTCAGAAAATTACCTTTGGTTGTTGGAAGATTTTGTCCTGATATTCGATGCTATCAAATTTTTGAAGTTCGATGACATCAAATGGTATTTGATGTAATTGAAAAGATGTATATTCCTGGATGGTTTATTGGACAAAATGTTCATGATTTTTGATATAATTAAGCGGCCTTGATTCTATCGAGAACTTACTCTCGATGTGATCAAAGGTGACTCGATTATATCGATGAACACTTAGAGAATGTTTTCTGTGTAGAGGTAGTGCCCATCGAAGATGGTTCAATTCTATCAAAATTTGAATTTCGATATCATTGTACACTATTCGATATAATCGATGTTTCTTAGCAGATGGTCATTTTGTTGTTGGACAGAATGAGCCTATTTCTCAATGCAATCGAATCATGTTCGATAGAATAAAAAATGTCTTCGATTACAAATTGATGCAATCAATTTTTCCTGTATAGGTCATGTTTTACTCCTCTAATATTCTAAGTGTTCAACACTTAAGCTTACCAAAGATGATTGTCAATGAATCGGAGGTAAGACTAAGTTAGATGGGGTCATTTACCTCAAGGGTTTAGTTAGGAAAGTGAGACTTCATTTACATGTTTGGAGCACTCGAGCTTCTTCCTGGTTGAGGTCTGGATCTTATAACCTTCATCTTGGGGTTCACTTAAAGACTGACTCAACACTCACGTAATTTGACAAAACAGGGTACTTTCAATCTCCCCCTTTGTCAATTACATGACAAAACAACCTAACAAACCCTAGGTTATTACAAACAGCTCAATACATTACAAATTTACAACTGAATTAACCATTGAGTTGCTTGTAGCTCCCCCATTGTCCATGCTCCCCCTAAGTTCATGCATTAAGATTTGCAAAATACAAAAGCAACAAACTTGAGAGTATAGTTCTCCCCCTTTTTGTCAGTCATTGGCAAAGGGTAATAAAAGTAAGATTTAGGCCAATAAAACTGAAGTATGAAATTTTACCAATAATATTCAAAGTTAAGAGGGAGACGAATCACAACTTCATAAGATAAGGAGTATAAAATAATAACTTAATGTGAAAGTTGCATGTCATGAAGTGATATACCTAGAAGAAGTAAAATGACAATAACATTTAAGAGTAACATATCAAAAAGATATCATCATTCAATCACAAAACAAAGAACTACCCCAATTTTGGATAGATTTAATATCCAAAAAGGGGCATAAACACTCAAAAATAATGTATCATCATGTAACCACTACACCAAAATCCCTATTTAGGGATGGTTGAAAACCGTTCCTAAATGGTTTAAGGAACGATTTTCAACCGTTGCTAAATAGGGTGTCGCAAATAATTAGGAATGGTTCAACTGTCATATTTTAAATTTAGGGACGGTTGAAAACTGTCGCAAATTTTCAATTCATAATCCTCTACAACGATAAACCACTGGAAAAGGCAGTACATTATCCTCCAAACTTTTTCATCCTCGCAACATCGTTCCTAGATGTACAAGCAAGACTGAAAATGATTCCCCACCACATGTACAAAGAAACAAGTAGCATACTTTTACCTTCTCTACCATTTTATAGGGCATGAGGTAATTAACACAGTAACATAGACCATGTAATTATGAGTTCTTTCAAATAATGATAAACACATTCCACAACAAAAGTGTAGGACACATGTTCAACCAAGTTCCAGATGAATATGCCAAGGGCATTGTATCATCGATGTGGCTTCCACATGTAAATGGAAAGTGTTGTCCATTGTTTTTCTTCTCTTTTTTTTTTTTTTTTTTTTCATTTTGATGAATAAAATGAAATGCTTTCATATTGGAAGTCCTTTGGAGGGCTAAGTTTGATGTTCTGGGTTGGGTTTCATGTTTTAAGGCCCTTTTTGAGTCTTCTGTCCTTGTGGGCTTAGTCCGTGTGGAGTATTTAACCTTGAGAGTTTCTCTTTGGCTATTTCTAAGAAAATTTATCATCTTACACCTTAAAAATTATTATTATTATTATTATTTTTAAAAAGAAAGAAAGAAAGAAAGAAAGAAGAAAGCAATAACAACATTTATTGCAAGCTCCTTTATGGAACTAGATGGGTTACTGAGCGGCATCATTTCGTTGAATGAAAGTGATCAGAGAGATCATTAAAAGTACCTGTTCCTGGAACTTTTCAAGTTCACCCCAAGTGACTATGTCAGGTTTCTTATTTCTAGCAATCTTTTTTCTTTTCTTTTCTTTTTTGTTCTTTTTATTTATTTATTATTTTTACCTCATTGATAACTTCTTAAGTTTGCCGCAAGTGGCTATGCCAGATTTTATTAATTTTAACACCATCAACTTGCTTGTCTTTGGAGTTTAAAGCAATGGACAATGAGAGAATTTTGAGTACGTTTTCCAATGGAATATTCCCAGGAGTGTAATCGCAAGATTTACTCAATATCAAGGGGTTGCAAAAAATACATCTTCAATATAAATGGCATACAATTGCTTATAACATGTAGAAATATTAAATGAATTTGCATGATGTGATGCCTTCATAAAGAAGAATTGAATTTTCAAACTAACATTTCCAATTTTGGAAGAACTAAAACGGATGGATTGGTAGAAAATTCCAGGGATCAGTACCACTTCAATTTTACTTTAAAAAGTGACTCATTAAACTGACAGAAACTATATGGGTAAATAGAACTCATTTGAATAACATACCTGGTCTAGGATAAAATCGCGAAATATGAACATGAGGGAACTTGTATTCCTTAATCAGACTGAGCAAAATCGTCATCCGTTTCACCTGAGAAGCATAAAGACTAACATTTTCTCAAACTAGTCCAGGATATACATGCAAAAAGTGTGCTTTCAGAGAATTCTGAAACAAACAAAGGTTTGAAAACATTAAGCCTTTATTTCCTTCTAAAGCATTTCTTTACGTGCATAATAGTGTCTATCTTTTTAATAGAAGTGGGGGAAAAAAAATCCATACATGCATGTAGATAATAGTCGAACTTCGACAAGGCGGCCAAAAGGCGTGAATGTCATTACCATTTATTTTGAGATAATAGAAAATTTATACTACATCTATGTGGTAACATACCAGGGAATCCACAAATTATATCAGTTGCAATCTGCATTTCAGGTACCAGTTGATTCAAAGTATCTACCACAGTTCTGAACTCACTTACAGTGTATTCTCGATTCATTGCCCGAAATATATACAACAAATATTCTCTTAGGAGTCTATATAAAACTGGAATCATTGGTCTCCATAGACTGAAACTGCTATGAAAAGAAAAAAATCAACCTACATCTACATTAATTCGAATGAACAGAAAAGATAGCAACTGACAGAAGTGAATAGTTGCATGCAAAACTGAGAGTGCTTTAAAAAGGAACCTCTGATCATTTTGCACTATCACAAGTGTAACACCCCGTACTTTTCAGTACTCGGGTGTTACCTTGAATATCTAAATTAATTACACGTGCATGGGATCACGCGTGACTCACCTTACACATCATCATCCAGAGGTCCTCAATCTATCAATCTAGGCCATTTAGTACAATCTTCATTCATATATCGAGTCATCTGACCGTTGATTCTCAAGAACAAACAATCATCTCATCTGAAAAGTGACATTGATCTTTAGGAACCCACTGTGTTGTTAGGATCCAAATGGCGACAGAAGTCTAACCCTACCTTATTAGACAGATTGAGCCATACATTATCAATCGTAGGCCTTAGATCATCAGATCCACCATTCATTAGATCCACAACGTCCAACTTAAAGTCTGCCACCTGGTCATCACAATCAAACCATCAGACCACCAATTCAACCGTAGATCTTCATCTAGACAAACCTTATGACCCTTAAGACTGTTGGAAGTAACCTTTACCCACAGATGAAGCCGTCCATCTATTATTTTTAGGATAGACCACTACATCATCTAGTAGCTCTATTTTTAAGATTTCGTTTACCTTGACAGACTAATTGCTTGGTGGACAAATCAAACCATCCATTGCCATCATTGAACCTCAGATCATCAAATTCACCATTCATCAAGCCACGTCACTCAATGTTGAAATCCATAACATAACCAGATAATTCAACCATCTAATTAGGATAATAACCGTTAAATTCTTCTAGAATTAACTAAGAATCCTATGAATCATCAATTATCATATTTAGAATTGACCTGACCATCAGATCTTCATAAATCATAAAATAACCATGCATTTAGAAAGTACAGCTTGCTTGAGTGTCAGATCTGTAAAACCTCCAATTAAGGACCCTAGTTGAAACCCCCTAAGCAGATGAACGGTGTGGATTTCATGTAAGCATCATGGTGGACCCCACCTTAAAGTGCGAGTGCACAGAAGGGATGTGCACCCGTTGTGCACTGAATCACAGCCCCAGTCAAACTGGGTTTGACCAAGGAATACTCGAAGAAGGAAGCTTCTTCCTTCCTTTCTATTTTCCACCAACAGACGAACAGTCTTCCGTGTTTTGATCAGTGGCCACCTACACTGCCCAAATGAAAGATCCAAACCGTCCATTTGATTCAGGCAGTGGGCTCGACAAAATCCCAACTATTCTACCAGGTTTTCCTGTATGTGTGGGCTCAAGATTCTCGGCCCAAACTAGACCTACACACGGCTTTTTTCCAAAAACAGAAATTGTTTCGATCTGCATAGCTGGCAATTCACATGAACATTCATCCTTGAATCTTAGTCATGGGAATGGGGGCATCTTGACCCTCAGAGCTAGGGCTCTCGTGCCAGCTATACAACCAAACGACTGGATCATTTTGTGAAATGAGAGAGAGAGTCCATGCCTGAGATCCTATCCAGACCGTTCATTCTTAATCCAATGGTCCAAGATTTTGCTAGGGCAACACTAGAATGGGGGATAAATCTAACAACAACACCCCTCCTTCCATTTCATGCGGCAAATTGAGAAAAACGGCCGCCATCTTCCCCACTTGAACCCTCCACCCAAATCCCCACAGACCTCTGCTTCTTGTATTCTTAAAGCTCTCATAGACATATACAAGGACCCCAGAAGAATCGAAATGAAGAAGGTTCAGATCGTGTTCCGCCATTAATGGCGGATCATCTTCCTCGTTCGAAGCTGAACCGAGTTTGGTCCGGTCCAGGCCAGCAACCCTACTGCCATATGGGTCTGGTCCATTCCAAACCTTGTGAAAGGCTAGGAAGAAAAGAAGAAGAAGAACAGTAAGAAGAAGAGAGAGCTCGAGAGAGCAGCATGCAGCTACCATCTTGTCGCACAGGCAGCTCGAACTTAGTTGCTTGTGCGATTGCCCAAGTCGTTGGGTCGAGTTGCATGATTCGGGGTTACTGTCAGTCCAAGTTAGGTGTGAGTTTGGTCGAGTCCAGACTTTCGGTAAGTTTAAGAAGAAGAGGAAGGAAGGGAGAGTGCAAATGGTGCTGCTGCACTATGTTGTAGCTCTGCCCACTGAGTTGCTGACTTGATCGACTCTTTAATCGAGTTGAGGCTCGAGCGTGGTCCAAGAAAGGTTGCTAGACACCCCAACAACCTCCTGAATGAAAATGGAAAGAGAGAGAGAGAGAGAGCGAGAGAGAGAGAGAGAGAGGAGAGAAGAACAAACAAAGAGAGAGAGAGAGAGAGAGAGAGAGAGAGAGAGAGAGAGAGAGAGAGAGTGTGTGTGTGTGTGTGTGTGTGGTTGCAGGTTGCTTGGTTCAATACCGAGTTAACTCGTCTCGTCTAAGTTGTTGCCCAACATTTCAGGTCGAGCTCTATCTGAGTCCAAACATTGTTGGACCTGTCAAAGCAAAGAAAGGAAGGAAAGGAGGATGAAGAGAAAGAAGATGGAGCACAAGAGGAGTGATGGCCATTTGGGGCTAATGAAAACAGATTGGGTTTAGAAGCCCGGCGAGTCGACTTATGTGGGTCAGCATTCTCTCCCAAAGTAATTTGTTTGATTTATTATTATAATTGGTGTTACTATAGTTATTGCGATTATTAAATATGTTTAGCCATTAGCAGGTTATGCATGCTACTATTAGTTATTATAAACAAAACTACAACCATTAGATGTTAGATATTAATATTTATTTATCACTCCTAGATATTATCATTGATAATATATCACACTATTTTTTGCCATCATAATGATCATTATTATCATGATAGTTAATATTGATTACATCGTTAATGTTAATGATAGTTTTGTGATTAATATTGTGATCAATTGTACATCAATTAGTGTTCAAATCCTAAATATCTAAGCTTAGTATTGAACTCTAGGATGAAGCCCTAAACTTAGGAAATTTAAACCTTAGGTTATAATCTTGATCATAGATAGTTTGTAGAACTTTAATCTAACCGTACAATCTTACAATTCATGGTAGGATTCGACTCTAAGGGCGCACGCACCTCCTAGCGATGACGTAGGCGGTTCAAAATATAAGGTGATGATTTCTTCCCCTTGAGCTTTCCATTTTTCCATTAGCTTAAGTGATAGTTTCTAATTTAATTTTGGTTGATAATTGTTATCTCTATCTCATAATTATTGTACCAGTTGTTGGAATTGAATTCTAGATTATGTGGTCAATATTTATCCTGCATGAACATCTATATGTTACACTTGTATATTTTCTCATGCTTGTGGATTGCTTGTGAGACTTAAATTGGTAAATCATGGGGAAACCCCACTTATAGATGTACATCTAGACTTGGGATGTAACTTGATTGATCGTGATTATAATAAACCTTCAACTTAGTGGTTACTTGAATGATGGATTAAATGGAATATTGATGTGGGCCTACCATCCATGGGTTGTTGTGTCTAAGTAGTCTTCGAGGATGGTGTTTTATCGCATAGTTTTAATATCTGCCTTATATGGCTTAGTTTTGATATTTGTTCTATGTGGCTTAGTTTTGGTATTTGCCCTATGAGGGTTCGATGTATTATTTTCGTACAATCATATAATGATAAGTCTCATATACTAAATTATGATTGGCCACTAGTCGATGGGCTTCCATTAAACATCCTAAGGTGGAGGTCTCGTGAGCCGGGGATGGTAGGAAATGGGACATTATGCTTGAGCTGTCGGCCTACGTTGGGTGATAAACCCCACATAGTGACCTTTGAGCTTTCTTAAAATGGCTAGTTGTAAATGGAATAATAATGGTTGGGCTAATCATGCATTCATAGCATACGGGCGATGACAGATGACTAATTCTAGATGCTATAGCACATGCCCTTATTCGTGGTATCGTTTCGCTAGCTCCCAAACCATTGACTATCGACCCACTTTTGGTGAGTTTGGCACTACGCATGTACAGGTTATAGGGAGCAAACCTATGGTGAAGACTGTACACCCATTTCATATATCATCCATGGGGAATTAAATTTATACCTATAGGGAGCAAACCTATGGTGAAGATTATTCACCCAACCCTTTTCAAAGGTATCTGTTTTTTTTTTTTTTTTTTTAGCTAGGTTTTTTTTTTTCAATTGATCATGACGGGCAAATTTTCCAGGCTGGTTCCTTACATGCTTAGTGATTACCAAGTTAACCCTTTAATATCAAACTGAAACCTTAATGTGAAAGTGAGATGTGACATGTGAAATCATGACTTAATCAATGTTTACAACTTCTAATTCTAGATTAACAATTCAAACTTAACTGTGAAATCTAATAGATACTGAATCCAAGAGTCATAAATTACCAACATCATGTATCTTATATGTAACAGCCCGAATTTTTTTCAACCTGGAATTAGACGTCCTTAGGCGATAGGTCAATCCTAACACAGGTTTAACTTCTCAAACACTCAATGAAAGCCTCAAATCCCTTTTCAAACCATTTTCTTCACAAATCCCACCCTTCACCACCTTGATCGTTCAATTTTTCAAAGCACTTTCGCCCTAGACACTATCTTAAACTAGCTAAGTAGTAAAACTTGGATCACTTTAGATACAAACTACAAAGGCCCAGGTACCACCTCAGACAGAAATTACTCAGGACTAAATCCTTTAGAAATTAGGTGAGAATTAGTTAGTGTTAAACTAGAGTGCCTGTGAAATTAGCACTAATCACTTTAAATACGATATGCAAGACCCAAAACTTGTAGAATCATTGACGCTAGGGTACCTTAAAATCTAGGATCAATCTCATTACCCGTCTGCTCTCTGGAGCATCTCGAAACTCCGTATCAGATCTGGACCGCACATCGAAAGCCCGATTAACACGAAGTTAAGGAATTAGGACCGCCTTGCTGGGCTTGACAACCATCTCGGAAATCAAATCCAGATAGTGTCCCAGCGCTATTCGCTTGAGCTCGGAGTGAAGAGTGTGAGAAATATGAAATTAATTCAAAATAAAATATCTTGAATAGTAATCTGGCACGTGTTGCTTGCGGATCAGTTTTAAACAACCAGACCGTCAGAATCAGACCAAATTACACCCTCGGATCAGGAGAAATTTCATACACATTACATGTACTCAGAATCTCCGATCGAGATCCGCTGACCGTTGAACTGAAACTGGTCTGCCACGCGTGATCTGGAATTTCGACCGAAACGAAAACTTAACTAAACGTAGATTCGGTGTCGGTGAGCTTAAGTCCAACCTTTGGCTCAAGGAGGCCCGCCAGAAGTCCTCCGTAGAGCTGAAACTGACCCGTTTTGGTTATAACCTAAGTATACTTTGACCTGAAGTCTATTTCGGTGAGTTTTTAAACTATATAAGGACCTTAAACCCTCTCTCATTGCAGCCATACGAATTTGAGAGAAACCCTAGAGAGAGAAGAGAGAAAAGAGAGAGAAAGTGTGGGAGCAGTGGGAGATTCTCCCTGCCACTCTTCCCTGCCGGTCCACGAGCTCCACCACTCCGTTCTAATCATTTTTCCGGCGATTCCAGCTCCGTTTCTAGGTAAGAAACCCTAACCCTAATCTGATTTGGGGCTTGGGTGGTTGTAGGTTATGAAATATCTAACCTATTTCGTTCTATAGGTTGCCAAACTGCCGAATATGGAAGCTTAGCAAACCTATTGGATTCGTTACGATTCTACGATAAAAGGTGCGGACTTTAGGTGTATAGGTTATGGTTTTCAATACTTTCAGTGTCAGATAATGATAGATTCATAATCTGCATGTAATTGTACATGTACAAAGTGCTGTCTGTTTTCCGTTTCGATTAAAGATGAAAAATATGGAATTCTACATACTCTAGGTATTTGTAGAAAGTACCGTATACATATAAATTTTGGAAATGTGTTTGACATGATTAATTGTTGTATGAATATATTATATGTGGATAAATTACTTGTTTGGCGAAAGGACTCGCCCTAATACATGTTTTGCTTATATACACTATGTATGTTGAAATTGTGTATTCTAGAAAGTACCATATACGTATAAATTTTGGAGATGTATTTGCCATGATTATTTGTTGTATGAATATATTATACATGAATAAAATACTTGCTTGGCGAAGGGTTAGCCCTAATACATGTTTTGCTAACATACACCATGTATGTTGTAATAGTGTATTCTAAGTGTTTGTGAAAATGACCGAATGAGTATAGAATTCTCATTCGTGCTTGCCATGACTAATTGTCATGGATTTATGATTGTTGTATTGGTGATACCCCTTTGACAAAAGGATTTGCCCTAAATCACGCCACGACCAAAATACACTATATATGCTAAAATGTGTGGCCCAAGTATTTGTGGAAATGACTGAATGAACATGGAACTTGGATTCCTACTTGCCATGACTATCCATCGTGGGTGTATGTGTGTTATGATTGGGGTAACTCCCTAGTGAAAGGATTTGACCTTATACCTATGTGATCAACATATGTCATGTATGCTGATGTATGTAGTCTAAGTGTTTGTTAAAAACGTTTGAATGAGTAGTAGATAGTAAATTGTAATGTATAAGGGTGTTGAGATATGATTCTCAACTCCTTTAACTATGTGTATGATTTCCTTGGATAGCTGTGTGATTAGGAATTGAATATGTACAAACTCATGCTTGTGTTGTGCTTCATAACATGCTCAACTGCTTTTATGATTTTATCTATGTAAGGCATATGTTTAAATTCATATTTACGTTGTATGATCCGTCATGGGTGATGGGGGAGTGGAGTAACGAGTGCGTGCAACAGCCCTGGCAGCCCTAAACGGATAATACCAGACCTTGATTGTATGAGTTGAATCTTGATCCACTACTGCTTTATCTATCTGTAATTGATTGTGTTTGGGGCTATGATTATAGTCCAGACAATCGGTACCAGAATTGGATGCGTGGCTGAGTTTCATTTGCCACGTGAGATGTGTTCGACGAACCCGAGTCGTACTTCGGTTGGCGATAGTGGTTGGCCACACGAAGTGCTTATGCACTTCATGTCGTCCAACTTGTTGTGCGCTCGAGCTAGCCGAGCTCGTCAAGTAACCCGATCTGTCTTATGTATGTTCACCATGTTTGGACGCCTCTGCTTGAACCTAGGGTACCAAACTTAACAGTGAAATCCCTTTTAACCATGGCACCTCGATCCGCTAAGACTCATGAGCCGGACATGGTGGTATGGGACACCGTGGTCGAGCTGTCGGCCTACGCTGGGGTTACGTGCCTCCCCGTAGTGACCAGTGAGCAACCAGACTCGTGAGCCGATTATGGTGGTATGAGACACTATATTCGAGCTGTCGACACCTACAGCGAGAGCCGAATACGGTGAGACCTGTATTCGTGCTGACGGGCGACGAGTCCTCCGTAGTGTCTTCGAGTATACTCTAAGGTCTGTGATTGGCGACGAGCCCTTCACAGCAACTAGAGCATGAGTTGAGCCGAGTACGGTGAGATCTGTATTCGAACTGACGGCCAGCGATTGAGCCGAGTATGGTGAGACCTGTATTCGAACTGACGGCCAGCAATTGAGCCACATACGGTGAGATCTGTATCTGTGCTGACGGGTGACGAGCCCTTTGTGATGCCTTCGCTATGCCTCTCAAACCATAATATCGTATGAGATTAACTAGGACTGATGACCCTAGATGGATCATGTTTAAGAATTATATAAGGGAGGTACCTTAGTTTCCCAATACTGCTGTTTGAAATGGACTAATAACTACTCGGTAATCATGCTCATCATCGCACTGCATGTGCCTGGTAGATGTGGAGCACTGAGGGATGAACGCATTTACGAACGTAAGATGGTGTCGCATGAGGGTGGTTTGGCAAGGGCATACATCATGTCATTTCATACTTGCATTAAATAAGAGTAGTTAGGAGTGTTTGATTTTACTGTTTTATCATTACTGCTTGACTGAATTGATAACATGTTAACCTATGCTTTATTGTTCCACTGAGTTGATCACTCACTCCCACGTTACGGGACGGTGTTTTTAAACACCAAGCAGACCCTGTTGTAGCTGCAGGTGCTGGCGATGCTTGTGAGGTGGAGCCAGACCTCTGCGACGATGAGGACACTTTCTTGCATATGTTATTTTCTGGCGGCTTCATGCGAGTCGTGCCTTGATCGACGGGGTTATAGGGATGTTGACTAGATGACACTACACCTTTGGTATATTTTGAAATTATACTTGTAATTCTTTAACCTGGTAACATTATCACACTCTGGAGACTCACCATAGTTTATATATGTTATCTATCTATCACAGTCTTCCGCTTCCAATTTAACTGTCTCTGGAGTATGATATTCTGTTTTGGCTTAATCTCGCTCATGTTCAATGCACTAATACAGACAACATTCAATCATCATTATCTATGTTGCATAAGTGATGTTCTGGAAACTCGAGAGTTGAGTTATGCTCGACCCTCGATTTTTCGGGATGTTACATTATAATTCTAAATCAAAGATGGCCGTCAAAATCACATCGAATTCATAAGAAATTCCAAAAAATTTTAAAAATTTTCATAATTTTTTTGCTCAAGACCAAGAAAACACTGATTATGTGACCTAATCTCCCACCCCCAACCTAAAATCTACATTGTCCTCAATGTAAAAGATATATGAGCATGCAATGCACCTGGGACAACGAAAGTAAATAAGAAGTGATGGAAAAATAGTACCTGGACAAGGAATCGAGAAAGATGTTTCCACAATGATCACATCATGAAAGCCGGTCAGCATTATATATATTTCATTTTATAGTGTATATATTTAGGTTGCATTATATATATTTGTATCTATATTTAAATTGATCTACATGGTGACACTAGAGTACTGGAAAGTACAGGGTGTTACAATCTACCCCCCTTAAAGAGGAATATCGCCCACGAGATTCGATAACGTTCCTCCAATTTATTAACAATACTCGTAAAATCATCCTAAGGGTGTTCCTTATCTTGAATACATCCAAGTATATTATCGTAACATGGTTTTGACGGGTTATTTCCTAAATTTGCCAAAACTCTTAAGCCTCTAACAGTTAGAAATCATCTCAACGCTAACTAGGGGATTTGCTCTGATACCAACCTCCCTTTTTTTTTGAAATTTCCTGAGGTGTTCGCTGGTGACCGGCCACATGCATGGGTTTCACCCAAAAGCCAACTGGATGAGCATCCTCAGTTGATGTGCACTCACACATCCATGCATTTAATAAGATTGCATCGTGTATTATTTTGAACGCTTTTTTGTTTATAACTATGCTTACCTAATGTGGCGATGTGTAATCTTAAGGGAAATTCATACTGAGTTGGTCACTCATTCATCGAATATATAACCGTATAGGTAGTGCAGGTGGTTTAAATAATATCCATGTCAAGATTGATGAAGAGTAGGGTACACTTATCAGGGGCGCACAACTGTATCCACCAAGTGTAGTTGCGCGATCTTGCAGCTCAAGTTTATATTCATTTTATTATTTTTCATGTGTTAAATTGTGTAATTTCTGTACTTATTAACATAGAGACATTGGTTTGTATAAGTCATTTAGGCAGCCGCTCGTATAATTTGAAATCATATGCAATTTCCTTTATATTTGATCTGTTCCTATTCCACCTAAATGCTCACTCTGAAAAGAAAAAATAAATATGTGGGCCACAATTGAATTGATGATGAAATGACATCAATTGACATATTGTAATATAATAAAATGAGAAATATAACGAAAAAAAATCAATGTAATTCAAGACACGGGAAATTCCCGCTATTGGAAGTCACCAAATCATACAACTACATAGCACAATGTATATTGAATGGTGGATTATTCAAGAAATTCCTATCTCTGTGAGTATATGTTAATAACATGCCACATGACAAGTTAAAGTTACAAGTTCTAAACAAAACCAACCTGTTTCACATTGTCATAAACCGTTGACGGGTCGGTGAAATCGACGACCACACTAACTACTTTCGACTGCCAAAGGAGAATGAATCTCATCAGAATGAAATACGCGGGTGGAGTCCGAACTGGCATCCAAAAAGTAAAATTCTAAAATCTCATTACAAATAGGTGCCGGGATTCACGCTACGTCGTTCCTCAAAGTCACCCTCCAATAAATAAACCATGCAAAGAACATAGAAGAGATGAAAGAGGCCATATACCTGAGAGATGGAACCCAAAACCATGGTCAAATCACTGATGATAGGTATTTCCAGAGGCTCCTCTATATTACACACCTACTCAAAAGACACCAACACCATACACTAGTTAAGAAAAAAGATTCAGAACATTCAATTCAAGTACTGAAACTTCAAATTTCTGCTTTCATTTGTTATACATCCACTTCGTTATTTTCTTCTTTTCTTTTTTTAGTTGAAAGATAATGAAACCATTATTGTGAAACAAATTTGCAAAGAAAGAAAAACCAGACAATCAGAACACTTCTCATGTCGTGAAAGGCATGCCACAAAACAGGAATAACAGGAAAATAAATGAAATACCCCAAGCTTATGAACTCCGTAATGTTGACATCGGGTGCAAGAACAAGCTATCATGAGGTGGGTCCAATTGCACAGTCGCTCTAGCCCAAAATCAGGCTGGTCAACTCATCGGGTGCGTCGGATCCTTACTCTTTCTCGGGTGGTAGGCTCTCTGGAGTTTCAACACCTGGTCAAGGGTTCGAGTATCCATAGGTGGTGAAATTCCACTAGCGTGACTGAGTGGGGGTGTGCGTGTATTATAAATAAATAAATGAAAAAAAAAAAAAAAAGTCATCGGGTGCGTCAAAATGTTAGAAACAGGCATTCTTCTTAGGAAAATGTCACCAAGTTTTTTGGCTATCCAACAGTTTCATAAATTGCGGCCACTTAACAAGCAGACTGCACTAATTTTAGCACTAAGGCATCTACATGCTTGCTCCTACTGGTGGACAGCTTTGAACCCACACCCACATTCCATGCTAGCACATGTGGTGGGATGTAAAAGGCCAGATTTGTATACGCGTGTGCCTTAGTAAAATCAAGTTGTGGAACCTACTGTAACCAAGTCTGTGTCCATGCCATGTGACGTTTTATATGATCCTTTTTGAGGCTACTGTGATGTCCATGCCACCAACACTCTCTCTATTAGGCTCACAAACTCGTGTTAGAATATTATCCCGACAAAGAAAATATTTAAATAATAAAAAACATTGGATCAAATCAACTCAGACAAGTGCCGAATATTTAAATAATCAAAGGTTTGAAATACACCTGTACATATGAATTCAGGGCCCATGTAGTTGACGCCAATAAATTCAAAACTAAAATGGGCCACATCATATAAAACAATTGGGATTAAATGACTACCATGGAACCTTCTTAGGTCACACAGAAGTTATAGATCATGCTGATATTTGTGTTTTCCCTTCATCTTAGTAGGACTAACCTTATAAATGGGTTGGATGGCAGATAAACACCATTGTCAACGTTAGGAAGGTTTCATTAGTGCACTGTTTTCTCTGATGTGGCCCACTTAAGTTTTGGATATACTTGACTTTCAGTCTCATGTCCCTAAAATGATATGGTAAAACCGATGAACATAAAAAACAAACTATTTTTGGTGCATGGACCTGAAGCCCATACTGTCAACAGTTTGGATAACTGAATAGCAGGCCGGCCCCACTTTAAAAAACTGAAAACTCTAATGCATGTATCCAAGCTCTCCCTCCTCTTTCTTCAGAGTGTGTTTGTTGGGGGACAGGCACTTAGAAATAGTACATATGGCAAATATTAACTAAATAAAACCAAGTTGTGGGACCTACTGTAGCCAAGTCGTGTCCCAAAATAAGATTGGTTGAGCAATCCTAACCTGTGTTGTAGAGAGTGATTTGTTGAAACAGGACCATCTGATGTTTTTCAATTTTTACTGTCCAATAGATGTCTACCAATGCACTATTTTTCATGGTGTGACATACCTTATGCTTATCTTGACCAATTGTTTTGCTCTTTAAACATCATGACAGATTACATAAACTGAATGGGTTAGATATCATGAAAATATAATGTGGACCCCATAATTTTTAATTTTATTACTTTTTAATGAAAAATCTGCACAATGCGCTTTACGGAAATTTCACCTGTAAAACTGCATTTTCTTGGGATTTTTTAGCTAAAAAAGTAATAAAGAAAATTTTGGGTCTACATATTATGTTTGTGACATTCAGCCCATCAAACATATGCACCCAACCATAATAATCACAGGACCAAAATTCTTTCAGATTGAATCAACAAATAGGCAGCATGTGCATTTTGATGTTTTAAAGTGGTGTATTTTATTTTTTTTTTGCAGCTTACCTTATGTTTAGCTTGACTATTTTTTTTTTTTTTTTGTTCTTTTAAACATAGTGGTGAATTATATATACTGAATGGGTAAGATAACAAAAAAAATAATTAATCACGTGGGCCCACAATTTTCCTTTACTATTTGCTAAAGAAAAATGTGTGCAGTGCGCATTATGGAAATTTCATCTCTCAAAAAGCATTTCCTTAGGATTTCTATTTGTAGAGGCATTATTTGGTAAAATCTTAAGTTTTTAGAGAATTTTCTAGTAAAATACTTAAAAAGATTAAAAAAAACAAACAAACAAAACAAAACAAAACAAAAGGAAACAAAATCTTTATAGGTGGCGTTACATCATGCTATGCCACATTTTCTAAAATCATTGAAACAACCCTAGCATGACATATGACTTGAATGGGCCTGAGGAAATCCCATGTCAGCTTATCATAAGCATTTTTAAAGGAATATTCAAGCAAAAAATAATTTAATTCGATGCTATTTTGAGCAAAGCGATTCTCAAGCTCCTGAGTAATCAGGAATTTCATTAGATAGTTCTCTTTCTCCCTAAGGCTCTTTTTAGTAGGAATGTACTAATCCAGTTTTGGATATCATTGATGTTTTATATGATCCTTTTTATCCTACTCTAACGTATGTACTAATCCAGCTTTAGATATCATTGATGTTTTGTGTGATCCTTCTTATCCTAAGGTTGCCAAAGGTTGATTGCTCTGATAACCAATCAGAGACATGGTTGAGAGTAGATTTGAGTGTTTTCTTCACCCCATCCTATATCCCAGTCAGAAATTTCTTGAACTGAGGGTGGACCATTAACATGGACTCAAATATGAAAATCTTGTTATCTGGCTGGCTTTTTTTTTTTTTTTTTTTTTTTTTTTTTTTTTTTTGAACTTAGAGCTAGTGGTGTTAGTGGTTTGGGTTTTGGCCAGACTAAGCTAGACTAGCACATGCAGCAGGCTTAAGCCCAAACTCCAACAAAAAAAATTCACCAACAATGATCACCGCACAAAAGGAAGCATATAAATAAGTAAACTTTAATATCTAAAGATTCCAAACATCAGCCCAAGTTATAATTTTAAAAAAGAAAAAAAAAAAAGAAAAAGAATACCAAACAAACTAATCAATTTGGATGAAACCCAATTGATAGCACACTATATCTGGAAAATTATAAAGAAAAATATAAGAAAAACAGACCAGTTTTTAAAATGTACCTTAGTGATGAGGATCATCCTAAATGCGTTGGCCGGTGAAGCATCAATCCCAATCATATCAAACTCAATCTCATCTTCTGTAAGTCGAATTACTTCAACTCTAAAATTATTGCAGAAATTATCCATCCGCAAGCTATTATCAACCCCCATTGATGCATAAGCACCAGAATATTGAATACCTCCCGTCTTCAAACACAATAACACATTATCAAAGTGAAATTTAGAGGTCATAAAAGCATAAAATAGAAAAATACATGAATCAGGAAGATTTTGAAACAATAAAATATTTAGTAATTGGGAGTAACACTGATTTATGTTATCAGGAAAAACTTATAGATTCTATATATCAAATGTGGGATTGCAAAATTCCCTCAACTTCCACATCCAGGGCCACAAGATGACGTTGGTAAAAGCGGAAGGCACTCACACTGCCCAAAGGATGTATTCATCCCTCGACGTTCATGTGGGCCAATCATACTTTGTCCTGGTGACTGCCGATTAGGGCACTGTTTGATCATGACATGGTATCAATGCTAAATGTGAATACCCAAGTTATCAATCACTCTATTTCCATATATATAGCACACATGAATGAGATTTGTACCGTTCATCTATTGTTTCTCATTGTCCATGATTCATATATGCTCCGCTCATCTTTTGCATCTCACTGTCCATGATTCACATGCCAAAATCAAATGAATCATTGAATTAACTTTTCTTTCCTAATGACAGGACTAACCTCACAGCCAGCGGGCCTCAGCGAAACCCACAGGGTTCATACCACTATGGTCTCGTCAACACCTCTCGAACCATCATCCTAGCCAACTCAGCTGGCCAAGTTAATGGCAAGCAGCGATATGGAGTAAACAAAACATCTCCTTTATCCCAGCTGACACTCCCCTCAAGATCGCCGACTTCTTCAAGATTGGAGGTGTATTCTGCCTCGGAAGCATTCCAACAAGCCCACGGGCGGAGGTCTCTACCAAGACACTTCCATCATGGCCGTTGACTTTAGAGCCTTTATTGAAATTGTGTTCCAAAATAACGAAAACATGGCATACATATAAATTGAAAACTGTGAGAACAGAGACATTTCATCAAACACATGTTGCGCACACCTTAAACATTCACAACAAATGATGAATGGCAAGATTATTCTATGTCTGCATCCATTGTATACATGGCATACATCTATAGCAACTTAGACCATCTAGATCATTGGTCCCATTATTTACCAGACATGGCCAACGAACCCCTACAGATCGGAAGATCTTAATCATAAAAATATCGATGAATTTGAACCACTAATAGATTTATGAAAATCAAACCATTGATCGGAATTTGAACCACTAACAGATGATGTTAGCGATTTGAGCCATGGACATATGGATAATGAGAAGTACACAAGAAAATCAAACCAATAAACCATAAAAGTGATTTTTTAGGAAAGCCATAATCCTTTTCCCATTGCAGAGTTTAGGAAAGCCCTAATTCCAATATTGTATCCTCTGATAATATGCAGATTTACAGATATAAAAATAAAAAACCTAAATATTTATTTGAGATAAATGAGTACCTGGCCGGGGAAGAGGTAAAGGGCAGGGGCTGCTGGCCGCACCAGATCTGGAGATGATGCAAGAGAGGAAGAGAGAGAGAGAGAGAGAGAGAGAGAGAGAGAGAGAGAGAGAGAGAGAGAGAGAGAGAGAGAGAGAGAGAGAGACCGTTAATAGAGGAAATCGGATTGCATACTGATTTACTCAGTACGCTCTTATCGTTGAGTAAACTAAGTTGGGCCCACCTTGAATGTATGTGGTCTATCCACGGCATCCATCTGTTTTTCCCTCTAATTTAAGAGGTTGAGCTTGAAGCATATCCAAATATCAAGGGATCATACCACTAGAAACAATGGGGATTATAATTTCCACCGTTGAAACATTTTTAGCCCCACAGTGATGTTTATTTGTCATTCAATCTGTTCATAAGATCATACAGACATGGATGAAGGGAAATCAAAAATACAAGCTTGATCCAAAACTTCTATGGCCCCAAAGAAATTTTCAATGGTAGACATTTAATTCAATTTTTTCCTGTGGTGTGGTCCATTTCAACATTGGCTATGTCTCATTTTTGGGCTCTAGCCCTAAAATTATCTGGTAAATTTGATGGATGGATTGGATAAAATATATAAATCATGGTAGATCTCACAGAGTTTACCCAGTTCGTTAAGGGTAGTGAGTCGTACTCGCTACGCAATCTACTTCCGCCATCGATGTTTGGTGGGTTACACGAAAGTTCCTAGATGCTAGGTGGGGCCCACTGTAATGTCTACGAGAAATCCATACCATCCATTTATTTTGAGAGATCATTTTAGAACAAGAGACCAAAAATGAGGTGGATCCAAAACTCTAGTGCGCCATACGAGAGATAAGAAATCCACACCATCCCTTTTTCTACACTTGTTTGTAACGGTTTCAAATTTGGAACTGCTTAAAACCGTTACTAAACCAAAAATGTAACTGTTCCAAATTTACAAATTTGGTGTAGTGAACCCAAAAAGGAAACAACAACCCAAGTTGGGCACCAATATCTAAAATACAAAATTTTTAAAAAACAAACTTTTCAAGCATGCCCGAGTTTGATCGTAGATATGGTACCGAAGTTTGATTAGACTGGCTTGGCATCCAAAAAGATATCTGATGCGCAAGCCTATAATCCTAAGCATGCAGAAACTAAACTGGATGCTAATTGGATGGACCACCCTTTGGTGAAGAGATATCATCTCATTGATAAGTGAGTATGGCAATAAGGTTCTGGATCTTCTGTTTCACCCACTCCAGGCTTCTCTGAATGACCTCCGGAAGCTGCTCCAGACGTGAGAGACGATGGCCTTGTTCATTCGACTGTAGTAAGATAATTTCCCGTCGGTCACGATATGGTGTGCGGCGTTTGGTATACCTATCCGAAGTATGTGACACCTCACGATGCTCATCCTCTGTAGGATAATCAGTATCAGTTGCCTCCGTTTTAGCTGCTTACGTATCTGCTGCCTCAGCTTACGTTTCTCCATGTAGATCCTCATTTTACGCTCTTGACGAGGATGCATCCTTGTTGTCCAGGCGCATTCGTTTGATATTGGTTTTTGTGAATTGACGCACAGGTTTAGGGCGATTAGTTGTGGGCATCAAACCAACATGGCGAGAGTGCAGACAGATGAGATATGGAAATGGAATGAGCGTGTCTCTAGTGCTCTGGATGCAATCAGCAATCGAATGTACCATGATGGTGGGAAGACACAAATGAATACCCTGACAGACACTATAGAGAATATCAAGCATGTACGGGGTTAAGTCTGACTTGTTTGTCCCATGAGGATAAATGTTTACACAGAAGATATTGTGGAGCACCCTGTGCCGGTTTGACATATTGGAAGCCCGAAGCGCATTTCCTTAGTACCAAGGGACATTTTCTCCATTGTAAAAATAACGTATAACTAACATCAATGGAGTCAAAGTCATGGTCAGTCAGCCCACGAAAAGAGACTGGAATGCCAATGAGGGAAGCGACTACAGCAGGAGTAATTATAGTCGAGGTTTGTCCTATGGTGACTACAAAGGAAGCAGGATGAAGAATTGGAGAATGACAATATGAAAGAATCTGAATCACTTGTTCATTGCGAACCATTCCTCCAAAATCTAGAATGTTGTACCATCCTACCTTTTCCAATATTTCTATTGTAAGTGTTATGGTTTCCTGCTCCTTTGCTTGTCAAATTTTGTGGTTCCAAAAACAAAATCTATGTCTTGTGTAGCATGTTGATTTATATGTTCAAGACACTGCATCACAATGTTACAAGTTAAGAACGGTGATCTACATCAAGACATGCAAGGTCAGGTACATTGTCCACTCCTGTAAGCTTTAAAGTTCGGAGTCTTTGAAGAGCTGCATCAAAAGTTCAAGTCTCAAGTACAACTCAAGATCAAGTACAACTCAAGACTAAAGTATAAGATGAAGTATAATTCAAATCCAAGCTTTAAAAGATCTTAAATTCAAGCTACATCAAGTATAGAGATCTCAAGTTTCATAATCTTCAAAGGTCAACTATCATCTAAAGAAATGAAGATTCAATGTCCTTAATCACATTTAAGGTATGAATGACCTTAGATTGACCTTAGGGTAGGTCATCTTGTATACATAATTCAAATTGAATCATTTTATAAGTGTTTGGTCTGTTCTAAGACTAGTCCTGGACCTTGTTCGACTAGTCCTAGAACTAGCTCAACCAGTCCAGAAAATTTCAAAACCAGTCCTAAGTTGTTGCAAATTTTAAAATTTTTTAGTTGAGCTACGACCAGTCCTGGAGACTACTCGATCGGTTGTAGGAACAGTGCCGACTCATTCACGACCAGTCCTGTGGCTATGACTCAAACTCCAGCAATGAATTCTAGTTTCTCACGACCAATCGTGGGTATGTCACAACCAGTCGTGGAGGCCTTACGACCGGTCGTGAAGTGCCTACAACCAGTTATGGAACGGTTTTATCCGATCGCGCTTAAAATTTTAAAATGCAATTCGTCCTTCGACTAGTCGTGGTGGCCACACGACCAGTCGTAGACGTGGTTTCTGCATCTATAAATAAAACACGAATTTCAGAGTTTTATATCTAATTCAAGTAAAATCAAGGCATCACTCTAAGAGATAAGTTGTGTTATTTTTAAGCTACATTGTGCTTATTTACTATTCTCTTTTGTTAGCTTTGTCAATTTAATTTTGTTTCAATATTCTAATCTGATTTGAAAAGAGGAATTGATGTATTCCTTCTTCTTGGAATCAAAATCTAATAGAGCTAGCCCAACTGGTTTAATTTAAAATCATTCTAGAACCTAGAACCATGTCAAAGTGAGTATTGGACAATTGAACTTCTATATTCGAACTTCTACTTTGATTTGATTCTTCCAGGTTGCTACAAAAGGAGAAATCCAGGTATTTTACATTTGTGTAAATCTTGTATGTTTTTTTGTTTCTTTTGAGATTGAGCCAGAAAAATCTCATTGTGTTGGTTATCTGAGGAGAGCTAGAAAACTCTGAAAGTGGGGTTTTTGAATTGTGTAAGCCCATTTGAAAGACACAATTGTGAACGTTTTAGGTGAACCTGAGAAACCGATTTTCATAGTGAACACTAATATCCCCTGCGTGCGGATGTTAGGAGTGGAGTAGCAAGTTGTGTGGCTGTTATTTAACAGTTGGTGTACACACAGGTGAACCACTATAATTCTTTGTGTCTTGTGGTTTGAATGTTTGTTTAATTTTTATATCTTTTATCATTCAAGTTTGTGGGATGTATGTGTGGATGTGAATGCGATAATATTTACATTTCAAGCATTGTGGGGAATGTTGTAATAGTTTAGAATTTATTTCTTATTATTTCCTTTATTTCCTTTCAGTTTGAGTTTTTTATATTCAAATTGTTTTAGTAAGGTTGTCCTGCCATAAACCCTTGGTTTTTATGGTGCAAGGTTGTCCTTAAAACAACATTGGTATCATCCTCTCTATTCTAGTATTTGAGGTTGCTTTACATTTCCATATTGTGATTTGTTTTAAGTGCTATCATTCCTTTATTCATTTAAATTCCGCTGTTAAAGTTTTAAATTTGGCATAGTCCTATTCACTCCCCCTCTAGGACATATAGCTAGGCCTTTTCAAGTGGTATCAGAGCCTAATAGCTCGTTCTAATTGATGTATTTTTGGATTTATTTCCTGAGCTAATCGATCTAAGCTATTTATAAGATGCTGAATTTTGATAGCCTTTCAGTCACTAGGCCTCCACCATTTGATGGCTCCAATTATGCTTATTGGAAAGCCAGGATGAGAATTTTCTTAAAATCTATAGATGAGAGCATGTGGCAAGCCACAGTGACTGAATGGATCCATCCTACCACTGAAGTGACTGGTATCGATGGATCAAAATCAATGAAAGTCTCACCTTATTTTACCTGTATCACACTTTAGAAAAGTGAGAGTAGTGTCAATGCAAAAGCACTAAATGCAATCACTTGCGCACTATCACCAGATGAATTCAAAGGAATTATATCATGTGATACTGCAAAGTAAGCTTGGGATATTTTAGAAATGACACACAACGGTACATCAATTGTCAAGAAATCTAAAGTCCAAATCCTCACAACCAAATTTGAGGAAATACATATGGAAGAAAATGAAATGTTCATGGACTTCTATACAAGATTGAATAACATTGTGAACTCTATGTGGGGTCTTGGCGATAAAATCCCAGAAAGTGAAGTGTGTGCAAAGATACTATGCTCACTACTTGAACGGTTCAACTCAAAGGTGACTGCGATTCAGGAATTTCGTGATACGGACAATATGAGGGTAGAAGAATTAGTTGGGTCTTTACAAACCTATGAGTTAAATTTTAAAGCTCCTAAAGGTAAATCTATTGCCCTTAAGTCTTCTAAAAATGTTTCTCAAGAAAGCAATAGCAATTCTAATTTAGAAAACTCAAAAGATGATATGACCCTTCTAGCAAAAAAGTTTTACAAAATTTTCAAAAGTAAAAAGAGGGTTGATTTTCAAAAATCTAATGATAAGAAAAGATCTAAATCTAAACTTGGAAATCATTAAAAGACAATCAATGTTACAACTACCAAGAATATGGGCATTTGGCAAACAAGTATCCTAAGAAGGACAAACCCAAAAAGACAAGTATGTTGGCTACTTAGGATGAATCTTTCGGTTCTGAAGCTTCTTCTGAATCAGAAGATTCTGAAACCGAGTCGAGCAATGAAGTCAAAGCTCTTATGACTCTAGCTAAGTTCACTTTTTCAGATCATGATGATTCTACTAGTGAAGAAAATTTGAATAGTGATCATGAAACTGAAGAAGATCTTCAAGATGCTTACAATGCCCTATACAAGGAAAGTTGTAAGATTGCGGTAAAACTAAAGCTTCAAAAAGAAAGGTTTTCAAAACTTAAAGAAAATTTTGATTCTCTTATTTTAGAAAAATCTCATATTTCAGATTGTTTTGAAAAATGCAAATGCGATTTAGAATTCAAAACCTCCCAGATTGAAAATCTGAAATCTAAAAATGAAAAACTTAAACTTGAAAACTCTTCACTTTTGAGTTTAAAGGATACATGGAGGTATGCCCAAGGTGATCCAAAATTAGAAAAACTTTTATCTGGATCAAGAAAAGTGGCGACCGATCCAGTTTGGGCTATGATAGAAATGTTCTTCCTAAACAGAAGAATACTCCTCCTAAGTTTGTAAAAGGAGAGTCCTCAAACTCAAAAGAGAAAAGTTCTAATAAAAATTTTTCTAAAAATGCTAAAACTTCTCAATCTTTCAAAACTAAAAGTAACCATATCAACTATAAAAATCAGAACCGAAACTCTTTAGCTAAGAAAATAGTTGATCTACTTAAGGAGCTCTTAAAATCTAACTCAGTAGGTCATTCTTACAACTACTACAAACATAAGAAGACCAATTATACTCCTAAACCCAAAATAGTTACTTGGTTGCTCACACGGCTTTCAAAGCTTCAAGCCATTCAAAGTGGTACCTAGATAGTGGATACTCCAGGCACATGACTGGTGACAAAGGTCTGTTCACCACTCTTAAAGACATGACTGATGGCTCAGTCACATTTATTGATGGTAGCAACTGCAAGATTATTGGCTAAGGTACGGTTCAACCTTCTAACCTCCCCTTATTTGAGAATGTTCTGTATGTTGAAGGTTGAAAACATAACTTGTTAAGCATTTCTCAAATATGCGATAAAAATCATAGTATTAAATTTTCTAACGTAGGGTGTGAAATATTAAACAAAAATGGTTCAATAATATTAACTGGTCGTAGAACTTCTGAAAACTGCTACATCGTAAGTAATTCTAGCTCATCTAATCAACTGTGTTACATGGTCCATATCGATGAAACTGATTTATGGCATAAACGCCTTGGACATGTACACTACCGCAATCTATATAGATTGAGCAAAAGAGAACTAATAAGAGGTCTACCTAAACTACAAAAAGTAGACAAAATATATGGCGAATTCCAGATTGGTAAATAAACTAGGAGTGCTCACAAAAAGGTGAACTATAATGCTACATCTAAACCTCTCGAACTTCTCCACATGGATCTTATAGGACCAACCAGGACGGAGAGTCGAGGTGGCAAAAAAAACATACTGGTGATCGTGGATGAATATACAAGATTTACTTGGGTAACCTTCTTAAGCGATAAATCAGAAACTCTTGATGAAGTAAAAAGGATTATCAAACAGATCCTAACTGAAAAAAGTTCTCAAGTTAGTAAGATCCGTAGTGATCATGAATCGGAATTCGAAAATAGCAGTTTTGAGAAATTCTGTTATGATCAGGGAATATCACATGAATTCTCTGCACCCAAAACGCCACAACAAAATGAAATTGTTGAAAGAAAAAATAGAGTGATTCAAGAAATGGCTAATGTAATGTTAATGTAACATCCCAGATTTTTGCCAACTTGGAATTAGACGTCCTTAGGCAATGGGTCGATCCTAACACCTTATTAACCTATCAGAACTCAATCCCAAAGTCTAAAGCCGCTTTTGAACCCATTTCCTTCACAAATCCCACCCTTCACCACCTTGATCTTTCAATTTTTCTAAGTACTTTCACCCTAGACACTATCTTAAACTAGCTAAGTATTATAACTTGGATCACTTTATATACAAACTACAAAGGCCCAGGTACCACCTCAGACAGAAATTACTCAGGACTAAATCCTTTAGAAATTAGGCTAGAATTAGCCAGTGTTAAACTAGAGTACCTGTGAAATTAGCACCAATCACTTTAAAAATGATATACAAGACCCAAAACTTGTAGAATCATTGACGCTACATTACCCTAAAATCTAGGATCAATCTCATTACCCGGCTGCTCTCGGGAGTATCTCGAAACTCCGTATCAGATCTGGACCGCACGTTGGAAGTCCGATTAACACGAAGTTAAGGAATTAGGACCGCCTTGCTAGGCTTGACAACCATCTCGGAAATCAAATCCAGATAGTGTCCCAGAGCTATTCGCTTGAGCTCGGAGCGGGGAGTGTGAGAAATGTGAAATTAATTCAAAATAAAATATGAATTTATGAAATCTGGCACGTCTCGCTTGGGGTTCAGTATTGAGCAACCTGACCGTCAGAATCAGACCAAATTACACCCTCGGATCAGGGATATTTTCCCAAACATATCCATGTACTCGGAATCTCCGATCGAGATCCACTGACTGTTGAACTGAAACTGGTCTGCCATTTGCGATCTGGAATCCCGACTGAAATGAAAACTTAGCCATACCTAGATCCAGTATCTGTGAGCTTAAGTCCGACCTTTGGCTCAAGGAGGCCCGCAGGAAGTCTTCCATTGAGCTGAAACTGACCTACTTTGGATATAACCTAAGTATACCTTGACCTGAAGTCTATTTCAGTGAGGTTTTAAGCTATATAAGGGCCTTTAAACCCTCTCTCATTCCGCCATGCGAATTTGAGAAAAACCCTAGGAGAGAAGAGAGAAAAGAGAGAGAAAGTGTGAGAGCATGGGAGAATCTCCCTGCCACTCTACCCTGCCGTTCTGCAAGCTTAACCACTCCATTCTAAGAGTTTTCCTGGCGATTCCGGCATCATTTCTAGGTAAGAAACCCTAACCCTAACCTGTTTTGGGGTTTTGATAGTTATAGGTTATGAAATAGCTAACCTATTTCATTCTATAGGTTACCAAACTGCTGTATACAAAAGCTTAGCAAACCCATCGAATTCGTTACGATTCTACGACAAAAGGTGAGGACTTTAGGTGTATAGGTTACGGTTTTCAACACTTTCAATGTCAGATAATGATATATTCATGATCTGCATGCAATTGCACATGTATAAAGTGCTGTCTGTTTTCCGTTTCGATTAAAGATGAAGAATATGGAATTTTACATACTCTAGGTATTTGTAGAAAGTACCGTATACGTATAAATTTTGGAAATGTGTTTGCCACGATTATTTGCTATATGAATATATTATATATGCGTAAAATACTTATTTGGCGAAAGGACTCGCCCTAATACATGTTTTGCTAATATACACTATGTATGTTGAAATAATGTATTCTAAGTGTTTGTGAAAATGCTTGTGAGAGTAAGTGTTTGGATGATGGTGCCTTAGGTAGGTGTTGAGATGGGATTCTCAACTACCTTAGAGACGTATATGATTTCCTCCATGTTGGTTGTTTACTTTAACCGCTTACTTATGAAATATATGTGCTTGTATTCTTGTTTATATAGTGCTTTATAACATGCTTTATAAACATGCTTTATGACATGCTTGTTAACTTGCTTGAATTACTTTATTTATCATGCTTTACTGTACATGCTCTAAATAAGGATTGATTGAGTTTGGGACTATGATTATAGTCCAGACAATCGGTACCAGACTTGAGTTCATGGTTGAGATTCATTTTTCCACGTAGGATGTGTTTGACGAACCCGAGTCGTACTTCAGTTGGCGACAGTGGTTAGGCCACGCGAAGTGCTTATGCACTTCATGTCGTTCAGTTGATCGTGCGCTCGAGCTAGTTAGGCTCGTCAAATAACCCGATATGTCTTATATATGTTCACCATGTTTGGATGCTACTGCTTGAACTTGGGGTACCAAACTTTCCAGTGAAATCCCGTTAACCATGTTACCTCGATCCGCTAAGACTCATGAGCCAGGCATGGTGGTATGGGACACCGTGGTCGAGCTGTCAGCCTACGCTGGGGCCACGTGCCTCTCCGTAGTAACCAATGACCAACCAGACTCGTGAGCCGATTATGGTGGTATGGGATACTATATTCGAGCTGTCGGCCTATACTGATTGGTGACGAGCCCTTTGTAGTGACCTCAAGCATACTCTGAATTTGCGGTGAGGCGACAAGTTTTGCCGCAGTGTATAGAGTATGAACTAGGCCTGTATCAATTTAGTGATAAACCGTTAAAGAGGTGATGGGGAAGTGGTGTAACCATTGTGTGTAACAGCCCTGGCAGCCTTTGCAGCGACCTAGAAACACACCATCGTATGAGATTAACTAGGACTGACGGCCCTAGAATGGATCATGTTTGGGAATGATACAAGGGAGGTACCTTAGTTTCCCAATCCTGCTGTTTGAAATGAATAATAACTACTCGGTAATCATGCTCATCATCGCACTGCATGTGCCTGGTAGATGTGGAGCACTGAGGGATGAACGCATGTCGCGAACATAAGATGGTGTCGCATGAGGGTGGTTTGGCAAGGGCATTCATCATGTCACTTCATACTTGCATTAAATAAGAGTAGTTAGGATTGTTTGATTGTACTGCTTTATCATTACTGCTTGACTGAATTGATAACATGTTAACCTATGCTTTATTGTTCCACTGAGTTAGCTACTCACTCCCATGTTACGGGACGGTGTTATACACACCAACCAGACTCTGTCTCAGGTGTATATGATACGTCGATTCAGGAGGCTGAGCCAGACTACGATGAGGACCAGGACGAGTTCTCATACATGCAGTGCTTAGACGGCTTTGCTTAGGCTGACTGGATCGCGGGGATTTCAGGATTTATCTTTTTAGTTGTATTTTGACCCTTTTGATTTAGAAACAATACATGTATATGGTTACTCAGTTAGTGTTCATAATTTGGAGATTGAGATGGTTTTGTTTCTTTACATACCTTATATATATAGTTTCAGTCTTCCGCTTGCCTTTATACAATTGATCTGGAGTATGAATTACTGTTTTGGTATAATCTCACTCATGTTTATTGCACTGACACAGACAACATTCAATCATCATCATCTATGTTGCATAAGTGATGTTCTGGAACTCGAGCGTTGAGTTGCTACTCAATCCTCGAATTTTAGGGTGTTATAGTTAAATAGTATGAAGCTCCCTAAAAATCTTTGGGCTAAAGCCGTAAATACTACATGTTATATAATCAACCAGGTTTATACAAGTAAAACTTATAATAAAATGGCTTACGAAATGTCGTTTGATAAGATGCCTATTATTAAATACTTTCGAGTTTGTGGCAGCAAGTGCTATATTTTACGTGACCATGAAAATCTGGGAAAGTTTGACACTAAAAGTGATGAAGAGATCTTTTTAAGGTATTCTTTAAACAGTCGTGCATATCGAGTATTGAACAAGAGGACCGGTGTGATTCAAGAGTCCATCAATGTGGTCATTGACGATCACTTGAATACACCTGCCCCAAGTTCAGATAATGATGAAGTTCTTTTAATTGACAAACCAAATACTTAATCAAATCAAACTAATTCTGAACTGAGGACTGTTAAAGATCATCCAACCACTCAAATTCTTAGAAACCCTCTCACTGGTGTGCGCACTCGTAGACAACTAGAAGACATATGTAATTACGTGTGCTTTACATATCAGATAGAACCGGCTAAATCAAAAGAAGCTCTTACTGACGAAAACTGGATAGTAGCTATGCAAGAAGAGCTTAACCAATTTGTGAGAGATGATGTTTGGTATCTTGTTCCTAAACCTAAAGATAAACACATTATAGGAACTAAGTGAATTTTCAAAAATAAGTCTGATGAACTTGGTAATATAATTCGAAACAAGGCTAGACTAGTTGTACAAGGGTACACTCAAATTGAAGGCATCGATTATGATAAAACCTTTGCCCCAATAGCTCGTCTTGAATCAATCAGACTATTCATATCCATTGATTGCTTTAGAAAATTCAAAATTTATCGAATGGATGTAAAGAGTGCCTTCTTAAATGGCGATCTGCATGAAGAAGTTTATGTTAAACAACCAACGGGTTTTGAAGACCCTAAGAATGCTGATCATATCTATGACCTAAAAAAGGCTCTCTACGGTTTAAAACAAGCTCCCAGGGCATGGTACGAAAATTGACTAAGTTTTTATTAAGTCATAATTTTCTAATGAGAAGTGTTGATAAGACTCTTTTTGTTAAGAAACATAACGATCATATCTTAATAGTGCAAATCTATGTTGATGATATTATTTATGGATCTACCTGTACTAACATGACTGTTGAGTTTTTAAATTTAATGAAATCTAAGTTCGAAATGAGCATGGTTGGGGAATTGAACTATTTCCTTGGGTTGCAAGTAAAAGAACTACTTGATGGTATTTTTATTTTTCAAACCACATATGCTTTGAACTTAATCAAAAAATTCAGATTTGAGAATGGTAAGAATTTTGATACTCCTATGAGTACAACATTAAGACTCTTAAAAGACTCTCCAGGTAAAAATGTAGATCCTAAAGTATATCGTAGTATGATTAGTAGTTTACTTTATTGTAACATCCCGGATTTTTGCCAACCTGGGATTAGACGTCCTAGGGCAATGGGTTGATCCTAAGACCTTATCAACTTGTCAAAACTCAATCCCACAGTCTAAAATTGCTCTTTAAACCATTTTCTTCACAAATCCCACCCTTCACTACCTTATGCTTTCAATTTTTCAAAGCACTTTTGCCTTAGACACTAACTTAAACTAGCTGAGTAGTAAAACTTGGATCACTTTATATACAAACTACAAAGGCCTAAGTACCATCTCAACCAGAAAACAATTAGGATTAAATCCTTTAGAAATTTAACAAAGTTAACTAAGTGCAAAACTCGATTAGCCATGAAATCCGTTGGGATCGCTTTAAATACGATCTGCAAGGCCCAAAACTTGCAAAATCAGTGACTCTAGGTTACCCTAAAGTTTAGAACCAAACTCATTTCCCGGCTGCTCTCGGGAAAGAAATGAAACTTCGTATTAGGTCTAGGCCGCACCTCGGAAGTCTGATTAACACGAAGTTAAGGAACTAGGACCGCCTCACTGGGCTTGACAATCATCTCGAAAATCAGGTCCAGCCAATGTCCCACGGCCATTCGTTTCAATCCGGAGCGAGGGAGTGTGAAAAACACTATTCCCATTCCAAAATAAATATCAGGAATAGTGATCTGGCACCATTCGCTTGCGCATCAGTATTAAGCAACCAGACCGTCAGAATCAGACCAAATTACACCCTCGGATCAGGAAAAATTTCAGGAACATTTACATGTACTTGGAATTTCAGATCGTGGCCCACTGACCGTTGAACTGAAAGTGGTCCGCCACGTGCGATCTGGGAATCCGATCGAGTCGAAAACGTAATCCCACATAGATCCATGTGTGGTGAGCTTAAGTCTGACGTTTGACTCAAGGAGGGCCACCAGAACCTCTCTTTTGAGCTGGAAAAGTGACGAAATACCTATATTAGCAGTAACCCTTGAACAGGAGTCTATTTCGGTGAGTTTTGAGACTATATAAGGACCTTAAACCCTCTCTCATGGCAGCCATACGAATTTGGGTTTTAGAGAGGGAAAAGAGAGAGAGGAAGTGAGGGAGAAGTGGGAGAACCTCCCTGCCGTCGTTCCCTGCTACCACACGGGCTGCACCATCCCTTTCTGGACGCTTTTCTAGCGTTTCCGGCGTCGTTTCTAGGTAAGAAACCCTAACCCTAATCTGTTTTGGGGTTTAGACTGTTGTAGGTTGTGAAATAGCTAACCTATTTCATTCTCTAGGTTGCCAAACTGCCGAATACGGAAGCTTAGCAAACCTATCGATTCCGTTGCGATTCTACGACAAAAGGTGCGGACTTTAGGTGTATAAGTTAGGGTTTTCAATGCTTTCAATGTTAGATAATGATAGATTCATGATCTGCATGCAATTGCACATGTACAAAGTGCTGTCTGTTTTCCGTTTCGATTAAAGATGAAAAATATGGAATTCTACATACTCTAGGTATTTGTATAAAGTACGGTATACGTATATTTTTTGGAAATGTGTTTGACATGTTTATTTGTTGTATGGATATACGATATATGGATAAAATACTTATTTGGCGAAAGGATTCGCCTAAATACATGTTTTACTTATATACACTATGTATGTTGAAATTGCGTATTCTAGAAAATACTGTATACGTATAAATTTTGGAGATGTATTTATCATGATTATTTGCTGTAATAATATATTATACATGGATAAAATACTCGCTTGGCTAAGGGATAGCCCTAATACATGTTTTGCTAACATGCACCATGTATGTTGTAATAGTGTATTCTAAGTGTTTGTGAAAATGACTGAATGAGTATGGAATCCTAATTCGTGCTCGCCATGACTAATTGTCATGGATTCATGATTTATGTATTGGCGATGCCCCTTTTGACGAAAGGATTTGCCCTAAGTCACGCCACGGCCAATATACACTATATATGCTAAAATGTGTGGCCCAAGTGTTTGTGGAAATAGCTGAATGAATATGGAACTTGGGTTCCTGCTTACCATGACTATCCGTCGTGGGTGTACGCGTGTTATGATTGGGGCAACTCCCTAGTGAAAGGATTTGGCCTAATGCCTATGTGATCGACATATGTCATGTATGTTGATGTATGTTTGTTTAAGTGTTTCTTGAAATGTCTGAATGTGTAGTAGTTAGCAAATTGTAATGTATAAGGGTGTTGAGATATGATTCTCAACCTCTTTTAACTATGTGTATGATCCTTTGATAGTTGTGTGATTAGGAATTGAACATGTACAAACGCATGCTTGTGTTGTGATTCATAACATGCTCAACTGCTTTATGATTTTAACTATGTAATGCATTGTTTAAATTTATATTTACGTTGTATGATCCGCCATGGGTGATGGGGAAGCGGAGCAACGAGTGCATGCAACAGCCTGGCAGCCCTAAACGGATAATACCAGACTTTGATTGTATGATTTGAATCCTGATCCATTACTGCTTTATCTATCTGCAATTGATTGTGTTTGGGGCTATGATTATGGCCCAGGCAATCGGTAACGAGATTGAACTCGTGGCTGAGATTCATTTGCCATGTGGGATGTGTTCGACGAACTCGAGTCGTGCGTTGCCTGTCGGCAGTGGCTAGGCCACACGAAGTTGTTTATGCACTTCATGGCGTGCAGCTCAACGGGCGATCGTGCTAGTCGAGCTCGTCAAGTAACCCGATCTGCCTTATGCATGTTCACCCTGTTTGGACGCTACTGCTTGAACCTAGGGTACCAAACTTACCAGTGAAACCCCCTTTTAACCATGGTACCTCGATCCGCTAAGACGCATGAGCCGGGCATGGTGGTATGGGACACCGTGGTCGAGCTGTCGGCCTACGCTGGGGCCATGTGCCTCCCCGTAGTGACCATTGCGCAACCAACTCGTGAGCCGAATATGGTGGTATGGGACACTGTATTCGAGCTGTCGATACTTACGGCGAGAGCCTAGTACGGTGAGACCTGTGCTCGTGCTGACGGGCGACGAGTCCTCCGTAGTATCTTCGAGTATACTCCAAGGGTCTGTGATTGGCGACGAGTCTTTCACAGCAACTAGAGTATGAGTGGAGCCGAGTACGGTGAGACCTGTACTCGAGCTGACGGCTAGTGATTGAGCCGAGTACGGTGAGACCTGTACTCGAGCTGACGGTCAGCAATTGAGCCGCATACGATGAGATCTGTATCCGTGCTGACGGGTGACGAGCCCTTTGTGATGCCTTCGCTAAGCCTTTCAAACCATAATGTCGTATGAGATTAACTAGGATTGACGACCCTAGAATGGATCATGTTTGGGAATGATACAAGGGAGGTACCTTAGTTTCCCAATACTGCTGTTTGAAATGGACTAATAAAAACTTGGTAATCATGAGCATCATCGCACCGCATGTGCTTTGTAGATGTGGCGCACTGAGGGAGTAAGCATTCGCGAACGTAAGATGATGTCGCTTGAGGGTGGTTTGGCAAGGGCATACAGCATCATGTCCTTTCATTCTCGCATTTAATAAGAGTAGTTAAACTTGTTTGATTTGTACTGCTTTATCATTACTGCTTGATTGAATTGATAACATGTTAACCTATGTTTTACTGTTCCACTGAGTTGATCACTCACTCCCACGTTACGGGACGGAGTTGTACACACCAACCAGATTTGTTGAGTTTCAGGTGGTGGCGATGCTTGTGAAGCAGAGCCGGACTACTTCTATGATGATAGGAGGAATTCTCCTATCTGTATCTCTCTGGCAGGTCAATGAAGACCTGATATTGTATTGACGGGGCTATGGTACATGGGATAGGAGGCATTACACTTCCTCACATTTGGTACATTTTAGAACTGCACTTGTATTTATTTAACCTGGTAATGTTATCACACTCTGGAGACTCATCATAAGTTATATATTTTATCTATCTATCACAGTCTTCCGCTTGCAAATTTAACTGTCTCTGGAGTATGATATGCTGTTTTGGCTTAATCTCACTCATGTTCAATGCACGAATACAGTCAACATTCAATCATCATTCATTTTGTTGCATAAGTGATGTTCTGGAACTCGGGAGTTGAGTTTATGCTCGACCCCCGATTTTCAGGGCGTTACATTTATTTAACTGCAAGTAGACCTGATATTGCTTTTATTGTTGGTATTTGCGCTAGATATCAATCTGATCCTAAAGAGTCTCATCTAACTGCAGTTAAGCGGATTATGCGATATATCACAAGTTCAGCTAATTTGGGTCACTGGTATCCATATGATACTAGTGTTCAGTTGGCGGGGTACTCATATGCTGATTGGGCTGTTATTATCGATGATAGAAAGTCAACCAGTGGTGGTTGTTTCTATATTGGAAATTATTTAGTTTCTTGGTTTAGCAAGAAGCAAAGTTCTATATCGCTCTCTACTGCTGAGGCTGAATACATCGCAGCTAAAACTGCATCTACTCAGCTTGTTTGGATGAAACGTATGTTAAGCGATTATGGAATTGCACAGGATTCAATGGTTTTACATTGTGATAATTCCAGAGCAATTAATATATCTAAAAATCCAATTCAACATTCACGTACCAAGCACATTGATAGTAGATATCACCAAATTCGTGAATTAGTGGAAGAAAAGACTATCTCTTTGGATTACATTCCAACCGAGACTCAACTTGCTGACATTTTTACTAAGCCGCTCGACAAAAGCAGGTTTAATAAATTAAAATTTGATCTTGGTATGTGCAATCTAAATTGAATATTCATGCATGTTTGTATCATAGTATATATATATTTGATAATTTATTGGTTTAAATTTCAAATTTTTTAAAAAAATGCATATTTTAGTCAGTACACGACCAGTCGTGGACATACTCGACCAGTCGTGACACGACCGGTCGAGGACATCTCACGACCAGTCGTGTAGCGCGCTGGACCTTTTAAAATTTGGGAAAAACTTCATCTTCTTCATTTCTACTCTTCTCTCCAACGAGCCGACGCCCGACCGGTCGTACCCACCTTCCTAGATCTTCAAGGTTAGTGAGTCATTTGCGTTTTTCTTGTAGATTCTAGTCAATATTACTTCATTTTTACTCTTGGAGTAATTTATTTTGTCATTCGTTGCGATTTTGGGGTTTTATTTTGAAAAATCTGATCTAGCAAAATCCCACTCCACATATTTTGAAACTCCTTGTTTTTTTTTTTTTTATTATTCTTCTATTACAAATGGATGCTAGAGGGAAAAAGAAAACTTCCCATGGTCCATCATCTTCTAGATCAACTCCTATCACTTGGCGCTATCTTCGGTCACCCGAAGATGATCCCTCTCATGTATGGGATTTGCGATTGCGAAACGTCATTATTGAAAGACCTGTTCATATTGAACACATTGCTCCTTTTGATCTCCTTCCTCTTCAAAAATCAGTAGGCTGGGTTAACATCCTACATTGGGGTGGGCCTGCATAACAGTCTATTGCTCAAGCCATGTTTGCATGCATTTCTGAATTTTCGACTGAGAATTTAGCATTTAACATAGCAACTAGAGAAGGTCCATTTGAAGTAGACTATCATTTGTTCTCAGCTCTAATGGATATACTTGTTAATGATGAGGGTATTCCTATTCATACTCTAGTTGAGAAACCCTCAGAATAAAAAAAAATGCATGCTCACTAGAGATTTATGCAATATGGATGTGCAATGGACTCATAAGGGGAATGCTCTCCCCTCAAAGTACTTGTTACCCAAATACAGGGTTCTCCATTTACTTCAAATCTGTATTCGCATTCTGGTAACAAAACAGTACTAACTTCCTTTATGGTTCGGGTTTTGCATTCTATAATCTCTGGTACTAAAGTCTGTCTGCCTTTTTTAATATGTTATTTCATCATTCAGTTTCGTCTCCATCCAGGACACAGTGATATTCCATTTACATATCTTATGATTGTGTTAACTACTCACATGCTAGTTGCTATGCCTGTTAGAGAGGCTCCTATTCATCATCTTATTTTTAACAATTCTAATATAAACAAGATGAAATTGGAATTAGCTCCTGGCCAAATGGATGTTGGTGGTGGTGGACCTAAAGCAGGGAATGTAGATGAGGCTGGTGATCTTCCTCCTGATGATATTAATATGGATGACATTTTTGATGAAATTGAATCAGACTCTACTAATGATCATAACCATCAGCCATCCGATTTTGATGCTCGTCTTCGTGCACTTGAGGAGAAGGTTGAAAACATGAATGTTGCCCATGATTTACAATTTAAATATACACGTAAGTATCTTCGGCGCTTAAACAAGGGCCTCCATCAACTTGATCCTACCATACTTGCTCCTTCTTCTGGATCTAATTAAGTGTTTTTATTCATTGGTCTGTAATAACTGTTAGACTATTTTGGTTTCTTTCAGTATGCTAGACTTACTTTGAATTATACTGGTTTATGATATATGCACTTTGAATTTGCTTATATATATTTTGTCTATTTAACTCCTTTATTACTCTCTTATTGGTCTTCCACTTCCATTTATTCCTTTCTTCCTTTGTCATATTGTGACAAAAGGGGGGAGAATATTTGAAGTTTGGATTAATTGATAAATATGGATTGTGGGGGAGTAGCATAATTTTTATGGATCTATGTGTGCTATTCAGGGGGAGTAAGTAATGAGGAATTTGTGCTAGTGCATGACAACTGGTGCATGATACTTTAACCAGGCGGCAACTGGTTCTCTTATATATGACTGGTGTATGATTCCTTATTGAGCATGTAATGCTGCTCTTATTTTTACTAGAGTGTGTTTTGTCACAAATTTGACAAAAGAGGAGATCGTAAGTGCTATGGTTTCCTGCTCCTTTGGTTGTCAAATTTTGTGGTGCCAAAAACACAATCTGTGTCTTGTGTAGCATGTTGATTTATATGTTCAAGACACTGCATCACAATGTTACAAGTTAAGAACGGTGATCTACTTTAAGACATGTAAGGTCAAGTACATTGTCCACTCCTGTAAGCTTCAAAGTTCAGAGTCTTTGAACAGCTACATCAAAAGTTCAAGTCTCAAGTACAACTCAAGACTAAAGTACAAGATGAAGTATAATTCAAATCCAAGCTTTAGAAGATCTCAAATTCAAGCTACATCAAGTATAGAGATCTTAAGTTTCATAATCTTCAAAGGTCAACCATCATCTGAAGAAATGAAGTTTCAATGTCCTTACTTCACATTCAAGGTATGAATGACCTTAGATTGACCTTAGGGTAGATTATTTTGTATACCTAATTCAAATTAAATCATTTTTTAAGTGTTTAGTATGTTCTAAGACTAGTCCTGGACCTTGTTCGACTAGTCCTAGAACTGGCTCGACTAGTCCAGGAAATTCCAAGACCAGTCCTAAGTTGTTGCAAATTTTTGAAATTTTTTGGTTGAGCTACGACCGGTTGTAGGAATAGTGCTGACTCATTCACGACTAGTCCTGCAACTACGACTCAAACTCCAGCAACGAATTTTGATTTCTCACGGCCAGTCGTGGGTATGTCACGACCAGTCGTGGAGGCCTCACGACCGGTAGTGAAGTGCCTACACTACCAAAAAAAGGGGCAAAGGATACAGACCACGTTAGTTTTTTGCTACGGATATAAACAGTAGCTATAATTACTACGGTTTTAATTCGTAGCTAAAAGCTTGCTACACCATTAATAAATAATGATGGTGTAAGGAGCTCTACAGGGCCTTAAAAAATATATGTGTTCTATCTAAGCCGTCCATCGATTTTGAAATTTTATCATAGGTCATGAAACTAAAAGTCGGCTAGATCGAAGGCTAAAGTGGACCAGACGATAGGAAACATTGAGATTAAATCACATGTGCTTCCTATGGTGTGGTCCACTTGGGCCTTCAATATACTTTATTTTTGGGATCATGTACTAAAATTATTTAGTAAAATTAATGGACAGAATGGATAAACCAAATACATCAAGGTGGGCCCCACGGAGCTCTGAGAGGACCGTTCATGGGTCCCTCTCACCGTTCGACACCCAAAAATGGGTGCGCGCTCAAAACAGAGCCGCTCCTAAAAACCCTCATTTCTCTCTCTCTCTCACTTTGTTCCCTAACCCCATCTCTCATCTTCCTCCCTCTCTCTCCCCGTTCCCCAATCCTTTCTCTCCCGATCTCTGCTCCATCTTTCTCAATCTCCTCCCTTTCTCTCCAATGCATCTCCGCCGTCTCTTTTATTTCCCTCACCATCGCCATGACTCCGGCACCGTAGCCTCTCTCTCTCTCTCTCTAGCTGCCTTTCTCTTTAAGATGTTGGAAATGGTAGGGTTTCTGTGAGCTCTTAAATATGTAAGCTTTTATTATTATTTTATTTTATCAAGTCCCATTTGTTTGCTAATCTTTCTCTATGCGTGTGTGTGTAGTTGTCTTTCTCTATTTAAGATGTTGGAAATGATAGGGTTTCTTTCAGATCTTAATATGTATGCTTTATTATTATTATTATTATTATTATTATTATTATTATTATTATTTCATGATTTGTGTCTTTACAATGACAGAATCTTATTTTATAACATCCCGAAAAATCGAGGGTCGAGTAGTAACTCAACTCTCGAGTTTCCAGAACATCACTAATGCAACATAGATAATGATGATTAAATGTTGTCTGCATTAATGTAGTGAACATGAGTGAGATTAAGCCAAAACAGCATATCATACTCCAGAGACAGTGAATTAGCAAGCGGAAGACTATGATAGATATATAAAATATATAAAAACTGTGGTGAGTCTCCAGAGTGTGATAACATTACCAGGTTAATAAATTTCAAGTACATTTCTAAAATATACCAAATCTGTAAGTGTAATGTCTTCTATTCCAAGTACCATAGCCCTGTCAATACAATACCAGGTCTTCATAGACCTGTCAGAGAGTTACATGTAGGAGAGCTCCTCCTCAACATCATAGTAGTCCGACTCTGCTTCATAAGCATCGTCATCACCTGAAACTCAACAAATTTAGTTGGTGTGTACAACACCGTCCCATAACGTGGGAGTGAGTAGCTAACTCAGTGGAACAATAAAGCATAAGTTAACATGTTATCGACTCAGTCAAGCAGTAATGATAAAGCAGTACAATCAAACACTCCTAACTACTCTTATTAATGCAAGTATGGATGCATTCATGATGTATGCCCTCACCGACATACTCCCTCATGCGACACCATCCTACGCTCGCGGCATGCTTTCATCCCACAGTGCTCCACATCTTCTAGGCACATGCAATGCATGATGAGCATGATTACAGAGTTTTTAATTAGTCCATTTCAAACAACATGATTGGGAAACTAGGTACCTCCTTTGTATCATTCCCAAACATGATCCATTCTAGGGTCGTCAGTCCTAGTTAATATTAGACGATGGTGTGTTTTCTAGGTCACTGCAGAGGCTGCCAGGGCTGTTATGCACAAAGGTTACACCACTCCCCCATCACCCCTTAAACGATTCATCACAATACAGAAACAGGCCTAGTTCATACTCTATATACCGCGGCACACCCTAAGGCGCACTGCGATTTCAGAGTATGCTCGAGGTCACTACAAAGGGCTGCCAGGGCTGTTAAGCACAAAGGATGCACCGTTCCCCCATCACCTTATCAATGTAGGCCGACAGCACGAATATAGTGTCCCATACCACCATAATTGGCTCACGAGTTTGGTTGCTCACTGGTTACTACGGGGAGGCACGTGGCCCCAGCATAGGCCGACAGCTCCACCACGGTGTCCCATACCACCATGCCCGGCTCATGAGTCTTAGCAGATCGAGGTACCATTGTTAAAAGGGATTCCACTGGCAAGTTTGGTACCCTAGGTTCAAGCAGTAGCGTCTAAACATGGTGAACATACATAAGACAGATCGAGTTACTTGATGAGCTCGGCTAGCTCGAGCGCACATCAAGTTGAACGATATGAAGCGCATGAGCACTTCGTGTGGCCAACCACTATCGCCAACCGAAGTACGACTCGAGTTCGTCGAACACATCATACGTGGCAAATGAATCACAGCCACGAATTCAACTCTGGTACCGATTGTCCGGACTATAATCATAGCCCCAAACACAATCAAGTGCAGATAGATAAAGCAGTAGTGAATCAAGATTCAACTCATACAATCAAGGTCTGGTAGTATCCGTTTAGGGCTGCCAGGGCTGTTACACGCATTCGTTGCTCCACTCCCCCATCACCCATGACGGATCATACAATGTAATTATGAATTTAAACATATGCATTACATAGATAAAATCATAAAAGCAGTTGAGCATGCATGTTATGAAGCACAACACAAGCATGAGTCTGTACATGTTCAATTCCTAATCACACAGCTATTCAAGGAAATCATACACATAGTTAAAGGAGTTGAGAATCATATCTCAACACCCTTAAACATTACAATTTACTAACTACTACTCATTCAGACATTTCAATAAACACTTTAAAATACAGGCATCAACATACATGACATATGTTGATCACATAGGTATAAGGCCAAATCCTTTCACTAGGGAGTTACCCTAATCACAACACGCATACACCCACGACGGATAGTCATGGCAAGCAGGAATCCAAGTTCCGTATTCATTCAGTCATTTCCACAAACACTTGGGCCACACATTTTAGCATATATAGTGTATATTGGTCGTGGCGTGATTTAGGGCAAATCCTTTCGTCAAAGAGGTATCGCCAATACAACAATCATGAATCCATGACAATTAGTCATGGCGAGCACGAATGAGAATTCTATACTCATTCGGTCATTTTCACAAACACTTAGAATACACTATTACAACATACATAATGTATGTTAGCAAAACATGTATTAGGGCTAAACTTTTGCCAAGCAAGTATTTTATCCATATATAGTATATTCATACAGCAAATAATCATGGCAAACACATCTCCAAGATTTATACGTATACGGTACTTTCTAGAATACACAATTTCAACATACATAGTGTATATAAGCGAAACATGTATTAGGGCGAGTCCTTTCGCCAAACAAGTAATTTATCTGTATATAATATATTCATACAACAAATAATCATGTCAAACACATTTCCAAAATTTATATGTATACCGTACTTTCTACAAATACCTAGTGTAACAGCCCGGATTTTTTTCCAACCTGGAATTAGACGTCCCTAGGTGATGGGTCAAACCTAACTTCTGTTTAACTTCTCAAACACTCAATTCAAGGGTCTTAAGTCCCTTCTTCAAACCGTTCTCTTGAAAACCTCACCTTTTCTTCACAAATCTCACATTTCACTACCTCGTCCTTAAAATTTTCTAAGTGCTTTCATATGAGAGACAAATCTTAAAGTTTAGGTGATATTGATCAATACTTAACCTAAAAATTACTATGAATAGTAAATAAATAAATAAAATAGGTTTTTAACCATTAATCTTTTGGAATCTCAAGAAATAAGTAGGCTACATGGATAGATCAGCTTCTCCTACCCCAAAAACATATATTGCACGTCGAATAACTCATCCCGGTTTGAAAAATACATCCATTTTACATATCAGATGGAAAAAAACACCCCAAATAGGTCAGTGACCGGCGAGGGCATCGCCCGGTTGGCGAGGCCTCGCCAAAAGGTGGGCCTGGCAGGGCCGCAGGGGGGCAGTGGCCCATTTTCGCCCAATTTTCCTGTGATTTTGGTCTGACTTTGAAAAGTCATTTCTCCTTCGTTATAACTCCGATTTAGGTGATTCAAAAATCAGATTGAAGCTTAATAAGTCTAGTTTCATATAAAAATAAGTAAAAAATATAATAAAATAATTAATATAGTTAAATATAGGTCGTGGTGACAACTGTCTGAAAGTTATTAGTTTGGACAGCTGCCATTTCTGGAATTTTTAGAATTTTTCTACAACACTAAACCTAATGAAATTTGGTGGAGATGAAGTATACTTGATGATGAACTACTATAAAAATAATTAAAATAATAGACCAACTAGACATGCCAGAAAGAGGCATAAAACTTCCCTAGGACCGTATTCTATCATAATTAGGGCGGAATTTGGTTAAGTACTGAACTAAACAATCAGTAGAATTTACTCGAATCACTTTAAATACGATCTGCAAGACCTAAAACTTGTAGAATCATCGATGCTATAGTACCCTATAATCTAGGATCAATCTCATTACCCGGCTACTCTCGGGAGCATCTCGAAACTTCGTATCAGATCTAGACCGCACGTCGGAAGTCCGATTAACATGAAGTTAAGGACTTAGGACCGCCTCGCTGGGCTTGACAACCATCTCAGAAATCAAATCCAGATAGTGTCTCAGCGCTATTCGCTTGAGCTCAGAGCGAAGAGTGTGAGAAATGTGAAATTAATTCAAAATAAAATATCTTGAATAGTAATCTGGCACCTCTAGTTGCAGATCAGTTTTAAGCAACCAGACCGTCAGAATCAGACCAAATTACACCCTCGGATCAGGAGAAATTTCATACACATTTACATGTACTCGGAATCTCCGATCGAGATCCGCTGACCGTTGAACTGAAACTGGTCCGCCACGCGTGATCTGGAAATCCCACTGAAATGAAAACTTAATAAAACGTAGATCCAGCCTTAGTGAGCTTAAGTCCGACCTTTGGCTCAAGGAGGCCCGCCAGAAACCCTCTTTTGAGCTGAAACAATGCCGATTTGATTATTATGTAAGTATACCTTGAACATAAGTCTATTTCGGTGAATTTTTAGGCTATATAAGGACCTTAAACCCTCTCTCATGGCAGCCATACGAATTTGAGATTGAGAGAGAGAAAAGATAGAGAAAGTGTGGGAGCAGTGGGAGAATCTCCCTGCCACTCTTCCCTGCCGCTATTCGGGCTCCACCGCCTGGTTCTCATCGCTTTCCCGGCGTTTTCGGCGTCATTTCTAGGTAAGAAACCCTAACCCTAATCTGTTTTGGGGTTTAGACAGTTGTAGGTTGTGAAATAGCTAACCTATTTCGTTCTATAGGTTGCCAAACTGCCGAATACGGAAGCTTAGCTAACCTATCGACTTCGTTACGATTCTATGACAAAGGTGAGGACTTTAGGTGTATAGGTTACGGTTTTCAACGCTTTCAATGTCAGATAATGATAGATTCATGATCTGCATGTAATTGCACATGTACAAAGTGCTTTCCGTTTTCTGTTTCGATTAAAATTGTAGAATATGGAATTTCACATACTCTAGGTATACGTAGAAATACCGTATACGTATATTTTTTGAAAATGTGTTTGACATGTTTATTTGATGTATGGTTATACGATATATGGATAAAATACTTGTTTGGCGAAAGGAATCGCCGTAATACATGTTTGCTTATAAACACTATGTATGTTGAAATTGTGTATTCTACAAAATACTGTATATGTATAAATTTTGGAGATGCAATTGTCATGATTATTTGCTGTATGATTTGATATACACGGATAAAATACTTCGCTTGGCGAAAGGATAGCCCTAATACATATTTTACTAACATACGTCCTGTATGTTGAAATAGTGTACTCTAAGTGTTTGTGTAAATGCTTGTGAGAGTAAATGCTTAGATGTTAGTGCCTTAGGTAGGTGCTGAGATGGAATTCTCAACTACCTTAGAGACATGTATGATTCCCTCCATGTGGTTGTTTACTCTAACCACTCACTTATGATGTATATGTATTTGTATCCCTATTTGTATAGTGCTCTATAACATGCTTTACAACATGCTTTATATCATGCTTTATAACATGCCTTATGACATGCCTACTAGCATGCTTGTATTACTTTGTTTATCATGCTTTACTCCACATGCTATGGATGAGAACTGATTGAGTTTGGGACTATGTCCATAGTCCAGACATTCGGTACCAGACTTGAGATTGTGGCTGAGATTCATGTCCACCAGGGATGATGTGTCTGACGAACCCGAGTCGTACTTCGGTTGGCGATAGTGGTTGGCCACACGGAGTACTTTTGCGCTTCATATCGCTCTACTTGTTGTGCGCTCAAGCTTGTCAGGCTCATCAAGTAACCCGACATGTCGAATGTGTGTTCACCATGTTTGGTCATTACTGCTTGAACCTAGGGTACCAAACTTACCAGTGGAAATCCCGTTAACCATGGTACCTCGAAACGAGCTAAGACCCGTAGAGGACATGGTAGTATGGACCATACGGGCCGTCTGAGCTGTCGGCCTATGCTGGGGCCACGTGCCTCCCCGTAGTGACCATTGAGCAACAAAACTCGTGGCCGAATACGGTGGTATGGGACATTGTATTCGAGCTGTCGACACTTACGGCGAGAGCCGAGTACGGTGAGACCTGTACTCGTGCTGACGGGCGACGAGTCCTTTGTAGTGTCTTCGAGTATACTCCAAGGTCTGTGATTGGCGACGGACCCTTCATAGCAACTAGAGTATAAGTTGAGCCGAGTACGGTGAGACTTGTACTCGAGCAAACGGTCAGCAATTGAGCCGCATACGGTGAGATCTGTATACGTACTGACGGGTGACGAGCCCTTTGCGATGCCTTCGCGATGCCTCTCGAATCATAATACCGTATGAGATTAACTAGGATTGACGACCCTAGAATGGATCATGTTTGGGAATGATACAAGGGAGGTACCTTAGTTTCTCAATACTGCTGTTTGAAATGGACTAATAATAACTCGGTAATCATGCTCATCATCGCACCGCATGTGCCTAGTAGATGTGGAGCACTGAGGGAGGTATGCATTCGCGAACGTAAGATGATGTCGCATTAGGGTGGTTTGGCAAGGGCATTCATCATGTCACTTCATACTTGCATTTAATAAGAGGAGTTAAACTTGTTTGATTGTACTGCTTTATCATTACTGCTTGATTGGATTGATAACATGTTAACCTATGCTTTATTGTTCCACTGAGTTAGCTACTCACTCCCACGTTACGGGACAGTGTTGTACACACCAACCAGATTTGTTGAGTTTCAGGTGATGGCGATGCTTGTGAAGCAGAGCCGGGCTACTTCTATGATGATAGGAGGAGTTCTCCTATCTGGATCTCTCTGGCAGGTCAATGAAGACCTAATATTGTATTGACGGGGCTATGGTACTTGGGATAGGAGACATTACACTTCCTCACATTTGGTATATTTTAGAACTGTACTTGTAATTATTTAACCTGGTAAGGTTATCACACTCTGGAGAGTCATTAGAGTTTATATATTTTATCTATCTATCACAGTCCTCCGCTTGTAAATTTAACTGTCTCTGGAGTATGATATGCTGTTTTGGCTTAATCTCACTCATGTTCAATACACGAATACATTCAACATTCAATCATCATTCATTTTGTTGCATAAGTGATGTTCTGGAACTCGGGAGTTGAGTTTATGCTCGACCCCCGACTTTCAGGGCGTTACACCTAGAGTATGTAGAATTTCATATTTTTCATCTTTAATCAAAACAGAAAACGGACAGCACTTTGTACTTGTACAATTGCATGCAGATCATGAATCTATCATTATCTGACATTGAAAGCGTTGAAAACCATAACCTATACACCTAAAGTCCGCAAATTTTCTCGTAGAATCGTAACGAAGTCGATAGGTTTGCTAAGCTTCCGTATTCGGCAGTTTGACAACCTATAGAACGAAATAGGTTAGCTATTTCATAACCTACAACCTCCCAAGCCCCAAATCAGATTAGGGTTAGGGTTTCTTACCTAGAAACGGAGCTGGAATCGCCGAAAAAGCGATTAGAATGAAGCGGTGTAGCTCGTATAGCGGCAGGGAAGAGTGGCAGGAAGAATCTCCCACTGCTCCCACACTTTCTCTCTCTTTTCTCTCTTTTCTCTTTCTCAAATCTCAAATTCGTATGGGTGTGAGAGAGAGGGTTCTAAGGTCCTTATATAGTCTAAAAACTCACCGAAATAGACTTGGGAACAAGGTATACTTGGGTTTTGTCCAAAAGGCATCTGTTTCAGCTCAACGGAGGACTTTTGGCAGGCCTCCTTGAGCCAAAGGTCGGACTTAAGCTCACCGATGCTGGATCTACGTTCTATTAAGTTTTTGTTTCAGTGGGATTTCCAGATCACGCGTGGCAGACCAGTTTCAGTTCAACGGTCAACGGATCTCGATCGGAGATTCCAAGTACATGTAAATGTGTATGAAATTTCTCCTGATCCGAGGGTGTAATTTGGTCTGATTCTGACGGTCTGGTTGCTTAATACTGATCCGCAAGCGAGTGGTGCCAGATTACTATTCAAGATATTTTATTTTGAATTAATTTCACATTTCTCACACTCTTCACTCCGAGCTCAAGCGAATAGCGTTGGGACACTATCTGGATTTGATTTCCGAGATGGTTGTCAAGCCCAGCGAGGCGGTCCTAAGTGCTTAACTTCGTGTTAATCGGACTTCCGACGTGCGGTCCATATCTGAAACGGAGTTTCGAGATGCTCCTGAGAGCAGCCGGGTAATGAGATTGATCCTAGATTTTAGGGTAACCTAGCGTCAATGATTCTACAAGTTTTGGGTCTTGCAGATCGTATTTAAAGTGATTGGTACTAATTTCATAGGCACTCTAGTTTAACACTAGCTAATTCTCGCCTAATTTCTAAAGGATTTAGTCCTGAGTGATTTCGGTCTGAGGTGGTACTTAGTCCTTTGTAGCAATGTTTAGTTTAAGTATTGTTCTTCATCACCTAAACTTTAAGATAGTGTCTAATGTGAAAGTACTTAGAAAAATTTAAGGAACAAAGTGGTGAAGGGTGGGATTTGTGAAAGAAATGGGTTCACAAGCGATTTTAGCCTTTGGGACTGAGTTTTGACAAGTTAATAAGGTGTTAGGATCGACCCATTGCCTAAGGACGTCTAATCCCAGGTTGGCAAAAATTCGGGATGTTACAATCTACCCCCCTTAAAATAAACTTTCGTCCCCCGAAATTGGCTAAGGGTAATAAGGGAAGATTTCTATTATTTCATTTGCCTAAGACTTATTGATTCCAAGTTTCTACGCGTGGTAGGGTATATACCAGTTGGTTCATTTTAGTCTACCCCCCTTAAAACTTATTTATTTATCCATTTCTCATACCCTGATGGTTTGCTACAATTTATTTCTTTACCTATTTGGAGTCTCGACGACAAATCGCAATTATCTAGAGTAAGATAGCTGTTTTCATTGTTTGACCAACACGGAGAGACGTTTATGGTGGGCTTAATCCCGATACATCGATCATCTACCGGGCCAGGGTAGAAAGCTCATCGTATCCCTTCCGAATCCTGGTAGATCCTGGTCTTCTGTTCGTCCAAGCAGTGAGTCCATTGGTAGTCACCCAGGATTGAGAATTGGGTCAAGCCGCGAATGTTTCGCAGTTGTATATTTTAGTAACTCCGTAGTCCGATCACTCTAGAAACGTGGGGAGTGTCCATCATTGAAAGACTCAAATGGTCTATGTCTAAGGTTGCCCTTTAAGTCTTAGTCTAAGAGAGTCCTTATTATTATCTATGTCCAAGGAAATGGTGAATCAAATCTTACTAGATCATCCTAAAATGGTTTCTTATAGTAGAACTTGCTAGGGCTTCTATAATGTTCGTATTCAACGAGCACCGTTTCGATCCTGAGCCAGTGGGGTAGGGTCCACCACGTTTCTGCTGCGCCACTTTGATCAAAGAGGTGTATTAGGTGACCTAACTAGATTGGGCTCATAATGTTCTACCTCCCTTAAAGATTATTTCTACTTCTTGGCTTCAAGATATATGTCATGTTCCATATGTCAGAACGAGGTAAAATTTTAGACCTATCTTTGGTATGAAATGGGAAGCGATCTATCATTACATTGGTCTTCCTCTCATCGATGAGGTGTGTTATGGCGTTCGTACATATGGTTACAGATATTTTACAAATGGGTACGTGATTCTGAAACGTCGCTGAATCGGATCGTGTGATGATGGGTATTGTGGTTGATTGCAGGGACAGGTGTGAGTTTGAGGCAAGATGCCTAATTCTACCAAGGAATTTTGTCGCGGTCCAGACTTATCCTATTTAATCATGTCTAGCTTAATAGGCAGACTATCTTTTTACGTTCATAAGCACAATATGCATGCCGACATGGCATGTGATTTGGGACCTGATTCTTAACTGTCTGTTGCTCACTTGGGAAATTCCTTAGGCCTAAAAGGAAATATTTCTATTGGCTATATATTCTTACACTTCTCAAAGACAAAGTTATAAATTTTGGGTTGTAAGTGGTCAAGCCAACACGGAAGGAAAGTTGTGTAGTGGGTCAGAATCGGATATATGGACCTTCTGCCTCGCAAAGACAGAAAATTGTCGTATTAGTTCTTAATCCTAGTTGATCCCGACCTTGTGCTTGATCAGAGCATAGAGTTCATTGGTCACTACCAGGATTGAGAATTCGATTCAAACCGCGAATACCTCGCTTATATGTAGTGTCTCTGCTCCGTGTTCCCGATTGTACTAAGTCCTTGAGAAGGCAATTCTAAGGGTTATGTTGATTTGACCTAACATTAAATCCAAGGGATCTATAAGTTTTCTCTGGGCGTGAATAGGTTCTACGTTAAGCAAGCCTCCTAAGAGTTGTTAAAGAAGCCTATGAGTACCAAGGGGATTTAACGAAGGAACGGGGTCTCGCTCCAACCTAATCAAGCCGACTTATGCTAGATGGTTTCTAATACAAGAAATTGGTTATCGCTTAGGGTTAAAGTTGTCTAAGTGGAATTGAGTTGCCCGAACTTAAACTTTGCTCGAGCATTTCACACAAGCTCGTACCATCTAGGGAGGTCATAGGGTTCGCGTTATGAATTTATGGGATTCCCTATATTGTCAAATTCTTTGAAATCTAAAAATACCAACCTTAAGTCCAAAACTCTAAGGGCGTATTTGTCAAACAACCATTTACTCTAAAAGCTTAAGCTATCAGAGTGTGGTGGGTTAATGTATATCACGGGACTTTATCACTTCAACACTATTTGGCCAGTGGTCTTTAGTTGTATTAAATGGGACTGGATTACTAATCCCACCTCGGGATTGGGTGTGGCATGGTTGGTAGGAGGGTGGGGGGATTAAAATTGATGGTATAGGCTTTGAAAAATGAGCCTTGTGTGGGAAAGCGCAAAAATGGCCGTAACCAATTCGAATAGGGCCATGGAAATTCAATGAAAAGTGAAGGGGAGAGAGAGTAAGGGATGGAGGTTTGTTCCTCCACGAGTTTGACCCTCAAAAAAGATTATAAAGGCCCCAACCGATAGGGATTGAAGGAGGAAAATGAATAGATGGGATGGGTTGAGAGCTTACCCGAATTTGAGCTCCAAATGAGGCATGTAAGTGCTCAAATGTGAAAGGAAGGGGTAGGGTAGGTGGCTGGGGCTGCTGTGATCAATGGAAGTGCGTGAATCATGGCCGAATATGGTGGATTGAAAGATTGGAGGAGAGATTTGAGGGAAAAATCGAAAATAGAAGGGGAGGGCGTTTGAAAGGAAAGATGTGAGAGAGGGGGGTTCCAGACCTAAAAATCAAAAACCCCAGCACATTCCGCACACACCACACATGTGGGGAGGTCGGGCCGACCATTCCCAAGCCCGACCCAACACCAGCCGAGCCACCCGACCGCGGTCCGCCTTGGCCGGCGCCGCGCCGCCGCGGTGGGGCTGTGTTCTCCACAATCCCAAGGTGCCAAATGCACCCTGGGCCCACTTGTTTCACCCCCAGATTGACGCGTGTGGCCCCCAACTCCGTTTTGAGTCGTTTCGAGTCAAATCGGACGTATCTTGCAATCTGGAATGAGTTATCTGACGTAAAATATATGAATTTTGGGTAAAACGAGCTAATGAAGCCAACCAACCTGGCTTTGCCAGGTTGCGTGCCCGGAATTGCGGAAAAACCCTCCGATTGACGGTCATTTCCCTGTTTCAATTTCATTTTACTAAAATAATAGTTTTTGTTTGATTACTCTTCATCTGTTGGGCTTTAGGAGTTGCGCTCATCGTGTAAAGAGCTTAGAATAATTAGAAGAACGGTTTGGTGAAGTCAAATAGGACACTTACTATTTTTGGCTGAAAGCCTTGCACACTTAGTAGACATCACGACCCTATAGTAAGTCGCGAATTCTAGGGGTTTTAGTCGTAGTTTGTCTCTGATTTCCTTCCCATTGCTTAGTATCCCTATTTAAAGGGTTGTGAACTCATTTTTAAGCATTCATTAAACAATTTCGAATGTATTAGAATTTATTTATATTGTCTGCTTTCTTTCCTCATAGATTCGGGAAGTCTCTGTGAGGAGTCCAGAGAAGCTCCGAGGATTTGAGTAGTTATCATCATCACTCTTATCCCGTATTCTACCAATTTTCAACGGTTGGGGTGAGGTGGATTGTAATCTAGAAGCATCTATAGACGGTCTAGGAATGTTTTAAGGTCGACCTGTACGACCATGGTTGAATACAGACTCGATCTCGGCGTTCGTTTTCAGTGAACTTCGCCGGTTGGCGAAATCGGAATACCTATGACTGTTTCTATGTTCCGTCGCTCCCTCCTAAGTCAGAGTGCGTCAGTATGCGTCGTGCGACCATAACCCAGGTCCGGTTTAATCCAAATCATGCTTTGATACCAACTGTAACATTCCGAAAAATCGAGGGTCGAGTAGTAACTCAACTCTCGAGTTTCCAGAACATCACTAATACAACATAGATAATGATGATTAAATGTTGTCTGCATTAATGTAGTGAACATGAGTGAGATTAAGCCAAAACAGCATATCATACTCCAGAGACAGTTAATTAGCAAGCGGAAGACTGTGATAGATATATAAAATATATAAAAACTGTGGTGAGTCTCCAGAGTGTGATAACATTACCAGGTTAATAAGTTTCAAGTACATTTCTAAAATATACCAAATGTGTAAGTGTAATGTCTTCTATTCCAAGTACCATAGCCCCGTCAATACAATACCAGGTCTTCATAGACCTGTCAGAGAGTTACATGTAGGAGAGCTCCTCCTCAACATCATAGTAGTCCGACTCTGCTTCATAAGCATCGCCATCACCTGAAACTCAACAAATTTGGTTGGTGTGTACAACACCGTCCCGTAACGTGGGAGTGAGTAGCTAACTCAGTGGAACAATAAAGCATAGGTTAACATGTTATCGACTCAGTCAAGCAATAATGATAAAGCAGTATAATCAAACACTCCTAGCTACTCTTATTAATGCAGTATGGATGCATTCATGATGTATGCCCTCACCGACATACTCCCTCATGCGACACCATCTCACGCTCGTGGCATGCTTTCATCCCACAGTGCTCCACATCTTCCAGGCACATGCAATGCATGATGAGCATGATTACCGAGTTTTTAATTAGTCCATTTCAAACAGCAGGATTGAGAAACTAAGGTACCTCCCTTGTATCATTCCCAAACATGATCCATTCTAGGGTCGTCAGTCCTAGTTAATATCAGACGATGGTGTGTTTTCTAGGTAACTGCAGAGGCTGCCAGGGCTGTTACGCACAAAGGTTACACCACTCCCCCATCACCCCTTAAACGATTCATCACAATACAGAAATAGGCCTAGTTCATACTCTATATACCGCGGCACCCTAAGGCGCACTGCGTTTTCAAAGTATGCTCGAGGTCACTACAAAGGGCTGCCAGGGCTGTTATGCACAAAGGTTGCACCGCTCCCCCATCACCTTATCAATGTAGGCCGACAACACGAATATAGTGTCCCATACCACCATAATCGGCTCACGATTTTGGTTGCTCACTGGTCACTACGGGGAGGCACGTGGCCCCAGCGTAGGCCGACAGCTCGACCACGGTGTCCCATACCACCATGCCCGGCTCATGAGTCTTAGCAGATCGAGGTACCATGGTTAAAAGGGATTCCACTGGCAAGTTTGGTACCCTAGGTTCAAGCAGTAGCGTCCAAACATGGTGAACATACATAAGACAGATCGGGTTACTTGATGAGCTCGGCTAGCTCGAGCGCACATCAAGTTGAACGATATGAAGCGCATGAGCACTTCGTGTGGCCAACCACTATCTTCAACCGAAGTACGACTCGAGTTCGTCGAACACATCTCACGTGACAAATGAATCACAGCCATGAATTCAACTCTGGTACCGATTGTCCGGACTATAATCATAGCCCCAAACACAATCAAGTGCAGATAGATAAGGCAGTAGTGAATCAAGATTCAACTCATACAATCAAGGTCTGGTAGTATCCGTTTAGGGCTGCCAGGGCTGTTGTACGCATTCGTTGCTCCACTCCCCCATCACCCATGACGGATCATACAATGTAAATATGAATTTAAACATATGAATTACATAGATAAAATCATAAAAGTAGTTGAGCATGCATGTTATGAAGCACAACACAAGCATGAGTTTGTACATGTTCAATTCCTAATCACACAGCTATTCAAGGAAATCATACACATAGTTAAAGGAGTTGAGAATCATATCTCAACACCCTTAAACATTACAATTTACTAACTACTACTCATTCAGACATTTCAACAAACACTTTAAAATACAGGCATCAACATACATGGCATGTTTATCACATAGGTATAAGGCCAAATCCTTTCACTAGGGAGTTACCCCAATCATAACACGCATACACCCACGATAGATAGTCATGGAAAACAGGAATCCAAGTTCCGTATTCAATCAGTCATTTCCACAAACACTTGGGCCACACATTTTAGCATATATAGTGTATATTGGCCGTGGTGTGATTTAGGGCAAATCCTTTCGTCAAAGGGGTATCGCCAATACAACAATCATGAATCCATGACAATTAGTCATGGCGAGCACGAATGAGAATTCTATACTCATTCGGTCATTTTCACAAACACTTACAATACACTATTACAACATACATGATGTATGTTAGCAAAACATGTATTAGGGCTAACCTTTCGCCAAGCAAGTATTTTATCCATATATAGTATATTCATACAGCAAATAATCATGGCAAACACATCTCCAAGATTTATACGTATACGGTACTTTCTAGAATACACAATTTCAACATACATAGTGTATATAACCGAAATATGTATTAGGGCGAGTCTTTTCGCCAAACAAGTAATTTATCCGTATATAATATATTCATACAACAAATAATCATGTCAAACACATTTCCAAAATTTATACATATACCGTACTTTCTACAAATACCTAAAGTATGTAGAATTTCATATTTTTCATCTTTAATCGAAACAGAAAACGGACAGCACTTTGTACATGCGCAATTGCATGCAGATCATGAATCTATCATTATCTGACATTGAAAGCGTTGAAAAACATAACCTATACACCTAAAGTCCGCACCTTTTGTCGTAGAATTGTAACGAAGTCGATAGGTTTGCTAAGCTTCCGTATTCGGCAGTTTGACAACCTATATAACGAAATAGGTTAGCTATTTCATAACCTACAACCACCCAAGCCCCAAATCAGATTAGGGTTAAGGTTTCTTACCTAGAAACGGAGCTGGAATCGCCGGAAAAATGATTAGAACGAAGCGGTGTAGCTCGTATAGCGGCAGGGAAGAGTGGCAGGAAGAATCTCCCACTGCTCCCACACTTTCTCTCTCTTTTCTCTCTCTTTTCTCTCTCTCAAATCTCAAATTCGTATGGCTGTGAGAGAGAGGGTTCTAATGTCCTTATATAGTCTAAAAACTCACCGAAATAGACTTGGGAACAAGGTATACTTGGGTTTTGTCCAAAATGCATCTGTTTCAGCTCAACGGAGGACTTCTAGCGGGCCTCCTTGAGCCAAAGGTCGGACTTAAGCTCACCGATACTGGATCTACGTTCTATTAAGTTTTCGTTTCAGTGTGATTTTCAGATCACGCGTGGCGGACCAGTTTCAGTTCAACAGTCAGCGGATCTCGATCGGAGATTCCGAGTACATGTAAATGTGTATGAAATTTCTCCTGATCCGAGGGTGTAATTTGGTCTGATTCTGACGGTCTGGTTACTTAATACTGATCCGCAAGCGAGTGGTGCTAGATTACTATTTAAGATATTTTATTTTGAATTAATTTCACATTTCTCACACTCTTCACTCCGAGCTCAAGCGAATAGCACTGGGACACTATCTGGATTTGATTTCCGAGATGGTTGTCAAGCCCAGCGAGGCGGTCCTAAGTGCTTAACTTCGTGTTAATTGGACTTCCGACGTGCGGTCCAGATCTGAAACGGAGTTTCGAGATGCTCCCAAGAGCAGCCGGGTAATGAGATTGATCCTAGATTTTAGGGTTACCTAGCGTCAATGATTCTACAAGTTTTGGGTCTTGCAGATCATATTTAAAGTGATTGGTGCTAATTTCACAGGCACTCTAGTTTAACACTAGTTAATTCTCGCCTAATTTCTAAAGGATTTAGTCTTGAGTGATTTCGGTCTGAGGTGGTACTTAGTCCTTTGTAGCAATGTTTAGTTTAAGTATTGTTCTTCATCACCTAAACTTTAAGATAGTGTCTAATGTGAAAGTACTTAGAAAAAATTAAGGAACAAGGTGGTGAAGGGTGGGATTTGTGAAAGAAATGGGTTCACAAGCGATTTTAGGCTTTGGGACTGAGTTTTGACAAGTTAATAAGGTGTTAGGATCGACCCATTGCCTAAGGACGTCTAATCCCAGGTTGGCAAAAATTCGGGATGTTACATATTTTTTACAAGAAGTAGTTTTCACAAACTGGGCTGCGGAGTGGTTTTTCTGGCATTTCTATTCTTCAATCGGTCATTTCAGTGACTTCCTGTAAGCCAAATCCGGATTTCTAATTTCTATATTTTACATTTCTAAATTGGGTTTTATAGGGAAACTTTTGCATGATTCATAACCCGAATTTGATGTCTAATCGATTGGAATCGGGTTTTTCTATCCTGAATTGGGAATTTGATTTAGCGAAGTTGTAATCCAAACCGGGTTCTGTCATTTTCATCATTTCTAGTCGTGAATTGGGTCTGGAAGGGATTCATTTCACCAATTATTGAAACCCCAACAATACTTCTTGCTAGAAATGATTTTGCTTGAATTTTACGTGGATTTTCTATTCCTGAATTGGGGATTGGACTATGGAGTGATCCTTTGGAGTGAATAATCTAGATTGCGGAGTGATCCTTTTGAGTGAATAATTTGGATTGCGGAGTGATCCTTTTGAGTGAAAATCACAATCCAAACCAGGTTCCGTGATGTATGCCTTTTTTAATTGGGTTTTAGATGGCTTCTTTTGATTAATAATACAAAATCAGAATAATGTTTCTTACTGCAAGTAGTTTCGATGAATCCAATTGCAGTGTTTTTCTGGCATTTCTACTCTTGATTTAGTGCCTTTTCAGTGACTCATTGCGAGCCCAATACGGATTTCTAATATATATATATATATATATCTGAATTGGGTTTTAGAGGGAATTGGCATCATTCACCTTAACCCGAGCTGAATTCTTAATGGAAAGTATTCCTGAATCATAGTCCTGAATTGGATTCTGTGATTTGTATTGTTTCTAGCCCTGAATTGGCTTTGAATAGGATTTATTATTATTATTATTATTATTAGTATTATTATAAATTTCTCAAATCCTGTTTGTTTGAGTCAGAAACATGAATCAAGGCTTGTTTTGTGTAGTTGTTTATCTCACCTATGTTTCTTTATTATGTGGCATTTGCACAAGTTATCATGAGGCAATCTTTTTTTAAAAAAAATGTTTTTCCCTCTTTGTACTTGCTTACTAAATCCAATTAAATTTTCTTAAAATGTCGGACATGGTACACATGTATGAGATCCAAGCTGTCCATCAGGTGTGTCCCACTGTTTAAATGGCATCTACCCAAAAATTGGGCTGTTCACCTATTAAAAGCCCATGATGCTAGAAATGAAAGGATGGTTTACTAAAATTTTCTAACAATCCAATATTTGTTCCACAAACTTTAGCCCAATTGATCAACACATGTTATAAACGTTTCCTGATGGATGGGCTGCTTCCACAAATTTTCTGTTTGAGATTCGTTTCTTCCCCCTTTTTTAGTGCAAATGTATTGTCGATTCAAACTATTGCGCAAAGGCTCATTTCCTTTTCACTCTCAAACCTAAAGAGAAAAAAATTAATTAAATCTCTTCCTTTTCCACCATTTTTCTCATGCCATGTTTTCCTTTTCTCAGTTACTTTTTTAATTTCCACCAATCCAAATACAAGAGAGATGGCTGCAAATTACATGACTCCTCCTATAGGCCCATACTTCCATCCTAAAAAGATTTGCAGAGCCACTAGCAATGCTAAGGTGGACCAGTTCCATGAGAAAATGGCCCTAGTGATTAGCCAGTACCTCCACACTATGTAAAACTTGATTAATATCCTAAAAATGGGCACAATACATCATAGTCATGCCATGGCCAAGCCTTCTCTTTCAATGTCATGTCTCCACCAAAAGGCCAGCTAAATTCTATTTTACATGCATGAATAAATAACACTATTATTATTGTATAGAACACACGCTTTCAAAATGGCAGAGCCAATAGCCAGGACAAGTGTCATTGGCTTTGTTTCTCTCTATCCTCAGAAAAGGGAAGATGTGAGTTCATTCACATTTGATACAATTTGGGTGTAATCTGCCTTTAGTTTTTCTAGTTCTTCCTGGCCTAACTCCCCCTTGGTAGGTTTGGTTAGCACCAAAACATAGCATGTAGGCCTCTTGGTGGCTCCTGCGGTAGCAAGATCCTCCTTCGATGGAACGTATATGTATTGGATTTCAGCTTCACAAGATGGGTACATGTGAGATCACGTCAAGTCGAGAAATGTTTCCAGCTATTACACACAAGATAATGGAAGGAGTGTTTCTGCATCCGTGCAGGTATTATTGTTTGAATGATCTTATTATTCACCAATGGTTGCAATAATTTAGAAACTTGAAATTTTGTTTGTTTTATGACGTCTTTGTTTCAGATTTCTGAATTTGTTTCCACAAAAGCAGATTTTGGATCTGAACTAGCTGTAAGTACTAGAACAGATCTTGAGCCAGGTGATAAGATTAAAGTGCTTAGTCACTCAATCGGTTGTTCTCAATTATTTGTATGAATGTAATGATTAAATGTTTTATATACGTAATGATTGTTTTATTGGTGATAATAAGATGCTCTTCCGCTTGACTTATTAGTTACTTGGTGGCAACAACTTGGGATTAATTACTTACAGCTCCCGTGGATTGCCATGGGCATATTAAGCTAGAGATGCTCTTCGTTTGTTTGCAAACACATGTAACGCCCTGAAAATTGGGGGTCGAGCATAAACTCAACTCCCGAGTTCCAACGCATCACTTATGCAACAAAATGAATGATGATTGAATGTTGTCTATAATAAAGCATTGAACATGAGTGAGATTAAGCCAAAACAGCATATCATACTCCAGAGACAGTTAAATTGCAAGCGGAAGACTGTTGTAGATATATAAAATATTAAAACTATGGTAAGTCTCCAGAGTGTGATAAGGTTACCACGTTAATGAATTACAAGTACAATTCAAATTATACCAAATGTGTAGTGTCATCTAGTCAACATCCTTATAATCCCGTCGATCAAGACACGGCTCGCATGAAGCCGTCAGCACACAGCATACATGAACAAGCATCATTGTCGTCAGAAAGGTCCGGCTCCGCCGCAAGAGTAGCGTCGCCATCTGCAATCAGACAAAGTCCAGTGGGTGTTCGGAACACCGTCCCGTAACGTGGGAGTGAGTAGCTAACTCAGTGGAACAATAAAGCATATGTTAACATGTTATCGACTCAGTCAAGCAGTAATGATAAATCAGTATAATCAAACACTCCTAACTACTCTTATTAATACAAGTATGAATGCAGTCATGATGGATGCCCTCACCGACATACTCCCTCATGCGACACCATCTTACGTTCGCGGCATGCTTGCTTTCCTCAGTGCTCCATATCTTCCAGGCACATGCAATGCATGATGAGCATGATTACCGAGTTGTTATTAGTCCATTTCAAACAGCAGGATTGGGAAACTAAGGTACCTCCCTTGTATCATTCCCAAACATGATCCATTCTAGGGTCGTCAGTCCTAGTTAATCTCATACGATAATGTGTTTCTAGATCGCTGCAAGGGCTGTCAGGGCTGTTACACGGAATCATTGCACCACTCCCCCATCACCTTATCAATACAGGCCTAGTTTATACTCTGTTACTACGGGAAGGCTCATCGCCTCACCGCAGATTTAGAGTATGCTCGAGGTCACTACACCGGGTATGGTTAGGGCTGTTAGGGCTGTTACACGGAATCGTTGCACCACTCCCCCATCACCCATCAAGCAGTGTAGGCCGACAGCTCGAATATAGTGTCCCATACCACCATAATCGGTTCACGAGTCTGGTTGCTCACTGGTCACTACGGGGAGGCAAGTGGCCCCAGCGTAGGCCGACAGCCTGACCACGGTGTCCCATACCACCATGCCCGGCTCATGAGTCTTAGCGGATCGAGGTACCATGGTTAACAGGATTCCACTGGTAAGTTTGGTACCCTAGGTTCAAGCAGTGGTGACCAAGCATGGTGAACATACATTAGACATATTGGGTTATTTGACGGGCCTGACTAGCTCGAGCACACAATCGACTAAACAACATAAAGTGCATAAGCACTTCGCGTGGCCTAACCACTGCCGTCCACTGAAGTACGACTCGGGTTCGTCAAACACATCTTACGTGGCGAAATGAATCTCAACCACGATCTCAAATCTGGTAGCGATTGCCTGGACTATAGACATAGTCTCAAACTCAATCAATCCTTATTTAGAATATGTAGAGTAAAGCATAATAGACAAAGTAAATCAAGCATGTTAACAAGCATATCATAAAGCATGTTATAAAGCATGTTGTAAAACACTATATAAACAAGAATACAAGCACATATGTTTCATAAGTAAGCGGTTAAAGTAAACAACCACATGGAGGAAATCATGCAGGTCTCTAAGGTAGTTGAGAATCCCATCTCAACACCTATCTAAGGCACCATTATCCAAGCACTTACTCTCACAAGCATTTTCACAAACACTTAGAATACACTATTTCAAATGCATAGTGTATGTTAGTAAAACATTTATTAGGGCGAATCCTTTCGCCAAGCATGTATTTTACGCATATATAACATGTTCATACACACATACAGCAAATAGTCATGACAAACACATCTCCAAAATATATACATATACGGTACTTTCTACAATACACTATTTCTACATACATAGTGTATATTAGCAAACATGTATTATGGCAAATCTTTTCACCAAATAAGTATTTTATCCATATACCATATATTCATACAACAAATAATCATGGCAAACACATTTCCAAAATTTATACGTATATGGTATTTCTACGAATACCTAGAATATGTAAAATTCCATATTTTACATCTTTAATCGAAATGGAAAACAAACAGCACTTTGTACATATGCAATTGCATACAGATCATGAATATATCATTATCTGACATTGAAAGGGTTGAACCATAACCTATACACCTAAAGTCTGCACCTTTTGTCGTAGAATCGTAACGGAGTCGGTAGATTCGCTAGGCTTTCGTATACGGCAATTTGGTAGCCTAAAGAATGAAATAAGTTAGCTATTTCATAACCTACAACCTATCCAACCCCCAAACAGATTAGGGTTAGAGTTTCTTACCTAGAAACGAAGTCGGAATCACCGGGAAAGCGATAAGAACGGAGTGGCGCAGCTTGTGTAGTGGCAGGGAATAGTAGTTGGGAGGTTCTCCCACTTCTCTCTCACTTTCTCTCTCTTTTCTCTCTTCTTTCTCTAGGGTTTCTCTCAAATTCGTATGGCTGCAATGAGAGAGGGTTTAAGGTCCTTATATAGCCTAAAAACTCACCGAAATAGACTCCAGGTCAAAGTATATTTAGGTTATAACCAAAGCGGACCTGTTCCAGCTCAACGAAGGACTTCTGGCGGGCCTCCTTGAGCCAAAGGTCGACTTAAGCTCACCGACACCGGATCTACATTTAGTTAAGTTTTCGTTTCAGTCGGGATTCCAGATCACGCGTGGCGGGCCAGTTTCAGTTCAACGGTCAGTGGATCTCGAACGGAGATTCCGAGTACATGGATATGTGTATGAAATTTCTCCTGATCCGAGGGTGTAAGTTGGTCTGATTCTGACGGTCTGGTTGCTTAAAACTGATCTACAAGCGAGAGGTGCCAGATTACTATTTGAGATATTTATTTGTGAAGAAATTCAAGTGTTTTCACACTCCTCGCTCCGGACTCAAGCGAATTACACTAGGACACTATCTGGATTTGATTTCCAAGATGGTTGTTAAGCCCAGCAAGGCGGTCTTAATTCCTTAACTTCGTGTTAATCAGACTTCCGACGTGCGGTCCAGATCTGATACGGAGTTTTGAGATGCTCCCGAGAGCAGCCGGGTAATGAGATTGATCCTAGATTTTAGGGTACCCTAGCATCAATGATTCTACAAGTTTTGAGTCTTGCAGATCATATTTAAAATTATTGGTGCTAATTTCACAGGCACTCTAGTTTAACACTAGCTAAATCTCGCCTAATTTCTAAAGGATTTAGTCCTGAGTGATTTCGGTCTGAGGTGGTACTTAGACCATTGTAGCAATGTTTAGTTTAAGTATTGTTCTTCATCACTTAAACTTTAAGATAGTGTCTAATGTGAAAGTACTTAGAAGGATTTAAAGAACGAGGTAGTGAAAGGTGAGATTTGTGAAGAAAATGGTTTTGAAAAGGGATTTGAGGCTTTAATTGAGTGTTTGGGAAGTTAAACCGGTGTTAGAATTGACCCATCGCCTAAGGACGTCTAATTCCAGGTTGGGAAAAATTCAGGCTGTCACAATCTACCCCCCTTAAAACAAAATTTCGTCCCTGAAATTGGCTAAGGGTAATAAAAAAAGATTTAATTATTTCTTTTGCCTAAGTTTTATTGATTTCGAGTTTCTACGCGTGGTAGGGCATATACTAGTCTGGTTCATTTTAGTCTACCCCCCTTAAAACTTAATTCTTTATCTATTTCTCATACCCTGATGGTTTGCTACAATTTATTTCTTTACCTATTTGGAGTCTTGATGATAATTCCCAATTATTTAGAGTAAGATAGTTGTTTTCATTGTTTAACCAGCACGGAGAGACGATTGTAGTGGGCTTGATCCCGATACATTGATCATCTACCTTGCCAGGGTAGAAGGCTCATCGTATCCCTTCCTAATCCTGATAGATCCTGGTCTTCTGCTCGGCTAAGCAGTGAGTCCGTTGGCAATCGCCCAGGATTGAGAATTGGGTCAAGTCGCGAATGCTTCGCAGTTGTATATTTCAGTAACTCCATAGTCCGATCACTCTAAAAGCTTAGGGATTGCCCATCACAGGAAGGTTCAAATTGTCTATTTCTAAGGTTGCCCCTTAGGTCTTAGTGTAAGAGAGTCCTCGTTATTATCTATGTCCAAGGGAATGGTGAATCAAATCTTACTAGGCCATCCTAAAACGGTTTCTCATAGTAGAACTTGCTAGGGCTTCTATAATGTTCGTATTCAACGAGCACAGTTTCGATCCTGGGCCAATGGGGTAGGGTCCACCACGCTTTCGCTGCGCTACCCAGATCAAAGAGGTGTATAAACTGACTTAACTAGATTGGGCTTATAATTTTTCAAGATCTATGTCCTGATCCGTATGTCGGAACAAGGTGTAGTCTAGGACCTATCCTTGACATGAAATGAGATACGACCTCCCGAAACGTCGGTCTTGGTACCTAGGATTATAGAAAGGAGCTATCACTGATGGGTGTTGTGGTAGATTTCAAGGACGGATGTGAGTTTGTGGCAAGCTGCCTAATTCAACTAAGGACTTTTATTACAATCTCAACTTACCCTATTTATTCCTATCTAATTTATTACAGTAAGATAATTTATACGTTATTAGTACAAAAGGTATTTGGACAAAATAGGTTAACGGGCAAACTAGGGACCTAATTCCTACTTGTCTGTTGCCCATTTGGGAAATTCCTTGGGCCTAAAAAAGAAAATCTCTATTGGCTATATGTTCTTAATACTTTCCAAAGACGAAGTAATAAACTTGTAATTGGAAGTGGTTGGGCCAACACGGAAGGAAAGTTGTGTAGTAGGTCTGAGTTAGATACATGGACCTTCTGCCTCGTGAAGACAGAAAATCGTCGTATCAGTTCTTAATCGTAGTGATCCCGACCTTCTGCTTGATCAGAGCATAGAGTTCATTGGTAACGACCAGGATTGAGAATTCGATTCAAACCGCGAATGCCTCGCTTAGATATAGTTTCTCTACTCCGTGTTCCCGATTGTACTAAGTCCTTGAGAAGGCAATTCTAAGGGGTGTATTGATTTGACCTAACATTAAACCCAAGGGATATAGAAGTTTCCTCTGAGTGTGACTAGTTACTAATTAAACAAGCCTCCTAAGAGTTGTTAAAGAAGCCTATGAGTACCAAGGGGATTTAATGAAGGAACGGGGTCTCGCTCCAACCTAATCAAGTCAACTAACTAATTTATCTACATTCCTTAGTATAACCAACCAATAGTTATAATCCAAAGTCTATGCTTCTACACTAGATGATTTCACATCATTTCTAATACAGGAAGGGTTTTATCACTTAGGGTCGAAGTTGTCTAATTGGAACTGAGTTGCCTGCACTTGACTTTCACTACGCTCGAGCATTTCACACATGTTCATACTCGCTAAGAAGATCCTGGGGTTTACATTATTAATTTGTTGGATTTCCTATACGGTCAGGTCTGTCGTAAACTAGGAGCACCACCCTAGGTCCAAAACTCTAAGGGTCATTAAATGGGATTACATTGCCAATCCTACCTCGGGATTGGAAGTGGCATGGTTGGTAGGAGGGTGGGTGGGGATTAATTTTATAGGCTTTGGAAAATGAGTCTTGTGTGGGAAAGTGTGAAATGGAATTTTCAAATCCCATGATGATGAATTTCTAAGTGAAATTTGAAAGGAAATCTCAAAAGTTACCTTTAATTGCATACATTCCAAACATGGTGTTGGAAACCATGGGATACACTCAATCTAGGGACTCTACCTTGCACATATATTTATTATTATTTTTACAATTTCATCCATCTTAAACTCACCTAATGCAATTTGGACGAATGGGCCCTAAACGTCCTTAAACATCTAAAACATTCTACCAACTACTACACCCATCAACATGAAAACAAAAACATCCTAAGACGGTAACCCATGCAAACTACAAGACAACAATATAGATGATTAGGCCCCCAAGAAAATGGCCGTACAAGCTCGGAAGAGCCATGGAAAATGAGGATAAGGGGAAACGGGGGCTGGAGTTTTTGGTTCTCCACGAGTTTGAACCACAAAAGGGATTGTGAAGGCCCAAAAGACAGTGATTGAAGATGAAAAATGGAAAGGTAGGATGGGTTAGGGAGCTTACACGTTTTTGAGCTCCAAATGGGGCATATAAGATCCCAAATGAGAGAAAGTGAAAAGGGTAGGGGGTAGGTACTGCTGTGAATTATGGAAGGGTATAGGTTGTGATAGAAAATGATGGAATAGGTAATTGGAGGGACGGTTGGAGAGAGAAAACATAAATTTTGAAGGAAAGGGAGAGCTTGGAGGGGTGTTTGAGAGAGAGGGCAAAACGAACATGAAATAGGGGCCCCCACACAATTCCGCGGACCCCACACATGTCCTGAGGTCTGGCCGACCCTGACCATCCCCAGCCAGACCATCCTGGCCCAATGGGACCGCGGTCGACTGCGGTGACCGTGGTTCCACCGCGGTCCCCTGGACTATTTTGGGGGTGATTCCGTCCCATGAACTTGAAACAGACATATCTTGCAAACCGGGATGAGTTGTTTGACGTGCAATATATGGATTTGGGGTAGAAGGAGCTGATTTATCTAAATAACCTATTTATTTTATGAAATTATAAACTCTTAATGGTAAAAGATCCATTTTAGTCATATCTTTACTATTTATAGTTAATTTTTGTTTAAGTATTGTTCTTAATCATTTATACTTTAGGTTTAGTGTTTAATATAAAATTTCTAAGAAAATTTTGAACAATAAGTCGGTGAAAGGTGAGATTTTGAAGGAATTGGATAAAACGGGGTTTTAGGCTTTGAGATTAAGTGTAAGGTGTTGTGGTTGACCCACAACCTAAGGACATTCATTTCTAGGGAACGACTCAAACCCGTTGATTGACTGCCTAGAAGCGACTTAGGTCGTTTCATGAGACCAAAGATACGTTATCAACTCAATTACCATATAGTCTCACCTGTCAGCGAAACTTGGGATTCAAACATAGTTTCTAGGTTTTATCGCCCCCTTCCTAATTCAGAGTGTGTCGGCGTGCATCGTGTTACCATAACCCAGGCCCGGTTTAATCCAAATCATGTTCTGATACCATCTTGTAACACCCTGAAAATCGGGGAGTCGTGCATAAACTCAACTCCCGAGTTCCAACGCATCACTTATGCAACAAAATGAATGATGATTGAATGTTTTCTGTAATAGAGCATTGAACATGAGTGAGAATAAGCCAAAATAGCATATCATACTCCAGAGACAGTTAAATTGCAAGCGAAAGACTGTGATAGATATATAAAATATAAAAACTATGGGAAGTCTCCAGAGTGTGATAAGGTTACCAGGTTAATGAATTACAAGTACAATTTAAATTATACCAAATGTGTAGTGTCATCTAGTCAACATCCTTATAATCGGCTCGCATGAAGCCGTCAGCACACAGCATACACGAACAAGCATCATTGTCGTCATAAAGGTCCGGCTCTGCCGCAAGAGTAGCGTCGCCATCTGCAATCAGACAAAGTCTGGTGGGTGTTCGGAACACCGTCCCGTAACGTGGGAGTGAATAGCTAACTCAGTGGAACAATAAAGCATAGGTTAACATGTTATCGACTCAGTCAAGCAGTAATGATAAATCAGTATAATCAAACACTCCCAACTACTCTTATTAATGCAAGTATGAATGCAGTCATGATGGATGCCCTCACCGACATACTCCCTCATGCGACACCATCTTACGTTCGCGGCATGCTTGCTTTCCTCAGTGCTCCACATCTTCCAGGCACATGCAATGCATGATGAGCATGATTACCGAGTTGTTATTAGTCCATTTCAAATAGCAGGATTGAGAAACTAAGGTACCTCCCTTGTATCATTCCCAAACATGATCCATTCTAGGGTCGTTAGTCCTACTTAATCTCATACGATAATGTGTTTCTAGGTCGCTGCAAGGGCAGCCAGGGCTGCTACACGGAATCGTTGCACCACTCCCCCATCACCTTATCAATACAGGCCTAGTTTATACTCTGTTACTACGGGAAGGTTCATCGCCTCACCGCAGATTTAGAGTATGCTCAAGGTCACTACACCGGGTAGGGTCAGGGCTGCTAGGGCTGTTACACGGAATCGTTGCACCCATCACCCATCACCCATCAAGCAGTGTAGGCCGATAGCTCGAATATAGTGTCTCATGCCACCATAATCTGCTCACGAGTCTGGTTGCTCAGTGGTCACTACGGGGAGGCACGTGGCCCCAGCGTAGGCCTACAGTCCGAGCACGGTGTCCCATACCACCATGCCCAGCTCATGAGTCTTAGCAGATCGAGGTACCATGGTTGACGGGATTGCACTGGTAAGTTTGGTACCCTAGGTTCAAGCAGTGGTGACCAAGCATGGTGAACATACATTAGACATATCGGGTTATTTGACGGGCCTGACTATCTCGAGCGCACAATCAACTGAACGACATGAAGTGCATAAGCACTTCGCGTGGCCTAACCACCACCGTCCACTGAAGTACGACTCGGGTTCGTGAAACACATCTTACGTGGCGAAATGAATCTCAACCACGATCTCAAATCTGGTACCGATTGCCTGGACTATAGACATAGTCCCAAACTCAATCAATCCTTATTTAGAACATGTAGAGTAAAGCATAATAGACAAAGTAAATCAAGCATGTTAACAAGCATATCATAAAGCATGTTATAAAGCATGTTATAAAGCATGTTGTAAAACACTATATAAACAAGAATACAAACACATATGTTTCACAAGTAAGCGGTTAAAGTAAACAACCACATGGAGGAAATCATGCAAGTCTTTAAGGTAGTTGAGAATCCCATCTCAACACCTATCTAAGGCACCATTATCTAAGCACTTACTCTCACAAGCATTTTCACAAACACTTAGAATACACTATTTCAACATACATAGTGTATGTTAGTAAAACATGTATTAGGGCGAATCCTTTCACCAAGCAAGTATTTTACGCATATATAACATGTTCATATAACAAATAGTCATGGCAAACACATCTCCAAAATATGTACATATATGGTACTTTCTACAATACACTATTTCTACATACATAGTGTATATTAGCAAACATGTATTATGGCGAATCTTTTTGCCAAATAAGTATTTTATACATATACCATATATTCATACAACAAATAATCATGGTAAACACATTTCCAAAATTTATACGTATACGGTATTTCTACGAATACCTAGAATATGTAAAATTCCATATTCTACATCTTTAATCGAAATGGAAAACAAACAGCACTTTGTACATGTGCAATTGCATGCAGATCATGAATCTATCATTATCTGACATTGAAAGGGTTGAAAACCATAACCTATACACCTAAAGTCCGCACCTTTTGTCGTAGAATCGTAACGGAGTCGGTAGATTCACTAGGCTTTCGTATACGACAGTTTGGTAGCCTAAAGAATGAAATAGGTTAGCTATTTCATAACCTACAACCTATCCTACCCCAAAACAGATTAGGGTTAGGGTTTCTTACCTAGAAACGAAGTCGGAATCGCCAGGAAAGCGATGAGAACGGAGTGGTGCAGCTTGTGTAGTGGCAGGGAATAGTAGTTGGGAGGTTCTCCCACTTCTCTCTCACTTTCTCTCTCTTTTCTCTCTTCTCTCTCTAGGGTTTCTCTCAAATTCGTATGGCTGCAATGAGAGAGGGTTTAAGGTCCTTATATAGCCTAAAAACTCACCGAAATAGACTCCAGGTCAAAGTATATGTAGGTTATAACCAAAGCAGACCTGTTCCAGCTCAACGAAGGACTTCTGGCGGGCCTCCTTAAGCCAAAGGTCGGACTTAAGCTCACCGACATCGGATCTACGTTTAGTTAAGTTTTCGTTTCTGTCGAGATTTTAGATCACGCGTGGCAGATCAGTTTCAGTTCAATGGTCAGCAGATCTCGATCGGAGATTCCGAGTACATGGATATGTGTATGAAATTTCTCCTGATCCGAGGGTGTAATTTGGTCTGATTCTGACAGTCTGGTTGCTTAAAACTGATCCGCAAGCGAGAGGTGCGAGATTACTATTTGAGATATTTATTTGTGAAGAAATTCAAGTGTTTTCACACTCCTTGCTCCAGACTCAAGCGAATTACACTAGGACACTATCTGGATTTGATTTCCGAGATGGTTGTTAAGCCCAGCAAGGTGGTCCTAATTCCTTAACTTCGTGTTAATCAGACTTCCGACGTGCGATCTAGATCTGATACGGAGTTTCGAGATGCTCCCGAGAGCAGCTGGGTAATGAGATTGATCCTAGATTTTAGGGTACCCTAGCGTCAATGATTCTACAAGTTTTGGGTCTTGTAAATCGTATTTAAAACGATTGGTGCTAATTTCACAGGCACTCTAGTTTAACACTAGCTAAATCTCGCCTAATTTCTAAAGGATTTAGTCCTGAGTGATTTCGGTCTGAGGTGGTACTTAGACCATTGCAGCAATGTTTAGTTTAAGTATTGTTCTTCATCACCTAAACTTTAAGATAGTGTCTAATGTGAAAGTACTTAGAAGGATTTAAAGAACGAGGTAGTGAAAGGTGAGATTTCTGAAGAAAATGGTTTTGAAAAGGGATTTGAGGCTTTAATTGAGTGTTTGAGAAGTTAAACCGGTGTTAGAATTGACCTATCGCCTAAAGACGTCTAATTTCAGGTTGGGAAAAATTCAGGCTATTACAACACAGCTGGAGTTCATTTGATCAGATGCATTGTAAAATTACCTTTTAGATGCCCAAGAGCACCCAACTAAGGTAATTTTAATAACACTAGCAGAAATGCCAAGTGTACTTGTTAGAGTGCTTTTTAAAGGTGCACTTGCCTCACACGTATTAGATAGGACCTCACTGTTTGGATTCCATGCATTTAAATTCATGTAAGAGAGAAGACTTTATCTAACCAATTTGAAGCATCCACAAGTCGAATCTCTGGCTCCATTCCTCCACAAATTGGGAATCTACAAGATCTAGTTAAGTTGTCGTTGTTCCATAACAATTTGACTGGTCCAATTCCTCCTGCTTTGGGTAATTTGACCATGCTCAAAATTTTGTATTTTTCCAATCAACAATGTTGTTGTAGACATTTCTGAAACCATACATATCTGCATTTTAAAAAAAAAAATTGATCTTGGTATGTTCATAGGTATTATTTTGGTTAGCTTCATTATGGCTTACATTACTAAACATGAAATGCAAATTTATTGACCAGAACCAAAGACTTCTGCCTCCACTTCTTTTTTCGGTACATTGGCATATATGATGTGTTACCCATACAAGCTCTCATTGTAGTCCAAAAGATCAGTTATTGAATGGTCCTTAGGCATGCTGATTGATGTAAATTTGGCCCATTTTTTCAGACTAATGCAACGCAGAAATTTAGAAACTGTGACTTTTGAGCTATAGGCATGCTTCATGGTGGGACACTAGATGAATGGATGGAAGATCCTGCTAAAATCACTCATGCAGCGGGCCCCTGGGGGATGATCCTGTTTGGAAAGACAGATTAAATGTCACTACACCAATATCACAAAATTGGAATGGATATATTTTTGGTTTAAGAATGGCTGCTAAGAATGGTTTAAGCTTTCAAGTTGTCCCTGGTTTATTAGCGAATGTTGCCATCTAATCATCTTGCTCTATGTCAGAATGTGTCCATTTGGGTGATTTGGTTTATGAATTTTCTTTTATTAGTGGCACTTTTTGAGCCTTTCTTTGATATCTTATTTGAACTTCATGCCATTGTATGTGTATCTTGTCATGTATCAGCTAGGGTGGTAACTAACCGAACATCAAGATATTTGAAGGGCTTTGGGTTTGTCACATGCCCTATTATTGAAGAGATGGAGCAGGGCATAAAGGGAATGGATGGTCAGGTAATTGCTCATTGCCTAGGGCCTGCAATGTTCCTCATTACTTTCAGATGTGTTGCACTGGTTTGTACCAATCAACACTCAATGTCTTTAAACGTGCTTTGGTTGCTGCAGCTACATTATTGATAAAGCCGGCAACCCCCTTCTATTTTGGTATTTATCAATGGTAAGACATTGTTTTCTAGGTGTAACCCATATATATGATGAATAAATGGGATGATTTTTACACTAGGTGATCCTCATAGTGGGCCAACGTATTGAAAGTTTTGGATGTTACATTCACTTAATAGGTTGGAAGTTATATGTTGGATGTTACATCTATGGGATAAGGGTTCCCGGAATAAAACACAGAAGAAGAAAGGAAAACGAAGTATTGAAGATAGCATTCTATCTTTCTTCAATATCTTTGGTGTAGGTCTTTGGGTTCATCAAGTCAGCAAGCTGACTCAGTTGACCCGATGAGATTTTGAGCTGAGTCATCAGGTTCAGGAATGCAAGCCTCAGTTTGGTGTAGGTTTTATGCTACCCTGTTTTCAGATATTGAGTCATCAGATTTTTTTTCTGGTAGTGAGCGTATTTCATTTCAGGCTGGTTAACTGTCATGTAGACCATATATTTTTTGTTAAATAAAATGAAATTGCTGCTGAGCCTGAGGATGCGGATGAGGCTGGGGCTTGCAGCCTGGCTACACGTGATTCAAATATGCTTTCTTTCCTTTATATTATGATTTAGATGTGTATAGATATTCTATGAGTTTTTGCAATCCACGCATTTGAATCATCATTTATGCTTATGATTTTAATGCACCAAAAACCACCCATGCAATCTTAGACCTGCAAATGCGTCAGCATATCAAGCTCATGGACTTGACATGGATATGTTTGATGTCGCCTAGGTGTATAACCAGTTGTCCATTCCAATGTTACCAAGATCACCAACCCACCTCATTCTTTTTGACAAAAAAGAAAATGAAAAAGAAAAAAAGGTGGCACTTCTAGCAGTCATAGATATTACTGTCCTCAGCCCCTAGAGTCTGCATTTGAATGTTCTGATTTCTTTGTGCATGCAGTTTTTTTCCATTGAATTCAATATCAGTGAGTTTCTCAAATGTAGGATGTTTTGTTAGCAGTGATTTCTTTGGTCTGATTCCTTTTACTTTATACTAATGTTTTTATTCTCAAAGTTTAATTTATCTATTTCATGATGGTGTTTTCTCATAGGATGTAAGCTCTGGTCGAGGACTACATTTTCAGTGGAGGCATTTTCTCTATGTCGGTATTTCAGTATACTAATGAGGAAAAAAGCTCTCAAGGTTAGTTCATTTCCACTTAAAACATCGAATAACTAGATAAATCAGCTGGTATGTACATTGCTCACTTGTGCGATACTACCCAAACTACACTTCTGTTTTGCTGTTGATTTATAAGTTTGATCTGGAACTGCAGATATTTCCATGGGATGTGTCTCGCATTTGAGCATCAACGTAAGGAAAAGCAATCCCAACAAAAACAAGACTGATTTAATTCCATCTTCAATAGGCAACAAGGTGCATTCTTACACACACTTCTTATTGTAATTGGCACATTCTTGAACATGTTTATTTTAAAATTTCGATGCATTGAATTGTGAAAGGATTTATGACTTTGAAAATGAAAGAGAGAGGCTCATTATGGAGAAGGACGCAGTCATTCAAGAGCATGCTTCCCTGGAAAATAATTGGTTTCTTTACAGACATAGATAAACAGCCTCACTGCAGAAGTAGATAACCTTACAAGCAAGGTGCTTAAACTTACAATCTAACCCTTTTTGCTGAACAAAAAATGCACGCGTCTGTATTGCCTTTTCTATTGCAAGTTAGTTCCGTAAAGAAGGAATGTGATCAAGCCCAATCTGAGCTCAATTTGAGTCATTCAAAGATGAAAGAATGTGACGCTGAGATCAATGCCATTGTCAAGGAGCAACAGAAGTTTCAACATAAAATTAGTGATGCAAATGTTGAGAGGAAAAAATTAGAAAATGAGGTACTTGCAGTGGTTATTCTGTTCCTATTTTATTTTACTTGCTTGATCTATGAAATTGTGTATGTGTTCTTGATAGAAACCCACTCTTTCCTATTCACACAGATTAAGCGAATGGAGATGGAACAGAAAGATCGCTCCCTAAAGGTAGATAAACTACTAGAAAGGCATAGTTGGATTGCAGCTGAGAAACAATTATTTGGAAAAAGTGGGACAGATTATGACTTCTCATCTCATGATCCTCGTAAATCAAGGGAGGAGCTTGAGAAACTTAAAGTTGAACAATCTGGGTGTGTGATTAGATTACTTATTGTGTTGTTTCCTGTGCTTCTTTGTTTTTTTTTTTTCCATGATAATGAAATAGTATGATTCAACACCTAATTAATGTTTGGTTTTGCATTTTTTTTGAAAGAAGAAGGTTAATGGACATGCATCTTAGTTAATCTGATTGATTGCTTTCAGCCTTGAGAAGAGGGTCAACAAAAAAGTTATGGCAATGTTCGAGAAAGCTGAATATGAATACAATAACTTATTATCCAAGAAAAATATCATTGAGGTATATTGCTTTATTTCTCAGCCTGTAAAGGATCTCATCTTTTTTTTTTTAATTGAATTTGTTTATGTCTGAAGTTGTTTGTTGACTGTATTCTTCTCTTGCTTAGAATGATAAGTCAAAAATCAAGAAGGTGATTGTAGAGCTTGATGAAAAGAAGAAGGAAACACTAAAAGTTACTTGGGTTAAAGTGAAGAAGTGAGTCAACACTTCTCTGCTCTCATGTTTCAGTTCATATTTTGTGCTTTCTAGTTGAAAATCCAGAATGCCATTTACTTTTGTTGGTATATTTCAGCGAAAGAAATTTCCTTTTCGGATTATGTTAGTGTGCGTGATTTCAGCGTTTCAGATGGCTGAAACTATGGCCCAAATTATATTATCCGGCTTCCTTGAATCCCTGGATCAGACGAATTCGGTGGATCCCGGGGATAGGCCGTGTTTATGTATTTGCTCGAAATTAATGGAGTAAACCCGGATGTGCGTCGGAGCTATCCGGATGAGCGGAGGTCCCTAAAAGGTGGGAACCGCTATTATGACCATGATGAAGCTGTCCATTTCCTATGGACAACATTGGAGGGGCCTGACCATTTGGATAGGTCGTGTTTATGTATTTGCTCAAAATTAATGGAACAGACCCGGATGTGCGTCGAAGCTATCTGGATGAACGGGGGTCCTTGGAAGGTGGGAACTGCTATTATGACCATGATGAAGCTGTCTATTTCCTATGGACAACATTGGAGGGGCCTGGCCATTTAGACAAGCCGTGTTTATATCTATATTTGCAGGGACCACACCCTTAACCTAAAACTCAAACATAAACTCGATCTCGAACCCGAATCCAATTTCCTAAACCTAAACCTTAACGTATTCTCAAATCCCTAAAGCTAAACTTACACCTAATCCTAATCTCAACTCCCTAACCTAAACCTAAACCTAACTTGAAAACCCAAACCTATACCCGAACCCGAACCCGAACCCGATTTCCTAAACCTAAACTTATAACCTTAATCTAAACCTATTCTCAAATCCTAAAACCTATAACCTAAACCTAAACCTAACCTAAACCTAAACCTTAACCTATTCTCAATTCCCTAAACCGTAACCTATAACCTAACCTAAACCTAAACCTATAACCTACACTTATAACCTATAACCTAAAACCTAAAACCTAAAACCTAAAACCTAAATGTATTCTCAAATCCTTAAACCTAAACCTACACCTAATCTTAATCTCAACTCCTTAACCTAAACCTAAACTTGAAAACCCAAACCTAAACCCGATCCCGATTTCCTAAACCTAAACCTTAACCTATTCTCAATTCCCTAAAGCTATAACCTATAACCTAAGCCTAAACCTAAAACCTAAATGTATTCTCAAATCCCTAAACCTAAACCTACACCTAATCATAATCTCAACTCCTTAACCTAAACCTAAACTTGAAAACCCAACCTAAAACCCAAATCTGAACCCGAACCCGATTTCCTAAACTTAAACCTTAACCTATTCTCAATTCCCTAAACCGTAACCTATAACCTAACCTAAACCTAAACCTATAACCTACACTTATAACATAAACCTAAACCTGTAACCTTAACCTAAACGTAAAACCTAAACTTAAACCTAAACCTGATCCCGAACTCGAATCTGAATCCCTAAATCCTTAGCCTAAACCTAAAACCCAAACGTAAACCCGATCTCGAACCCGAACCTAATTTCCTATACCTAAACCTTAACATATTCTCAAATCCATAAACTTAAACCTACACCTAATCCTAATCTCAACTCCCTAACCTAAACCTAAACTTGAAAACCCAAACCTAAACTCGATCCCGAACCCAAACACGATTTCCTAAACCTAAACTTATAACCTTAACCTAAACATATTCTCAAATCCCAAAACCTATAACCTAAACCTAAACCTTAACCTATAAACTAAAACCTAAACCTAAATGTATTCTCAAATCCCTAAACCTAAACCTACACCTAATCCTAATCTCAACTCCCTAACCTAAACCTAAACCTAAACTTGAAAACCCAAACCTAAACCCAATCCCGAACCTGAACCCGATTTCCTAAACCTAAACCTTAACCTATTCTCAATTCCTTAAAGCTATAACCTATAACCTATAACATATAACCTTAACCTAAACCTATAACATATAACCTTAACCTAAACCTATAACCTAAACCTATAACCTTAACCTAAACCTATAACCTAAACCTAAACCTTAACCTAAACCTCAACCTATAACCTAAACCTAAACCAAAACCTATAAACTGAACCTTAACCCATAACCTATAACCTATAACCGATAACTTAACCTTAACCTAAACCTAAAACCTAAACCTAAACTTAAACCTATAACCTAAAACCTGAACCTAAACCTAAATGTACTCTCAAATCCCTAACCTAAACCTACACCTAATCCTAATCTCAACTCCCTAACCTAAACCTAAACCTAAACTTGAAAACCCAAACCTAAACCTGATCCCGAACCCGAACCTGATTTCCTAAACCTAAACCTTAACCTATTCTCAATTCCCTAAAGCTATAACCTATAACCTACACCTAACCTAACCTAAACCTATAACCATAACCTAAACCTAAAACCTAAACCTGAACCTAAAACCTAAATGTATTATCAAATCCTTAAACCTAAACCTACACCTAATCCTAATATCAACTCCTTAGCCTAAACCTAAACTTGAAAACCCAAACTAAACCCGATCTCAAACCCGAACCTGATTTCCTAAACCTAAACCTTAACCTATTCTCAATTCCCTAAAGCTTTAACCTATAACCTATAACCTAAACCTAAACCTTAACGTATTCTCAATTCCCTAAAGCTTTAACCTATAACCTATAACCTATAACCTAAACCTAAACCTTAACCTAAACCTAAACCTATAACCTTAACCTAAACCAAAACCTATAACCTTAACCTTAACCTATAACCTATAACCTATAACCTAAACTTATAACCTATAACCTAACCTTAACCTAAACCTAAACCTAAACCTAAACCTAAACCTAAACCTAAAACCTAAAACCTAAATGTATTCTCAAATCCCTAAACCTAAACCTACACCTAATCCTAATCTCAACTCCCTAACCTAAACCTAAACCTAAACTTGAAAACCCAAACCTAACCCGATCTCAAACCCGAACCCGATTTCCTAAACTAAACCTTAACCTATTCTCAATTCCCTAAAGCTTTAACCTAAACCTAACCTAAACCTAAACCAAAAACCTAAACCAAAACCAAAACCTAAACCTATAACCTTAACCTAAACCTAGGTTTTGAGTTTAAAAGTCCATCCTAGGTTTAAACACATTACTTATGTTGGATTTTGTAACATCCTGAAAAATTGAGGGTCGAGCATAACTCAACTCTCGAGTTTCCAGAACATCACTTATGTAACATAGATAATGATGATTGAATGTTGTCTGCATTAATGTATTGAACATGAGTGAGATTAAGCCAAAACAGCATATCATACTCCAGAGACAGTTAAATTGCAAGCGGAAGACTGTAATAGATATATAAATTATATAAAAACTGTGGTGAGTCTCCAGAGTGTGATAACATTACCAGGTTAAATAATTACAAGTACAATTCTAAAATATACTAATGTGTAAGTGTAATGTCTTCTATCCCAAGTACCATCGCCCCGTCAATACAGTACCAGGTCTTCAGAGACCCGTCAGAGAGTTACATGTAGGAGAACTCTTCCTCGACATCATAGTAGTAGTCTGGCTCTGCTTCAGGAGTAGCGTAGCCATCCGCAATCAGACAAAGTCTGGTGGGTGTTCGGAACACCGTCCCGTAACGTGGGAGTGAGTGATCAACTCAGTGGAACAATAAAGCATAGGTTAACATGTTATCAATTCAGTCAAGCAGTAATGATAAAGCAATAAAATCAAACACTCCTAACTACTCTTATTAATGCAAGTATGAATGCAGTCATGATGTATGCCCTCACCACACCCTCCCTCGTGCGACACCATCTCACGTTCGCGGCATGCTTTCATCCCTCAGTGCTCCACATCTTCCAGGCACATGCAATGCATGATGAGCATGATTACCGAGTTATTATTAGTCCATTTCAAACAGCAGGATTGGGAAACTAAGGTACCTCCCTTGTATCATTCCCAAACATGATCCATTCTAGGGTCGTCAGTCCTAATTAATCTCAGACGATGGTGTGTTTTCTAGGTCACTGCAAAGGCTGCCAGGGTTGTTACGCACAAAGGTTACACCACTCCCTCATCATCTCTTTAACGATTCATCACTATACAGAAACACGCCTAGTTCATACTCCATACACCGCGACAAAACTCTAAGGCTCACCGTGATTCTAGAGTATGCTCGAGGTCACTACAAAGGGCTGCCAGGGCTGTTGCTCGCATTCGTTGCACCACTCCCCCATCACATTATCAATGTAGGCCAACAGCACGAATATAGTGTCCCATACCACCATAATCGGCTCACGAGTTTGGTTGCTCACTGGTCACTACGGGGAGGCACGTGACCCCAGCGTAGGCCGACAGCTCGACCACGGTGTCCCATACCACCATGCCCGGCTCATGAGTCTTAGCGGATCAAGGTACCATGGTTAAAAGGGATTCCACTGGTAAGTTTGGTACCCCAGGTTCAAGCAGAGGCGTCCAAACATAGTGAACATACATAAGACAGATCGTGTTACTTGACAAGCTCGGCTAGCTCGAGTGCACATCAAGTTGAACGATATGAAGCGCATGAGCACTTCGTGTGGCCAACCACTATCGCCAACCCAAGTACGACTCGAGTTCGTCGAACACATCTCACGTGGCAAATGAATCACAGCCACGAATTCAACTCTGGTACCGATTGTCTGGACTATAATCATAACACCAAACACAATTAATTGCAGATAGATAAAGCAGTAGTGGATCAAGATTCAACTCATACAATCAAGGTCTGGTATTATCCGTTTAGGGCTGTCAGGGCTGTTGCACGCATTCGTTGCTCCACTCCCCCATCACCCATGACGAATCATACAACGTAAATATGGATTTAAACATATGCATTACATAGATAAAATTATAAAAGCAGTTGAGCATGTTATGAAGCATAACACAAGCATGAGTTTGTACATGTTCAATTCCTAATCACACAACTATCCAAGAAATCATACACATAGTTAAAAGAGGTTGAGAATCATATCTCAACACCCTTATACATTACAATTGCTAACTACTACTCATTCAAACATTTTAACAAACACTTTAAAAATACATACATCAACATACATGACATATGTTGATCACATAGGCATTAGGCCAAATCCTTTCACTAGGGAGTTGCCCCAATCATAACACGCGTACACCCACGGTGGATAGTCATGGCAAGCAGGAATCCAAGTTTCATATTCATTCAGTTATTTCCACAAACACTTGGGCCACATATTTTAATATAAGTAGTGAATATTGGCCGTGGCGTGATTTAGGGCAAATCCTTTCGTCAAAGGGGGATCGCCAATACAACAATCATATATCCATGACAATTAGTCATGGCGAGCACGAATGAGAATTCTATACTCATTTGGTCATTTTCACAAACACATAGAATACACTATTACAACATACATGGTGTATGTTAGCAAAACATGTATTAAGGCTATCCTTTCGCCAAGCAAGTATTTTACGCATATATAATATATTTATACAACAAATAATCATGGCAACCACATCTCTAAAATATATATGTATACGGTACTTTCTACAATACAGTATTTCTACATAGTGTATATTAGTAAAACATGTATTTAGGCGAATCCTTTCGCTAAATAAGTATTTTATCCATATATCGTATATTCATACAACAAATAATCATGTCAAACACATTTCTAAAATTTATACGTATACGGTATTTTCTACGAATACCTAGAATATGTAAAATTTCATAATCTACATCTTTAATCGAAACAGAAAACAGAAAGCACTGTGTACATGTGCAATTGCATGCAGATCATAAATCTATCATTATCTGACATTGAAAGTGTTGAAAACCATAACCTATACACCTAAAGTCCGCACCTTTTGTCGTAGAATCGTAACGGAGTCGATAGGTTTGCTAAGCTTCCGTATTCGGCAGTTTGGTAACCTATAGAACGAAATAGGTTAGCTATTTCATAACCTACAACCACCCAAGCTCCAAATCAGATTAGGGTTAGGGTTTCTTACCTAAAAACGGGGCTGGAATCGCCGGAAAATAGATGAGAATGGAGCGGTGGAGCTCGTGGAGCGGCAGGGAAGAGTGGGAGGAAGGAACTCTCACAACTCCCACGCTTTCTCTCTCTTTTCTCTCTTCTCTGTCTAGGGTTTCTCTCAAATTCGTATGGCTGCAATGAGAAAAGGTTTAAGGTCTTTATATAGTCTAAAAACTCACCGAAATAGACTCCAAGTCAAAGTATACTTAGGTTATAACCAAAACGGGTCAGTTTCAGCTCAACGGAGGACTTCTGGTCGGGATTCCAGATCACTAACGGAGGACTCCTTGAGGCAAAGGTCGGACTTAAGCTCACTAATGCTAGATCTACGTTCTATTAAGTTTTCATTTCGGTCGGGATTCCAGATCACGCGTGGCAGACCAGTTTCAGTTCAACGGTCAGTGGATCTCGATCAGAGATTTCGAGTACATGTAAATGTGTATGAAATTTCTTCTGATCCAAGGGTGTAATTTGGTCTGATTCTGACGGTCTGGTTGCTTAAAACTGATCAGCAAGCGACACGTGCCAGATTACTATTCAAGATATTTTATTTTGAATTAATTTCACATTTCTCACACTCTTCACTCCGAGCTCAAGCTAATAGCGCTGGGACACTATTTGGATTTGATTTCCGAGATGGTTGTCAAGCCCAGCAAGGCGGTCCTAATTCCTTAACTTCGTGTTCATCGGACTTTCGACGTACGGTCCAGATCTGATACAGAGTTTCGAGATGCTCCTGAGAGTAGTCGGGTAATGAGATTGATCATAGATTTTAGGGTAACCTAGAGTCAATGATTCTACAAGTTTTGGGTCTTGCAGATCGTATTTAAAGTGATTGGTGCTAATTTCATAGGCACTCTAGTTTAACACTAGCTAAATCTCGCCTAATTTCTAAAGGATTTAGTCTTGTAAGATTTTTGTCTGAGGTGGTACTTAGTCCTTTGTAGTTTGTATATAAAGTGATCCAAGTTATACTACTTAGCTAGTTTAAGATAGTGTCTAGGGAAAAAGTACTTTGAAAAATTAAAAGATCAAGGTGGTGAAGGGTGGAATTTGTGAAGAAAATGGTTTGAAAAGGGATTTGAGGCTTTAATTGAGTGTTTGAGAAGTTAAACCTGTGTTAGGATTGACCCATCGCCTAAGGACGTCTAATTCCAGGTTGGGAAAAATCCGGGCTGTTATAGATTTTGCCATAGTTTAGAAGATTTGTAGGTACATTTTTTATTTCTTCATATATAAGTGGTTTTTTTTTTTTTTTTGTCTTTCTTCCTTTTGAGATGTATACAAAGGCATGCTTGTTTGATTGTGTCTACAAATGCTGTTTTGTATAGGCTGACAAGCTAAAGAAGTCAGTAGAGGATGAAATTCATTTTCTCAAGGGAAGGGTTTCAGAACTTGAAAGTGATCTTGTGTCAAAGTCCACAGAAGTTACATCTGTAATTTCAATGAAAGAAGAAGCTCTACTTCTGCATTTGTTGAAATTGACCGTCTGAAGGAAGAAAATTCTGTAAAAATGTGAGCATTATTGAATGCATATGGAGGGTGTTTACTGTATTAGAGTGTATTTGTTTCTTGCACATGAGGGCACACTTTAGTTGTAATTCTTATGATAGGTTGAGCAAAGTGAAGTATTATTTATTTAGAAATGTGAATGTAGGATGCATTGTATGATTTGATTGCTATTTGTAATAAACGCATCGTTTATTTTTTCTGATTGCATTTTATGTACTATTTCTATCAGCATTAAGCTTAGATGAGTTATCAATCACAACAGGTTCTTGCAATGGAAATAGGTCATATTATTATAATTTTTTAAAAAATAGCTACAAATATAATCCGTAGCTATAGCTACGGCTTTTGTCTGTAGCTATTGGTATCTATTGCTACGGATATTATTGGTATTATTAGTACCTATTGCTACGGATAAAATCCCTTTTGCTATGGATATGATTCGTAGCACGTTCGTCGCTATTGGTGGGGTAGCTAAAGGTATTGCTACGGATATAATCCGTAGCTAGTGGTATCTATTGCAACGGATATAATCCATAGCTATTGGTATCTATTGCTACGGATTATATCCATAGCTATTGGCATTTATTTCCATAGTTGTACCTTTAGTTACCCCACCAATAGCGACAGACATGCTACGGATAATATTCGTAGCAAAATGGTTTTTGCTACGGTTTTCGGCCGTAGCCTTTGCCCGTTTTTCTTGTAGTGCTACTACCAGTCGTGGAACGGTTTTATCCGATCGCGCTTAAAATTTCAAAATGCAGTTCGTCCTACGACCAGTCATGGTGGCCACACGACCAGTCATAACGTGGTTTCTGCATCTATAAATAGAACACGAATTTCAGAGTTTTATATCTAATTCAAGTAAAATCAAGGCATCACTCTGAGAGATAAGTTTGTGTTATTTTTAAGCTACATTATGCATATTTAATATTCTCTTTTGTTAGCTTTTTCAATTTGATTTTGTTTTAATATTCCAATCTGATTTAAAAAGATGAATTGTTGTATTCCTTCTTCTTGGAATCAAAATCAAATAGATCTAGCCCAGCTGGTTTAATTTAAAATCAATCTGGAACCTAGAACCATGTCAAAGTGAGTATTGGACAATTGAACTTCTATATTCGAACTTCTACTCCGATTTAGTTCTTTCGGGCTGCTACAAAAGGAGAAATCCAAGTATTTTACATTTGTGTAAATCTTGTATGTTTTCGGTTTCTTTTGAGATTGAGCTAGAAAAATCTCATTGTGTTGGCTATCTGAGGAGAGCCGGAAAACTTAGAAAGTGGGGTTTTTGAATTGTGTAAGCCCATTTGAAAGACACAATTGTGAAGGTTTTAGGTGAACCTAAGAAACCTATTTTCATAGTGAACACTAATATCCCTTGTGTGAGGATATTAAGAGTGGAGTAGCAAGTTGTGTGGCTGTTGTTTAACAGTTAGTGTACACAGGTGAACCACTATAATTCTTTGTGTCTTGTGGTTTGAATGGTTGTTTAATTTCTATATCTTTTATCATTCAAGTTTGTGGGATGTATGTGTGGATGTGAATGTTGTAATATTTACATTTCAAGCATTGTGGGGAATGTTGTAATAGTTTAGAGTTTATTTCTTGTTATTTCCTTTCAGTTTGAGTTTTTGATATTCAAATTGTTCTAATAAGGTTGTCCTGCCACATACCCTTGGTTTTTATGGTGCAAGGTTGTCCTTAGAACAACATTGGTATCATCCTCTCTATTCTAGTATTTGAGGTTGCTTTACATTTTCATATTGTGATTTGTTTAAAGTGTTATCATTCCTTTATTCATTTAAATCCCCCCCCCCCTCTCTAGGATATATACCTAGGCCTTTTCATCTATTATCCCAAAAGGTCTGATTAATTCACGATCCACCTTTTTCTCGTACACCATCTTTCTTATACGAAATTTATCATATAGATTCTCAGGTGGAGGAGGGACCTGAGGAATCACTATTTCGGGTTCAATAGGTAGATGAGGAGCCTGAGTAAGTGATCTCCCAGTTCGTCCAGCAGGAGACTGAGGAGGAGAGATTGGATCATTCGGTGGGGGCCATTCGGATCTAGGTCTTGAGCACAGTTTCGTTAGAACTCACCTAGAGGATTCTCCTACCTTAGTTGATTTTCCCTTTTCTTTTGGCATTTTGGTGAAATCGGACAGATTGGACAGGATTAAGAGAGATGTATCAAAATGATAAAAACCCAAATTTGTTTTATGCAAGCTCAAGGAATACTATGAATTGAGAGTGGTGAATCTAAATAGATGATCTTATCGAGCACGATGGTGATGAAAAGGAGTGTAAAAATGTCACCGAGCTTCAGGGAAAATCGGAAGATGAACAGCCGTAGGAAGGAGATGAAAACAAAAGATCCTACCCGTGCGATATATTTAATTCTCGATGTTTCAACGCTATCAAAGTATGTTCGATGCTATCGAAGAAAGGACTTCGATACCATCGAAACATGTTCGATGTAATCGAACAATTGTCCAGATAGGTCAGTGAGTTTCACAAGATTTTTGATACAATCGAGTAGTATTCAATATCATCGAAATGTTTTTGATGACAACATACTATCCCTCGATTGAATCGAAACAGCCCAGAGACAGTTTATACCAATTCAGCTTGCACCAACCTATTTCAACCGATATACACATATATTTACTAATACATTAGTATTTTGTACATCCAAAAAGCAACAGTTTTTTTTTTTTTTTTAAACAAGTATTCAAAAAGAATGATGAGGCTATAGATCCTCAAATATTATCATTAGAACAAATAGACCATAGATTAAATTACATAATCTTCATTTTGTGATCGTTGATCTTCTGTTATCTATTAAGTGTTGATCGTTGCATGAAGATCAAACTTCTCTAGTCCAATTAAGGCATCAAAACATTGAGTATGAATTTCAGTAATGATTCCAAAACATGCATAACACCTTAATCATATGGAGAAGCTGAGTTTTTATCAAATTTTCCTGTATTGCATGAATCTTAACAAACTCCATATTCGTAAAGAGACTATTAGTCAAGTGTTTTGTCATTAATTGACTCTTTTAAAAAGACTTATATCCATTTACTTGTGCTTTCCAAAATCCTAGAGTCAATCTGATAGATTGTGTTTATAAAACCCTTGACCAAATATCTCAAAACTTTGTCTTATACTCACTTCTTCTTGCTATAGCTCCCTTATGAAGTACCTGACCCATTATAAGACATATCAAAAGGATGGGTAATGGTCATTGGTTGGTTTACTTAGAACAATCATTACAAGAGCCCGAGTTCATGGGTCAATTGTATTTGTTTTGTGTTATCCACATGGTAACCACTTTCTTTGAGTAGGAATATTCTTTCTTAGATTGACTTCCAGATGATTTAGATTTATTTTTATAGTTTGACCTGGAAGTAAGGTGACGATGTCTAAGCGTAGGACATTCAACCTTGTACTGTCCTAGTTTTCCACAATGATGGCAAGATGAATCAACCAAATTTGTATTGTTTGAGATAGTTGAAATTTTCATCACGGATGAAGTAGAAGAAGAGTCAGATTTATTTATTTCATATCCTAGGCCTTTCATGTTTTTGGAGTTTCTACCCATGCCTAGAAGTTTTTTTTTTTTTTTTTTTTTTTTTTAAACTTTTCATTGCTTTGAGTGAATTTACAAGTTAGTTCTGCTGTATGATTAGAATTTTCAACTTCTAGTTTCAGACTTTTGTTTTCTCTTTTCAGTTTCTCAACTTTTAATTCTAGAAGCTCTATTTTCTTGATTAGATTTTCAAAAATAACACTTCCAACAGCAGTTTAAATTCTAGTTTTTTTTTTTTTAAGAAGCAACCTATGGTATTTATAATAGAGGAATCCCAACAGTAAAAAAACAGGCAACAATCTGTCATTGTCGATGCTATCGAGTAGTCTTCAATTCCATTGAAATTTGTATTTCGATATTATCGAGCCTACTTCGATTGCATCGATTTCCTACACACATATATTCATTTTTGTGTATGTAATCGAGAGGTAGTTTGATCCCATCGGATTATCTTCAGAAAATTACCCTTTGGTTGTTGGAAGATTTTGTCCTGATATTCGATGCTATATCGATCATCATTCGATGCTATCAAAATTTGAAATTCGTTAACATCGAATGGTATTTGATGTAATCGAAGAGATGTATATTCCTGGATGGTTTGCTGAATAAAATGTTCCTGATTTTCGATATAATCGAGCAGCCTTCGATTCTATCGAGAACTTACTCTCGATGTGATCGAAGGTAACTCGATTATATTGATGAACACTTAGAGAATGTTTTCTATGTAGAGGTAATGTCCTAAGTCAATACCATCGAAGATGGTTTAATTCTATCGAAATTTGAATTTCGATATCATCGAACACTATTCGATATAATCGATATTTCTCAGCAGATGGTCATTTTGTTGCTGGACAGAATGGGCCTATTTCTCGATTCAATCGAACCATGTTCGATAGAATCAAAAATGTCTTCGATTACAAATCGATGCAATCAATTTTTCCCGTATAGTTCATGTTTTACTCCTCTAACATTCTAAGTGTTCAACACTTAAGCTTACCAAAGATAATTTATAATAAATTGGAGGTAAGACTAAGTTAGATGGGATCATTTGTAGCGTCCCGATTTTCAGGTAACCAATTACACGAACACCTAGACATATACATCTACCCCACGAGGAATATAGTGAGATATTAAACATAACAGGATCAGTGCAAATAGATCAAATAAATAAATTTCGGGAACAAAATTATGTTTAAGGGGGTAGATTGTAACGACCCGAATTTTTTGATACTCGAGCATCGAAAGTTCTCAAGCATTACCATAAGATTCAACGTAACATATACATGTCTACGTTACCAATCCAAGTATTCTAACCTTACATCCTTGCCCTGACACTGACTTAACTGTTAGGAATGATCTTCATCATAGATCAAGCCATCTGACCGTTGAATTTCAAGATAAGACCATCCATCACGTAATTTGACGTAAGTACTTTCCCTCCATTGAATAAAATGACAAATAAACTCCCTATCCATAATGATTTAGATATACATTCTTTTGTAAAAATTACTTAGAAATGTGCTTACAACCATGTAGAACCATTAGATTTCACAAAACTCTTAGATCGGCAATATTTATGAAAATGCCACTAACCTAGACCCTTGAATTCTAGATCACATGGTTTTCATGATCCGTTTGATGTGAAATTTTATATCAGGCCTAATTATCATAAATTAACCATACGCATCGAATTTCAGCCCTTAAATCATTGTAAACTAGCTTGACCTCTACATCCGTCTGTACACTTATCAGATCAAGATTCTGACTTGTTCATCTTATTCATCACCTATGTATATGCTTAACCAACCATTAGAACTACGATCCGAGAAACTTACACATGTGAACAAAATACTCTAATCTGACGATACACATACTTTATCCCTAATCGCTCCAGAAACCCACGTTATGTCTATCCGTTTACTAAACTGACCATATATTCACCCACATACATGGCCAAATTTCTAACCATCAAGTCCCCTTATTTTTAACAAGTCATCTGACCATCCATTATGTTTGAATCCACCAAACAGGTCACACAAACATCACGGTAAATCGATCATCATGAAGATCTTAGGGTTTAGGTCCAAACTGCTCTGTAACTTGTCAGTCAGAGGTGTACAAATACTATTTTAGAATTTTGAAGTATATTAGCCATTAAAAGAGCATCTTAGTCATCATTGAGAGATAGGGCCCAAACTTGAACCATAAGAAGAGTATGAAAAATAAAGGATACCCGCCAAATCTTAGGGTATTTTGACGGTACACTCTGATATAAAGAAAGACAGAAGATGGTTAAGGAATAGATGGCAAATTTTTAATTAAGGGATGCAAAATGCATGCCGCTGTTCCGTTATAAAGGTTTAACGGTGGACGTTATGCCAAGCGTTGTTGTCTGATCCTACTGTCCACATAGAGGTTGGATCCACTTCAAACTTGGGCCCATGGGCCCACATAGTGAGCTGAAGTCGGTAAAGAGAGCGGATTTCTGAAAAGATCGCTATAGTCGACCCCACCTATCACATGCAAGTAAAACCAAGTAACTACTTCTTAGTTTAACGATGAACGCAGTCCCCACGTGGACTAAAAGTGAGGCCCACCCAAATCTCCAATCCATCCCATATTCTAGCCCCTGGCCTAACATGATCCTGCCAAACCAATGATCGGAGTAGATCTCACAAAAGACGTCACAAGTGGACCCCACCAAAACCAACTAACAATCCAGGACGTCACCTTCCCGCACGCCGTAACAACAGCGGCGAAACCGAACGGGAAGATGGGTTTCACCTCATCTTTTTGCCTCATATGTGGGCCACCTGATTGGCGGATCCACCCCAAACTTGAGTCCATGATCTAACCAGACAAGACTAAACTAATAGTTGGGATGGATCACGCCATGACCATCAGATCAGTGGGCCCACCCACTCTCAAAACAAACTAATTCGGACGCTATTACATCTTCCGAAAACAATTGCGCACAAAAGCCTCTCGTCCAAAACTTAGCCATGACAATCCCATCGGATCTGGACCGTTCAAACCACCCCAACCGAATTTCAGACTCTTTCCATGGAGGCAACTGGGAAAGATCTACCGAACGGATTGATGATAATTCCACTTCTTCCCACGTCATTGCGATCCGCTGCGCAGAAACCAGAAGAGAAAGCTACGCTGTTTTCTCTCCCCTAAGCAAACAAATCTGCGTAAGGTTACGCAGGTAGGATCTGGAAGGTTCACACCCCTATAAATACGTCCCCATCCGACGTTTGGAGGAAAACAGAATAAGAACCGTGTGAGAGAGGGAGTTCCAGCCAAAGAGCTGCAGCAGGGAGATGTCCCAGCAAAACAGAGAGTTCAGATGAAGGTCTGGTCCGTCCAGACCCTCTGCCCGATCAGCAAGAAAGGAAGGAAGAAAGAAAGAAAGAAAAGGAGAAAGTAGAGAAAAGAAAAGGAGAAAGAAGAGAAAGGAAAGGAAGGAAAGAAACAAAGAGAGAGAGGTTGTGAGCTGAGTTGACTCAACGAGGCCGAGTTGCTACTCTACATAAGTTCAAGACAGGAAAATGGGTTCTGATCCTAGGATTACTCAAGGTCTTTAACCTTATTAGCCGACATTAAATAACTGAAGGTGAGGGTTTTATCCTTTAGGCTTACATTAATTTAAGTTATTATATTTACCCTGTCCTTATATGTCATCCTGTTGTTTAAATCTTGCCTATACATGCTTTCATGTTATTTCTACCTTGCCCTAACATACCTTCGTGTTACTTTAAGTTCTTCCTGTTATTATATGTTTTGCCATCAATTAATTGTCCTTTGATATTATAATATAATGTTACTTATAAAGTGATCTTTCTAAGTTTATGTGGGGCCATAGATACAAGCCTTGCCCTTGCCTTATTAAATTTATTGAGTTGGCCCTGCTACTCTCCTTATTATTGAATCGGTCGTTGCCGCTCTTCTATTTGTTGAGATAGTCATTGCTACTCTTCTTTTATTGAGTTGACAATTGTCACTCTTTTATTTGTTATGTTGGACATTGCCACTGTTTGAGTGTACCATGGTCAGTCTTCTCTTTATTATATTGGCCTTGTGCTATTTATCTTTAAGTCTTGGGTATGTGTCTTGATATTCCAAAACCCCCCTAATTTAGTTTGTATTTTCTATAAGTGCAAGCGATGTGGTCAGATGTATCACAACTAGTGAGTCAAATAATCTATCATGGACGTAATGCGCTCTGGCTAGAGACCCTCTTGGTCATCACGTAATTTCATGGGTTTTGGGTAGTGGTGCACAAATCGATGTGTGTAATTCACAAATGCAATATTACATCACTTTCAGGACTGGATATCGCAAATAGTCGCTCCATGAACAAATCGTGTCACGTAATTCATCCGACTCATGTGTTGTGCACCTTGAGGTGTTCACGTAAATCTACAGTAGTGTTTGCAATGCTGGTGAATATCCGTATAATGAGAGTATAGGTTGAGCCGGATATCATGAAACTGCTTTCCACATTGTGATGATCATTACGTATGATGAGCCACACATGCTTTACTAGGCATGCATCTCATGTAGGTTGTTTGCGCATGCTGATACCCTAGTGTTAGTGGAGCACAGGACATATCAGACCCTTACTTTACTTTTATGAACCTCTTAAATTATTGTTAATCTTAAAGGATAATCATCACTATGAGTAGGGCATTGACCCTCTCCCAACCGTGCAAATTATGCAGGTGACATACAGATTGAAGACCTAGTGAACAATCTACCTAAGGATGATTATGTTAAAAAAAATAAGAAGACAGTTTTATGATTTAGTTTTATACTTCCGCTGCGAACTCGATAAATGTATTAAGCTCCCATTGAGAGGGCATTTGATTATTCTTTTTACTTTGATGACATATAATCAATACAGTTGATTTTATTCTTGTGAATGTTACCTTTATGAATGTATCTGGAGATGATCCAAAAGAAAAAAAAAGGTGCGACTTTCAAAAGCATTCAATTTATACAACATTAACATCCGATTTTCTCAGGCACGAGTATAAACTCTAGCTGTGAAAACCCGAATTTATTAACATCCCGAATTTTCACAGATAGAGTTTATACTCATGCCCAAGAAAATCGGATGTTAATGTTGTATAAATTGGATGCTTTTGAAAGTCGCACCCTTTTTTTTCTTTTGGATCACCTCTGGATACATTTATAAGGTAACATTCACAAGAGTAAAATCAACTGTATTGATTATATGTCATCAGAGTAAAAAGAATAATCAAATGCCCTATCAATGGGAGCTTATTACATTTATCGAGTTCGTAGCGGAAGTATAAAACTAAATCATGAAACTGTCTTCTTATTCTTTCAACATAATCATCCTTAGGTAGATTGTTCACTAGGTCTTCAATTTATACATCACCTGCATAATCTGTACGGTTGGGAGAGGGTCAATACCCTACTCATAGTGATGGTTATCCTTTAAGATTAACAATAATTCAAGAGATTCATAAAAGTAGAGTAAGGGTCTGATACGTCCCGTGCTCCACTAATACAAGGGTATCAGCATGTGCAAACAACCTACATGAGATGCATGCCTAGAAAAGCATGTGCAGCTTATCATATGTATTAATCATCATAATGTGGAAAACAGTTTCATGATATCCGGCTTGACCCATACTCTCATTATACGGATATTCGCCGGCATGGCCAACGCTACCGTGGATTTACGTGAACACCTCAACGTGCACAACACATGAGTCGGATGAATTACGTGACACGATTTGTTCATGGAGCGACTATTTCCGACATCCAATTTTGGAAGTGATGTGACACTGCATTTGGGAATTACACACATCGATCTGTGCACCACTACCTAAAACCCACAGAATTATGTGACGATCAAGATGGTCTTTACCCAGAGCACATTACATCCATGATAGATTATTTGAATCACTAGTTGTGATACATCTGACCACATCGCTTGCACTTATACAAAATACAAACTGAATCATGAGGGTTTTGGAATATTAAGACACATGCCCAAGCCATAAAGATAAATAACACAAGGCCAATATAATAAAGAGAAGAGTGACAATGGTCAACTCAAATAGTGGCAATGGCCAACATAACAAATAGGAGAGTGACAATTGTCAACTCAATAAAAGAAGAGTAGCAATGACTACCTCAACAAATAGAAGAGCGGCAACGACCGATTCAATAATAAGGAGAGTGGCAGGGCTAACTCAATAAATTTAATAAGGCAAGGGCAAGGCTTGTATCCATGGCCCCACATAAACTCAGAAAGATCACTTTGTAAGTAACATTATATTATAATCTGAAAGGGCAATTAATTGATGGCAAAACATATAATAGCAGGAAGAACTCAAAGTAACACGAAGATATGTTAGGGCAAGGTAGAAATAACATGAAAGCATGTAAACGCAAGATTTAAACAACAGGATGGCATGTAAGGACAGGGTAAATATAATAACTTAAATTAATGTAAGCCTAAAGGATAAAACCCTCACCTTCAGTTATTTAATGTCGGCTAATAAGGTTAAAGGACTCGAGTAATCCTAGGATCAGAACCCGTTTTCCTGTCTTGAACTAATGTCGAGTAGCAACTCAGCCTCGATGAGTCAAATCAGCTCATAACCTTTCTCCCTCTCTCTATCTCTCTCTCTCTCTCTCTCTCTCACTTTTCTTCCTTACCTTTCTCTTCTTTTTCTTTTCTCTTCTTTCTCCTTTCCTTTCTTTCTTTCTTCCTTCCTTTCTTGTCGATCGGGCTGAGGGTCTGGATAGACCAGATCTTCATCCGAACTCTCTGTTTTGCTGGGACATCTCCCTGCTGCCGCTGGTTAGCTGGAACTCCCTCTCTCATGGTTCTTATCTGTTTTCCTCCAAACGTCGGATGAGACGTCTTTATAGGGGTGTGAACCTTCCAGACCCTACCTGCATAACCTTACGTAGATTCGTTTGCTTAAGGGAAAGAAAACAACGTAGCTTTCTGTAACAACCCGAAAATTTCCGTACAATGGCTCGAGTACCACCTCGACCAGAAATCACTTAGGATTAAATCCTTTAGAAATTTGACAAAGTTAACTAAGTGCTAAATTAGATTATCCATTGAATCCATTTGAATCGCTTTAAATATGATCCGCAAGACCCAAAACTTGCGGAATCATTGACGCTAGGTTACTCTAAAGTCTAGGATCAAACTCATTACCCGACTGCTCTCGGGAACACATTGAAACTCTGTATCAGTCTAAACCGCACATCGGGAGTCCGAATAATACGAAGTTAAGGAATTAGGACCGCCTCGCTGGGCTTGACAACCATCTCGAAAATCAAATCGAGACAGTGTCCCATAGCTGTTCGCTTGCGTCCGGAGCGAGGGAGTGTGAAAACACTTGTTTTCTTTACAAAATAAATATCTTGAATAGTGATCTGGCACGTGTCGCTTACGGACATTTTGTAAGCAACTAGACCGTCTGAATCTGACCCAAATACATCCTCGGATCAGGAAAAATTTCATTAACATTTACATGTAGTAGGAATTTCGGATTGAGACCCGTTGACCATTGAACTGAACTGGTCCACCATGTGTGATTTGGGAATCCGACTGAAATGAAAACTTAACTTTACCTGGATCCAAGGTCTGTGAGCTTAAGTCTGACTTTTAGCTCAAGGAGGCCCGCCAGAAATCCTCCGTTGAGCTAAAATAATGCTGCTTTGGTTATAATCCAAGTATACCTTGACCTTAAGTCTATTTCAGAGAGTTTTTAGGCTACATAAGGACCTTAGAACCCCCTCTCTCATAGCCATACAAATTTGAGAAAAATCTTAAGTGAGAAGAGAGAAAAAGAGAGAGAAAGCTAGAGAGTTGTGGGAGATCCTTCCTATTACCATCCCCTGCCGCTACACAAGCTGCACCACCCCTTTCTTGTCGCTTTCCCAGCGATACTGACTCCGTTTTGAGGTAAGAAACCCTTACCCTAATCTGTTTTGGGGTGTGAAGGTTATAGGTTATGAAATAGCTATCCGGTTTCATTTTGTAGGCTACAAAACTGCCGAATACGGAAGCTTAACAAACCTAGTTGATCCGTTGTGATTCTACGGTGTAAGGTGAGGACTTTAGGTGTATAGGTTACGGTTTTCAATGTTTTCAATGTCAGATAATGATAGATTCATGATCTGCATGCAATTGCACATGTACAAAGTGTTGTTTGTTTTCCATTTCGATTAAAGATGTAAAATATGGAATTTTACATACTCTAGGTATTCGTAGAAATACCGTATACGTATAAATTTTAGAAATGTGTTGGCCATGATTATTTGTTGTATGAATATATGGTATATGGATAAAATACTTATTTGGCGAAACGATTCGCCATAATACATGTTTGCTAATATACACTATGTATGTAGAATGGTGTATTGTAGAAAGTACCGTATATGTATATATTTTGGAGATGTGTTTGCCATGACTATTTGCTGTATGAACATGTTATATATGCGTAAAATACTTGCTTGGCGAAAGGATTCGCCCTAACACATGTTTTACTAACATATACTATGTATGTTGAAATAGTGTATTCTAAGTGTTTGTGAAAATGCTTGTGTGAGTAAGTGCTTGGATAATGTTGCCTTAGACAGGTACTGAGATGGTATTCTCAACTACCCTAGAGACCTGTATGATTTCCTCCATGTGGTTGTTCACTTTAAGCGCTTACTTATGAAACACATGTGTTTGTATCCTTGTTTACATAGTGTTTTACAATATGCTTTATAACATGCTTTATAACATGCTTTATGATATGTTGTTAACATACTTGATTTACTTTGTCTATTATGCTTTACTCTACATGTTCTAAATAAGGATTGATTGAGTTTGGGACTATGTCTATAGTCCAGACATTCGGTACCGGACTTGAGATCGTGGTTGAGATTCATTTTGCCACGTGAGATGTGTTTGACGAACCCGAATCGTACTTCGGTTGGCGATAGTGGTTGGCCACACGAAGTGCTTCTGCGCTTTATATCGTTCAACTTATTGTGCGCTCAAGCTAGCCGAACACGTCAAGTAACCCGTTATGTCTTATGTATGTTCACCATGTTTGGACGCTACTGCTTGAACCTAGGGTACCAAACTTACCAGTGGAATCCCGTCAACCATGGTACCTCGATCCGCTAAGACTCATGAGCCAGACATGGTGGTATGGGACACCGTGGTCGTGTTATCGGCCTACGCTGGGGCCACGTGCCTCCCCGTAGTGACCAGTGAGCAACCAGACTCGTGAGCCGATTATGGTGGTATGGTACACTATATTCGAGTTGTCGGCCTACACTGTTTGATGGGTGATGAGAGAGTGGTGTAACGATTCCGTGTAACAGCCCTAGCAGCCCTGACTGTACCCGGTGTAGTGACCTCGAGCATACTCTAAATCTGTAGTGAGACAATGAACCTTCCCGTAGTAACAGAGTATAAAATAGGCCTGTATTGATAAGGTGATGGGGGAGTGGTGCAACGATTCCATGTAACAGCCCTGACAGCCCTTGCAGCGACCTAGAAACATACCATCGTATGAGATTGTCTAGGACTGATGACCCTAGAATGGATCATGTTTAGGAATGATACGACGGAGGTACCTTAGTTTCCCAATCCTCCTGTTTGAAATGGACTAATAACAACTCGGTAATCATGCTCATCATGCATTGCATGTGCCTGGAAGATGTGGAGCATTGAGGAAAGCAAGCATGCCGCGAACGTAAGATGGTGTCGCATGAGGGAGTATGTCGGTGAGGGCATCCATCATGACTGCATTCATACTTGCATTAATAAGAGTAGTTAGGAGTGTTTGATTATACTGCTTTATCATTACTGCTTAACTGAGTCGATAACATGTTAACCTATGCTTTATTGTTTCACTGATTTAGCTACTCACTCCCACGTTACGGGACGGTGTTGTCCACACCAATCAGACTCTGTCTCAGGTTTAGATGAGCTGGCGACTCAGGAGGCTGAGCCGGACTACGGTGAGGACCAGGACGAGTTCTCATTCATGCAGTACTCTGGTGACTTCGACTAGACTGCCGGATCGACGGGATTTGCTAGGATTACATCCTTAGATGTATTTTTGACCTTTTGAACTTAAAACAGATATATGTATATGGTGACTCAGATGGGTTCATACTCTGGAGAATGAAATGATTTTGTATCTTTTACATACATGTATATATACAGTTTCAGTCTTCCGCTTGCCTTTATACAATTGATCTGGAGTATGAATTACTGTTTTGGTATAATCTCACTCATGTTTATTGCTCTAACACAGGCAACATTTAATCATCATTATCTATGTTGCATAAGTGATGCGTTGAAACTCGGTAGTTGAGTTCATACTCAACCCTCAAATTTCAGGGCGTTACACTTTCTCTACCAGTTTCTGCGCAGCAAATCGCAATGACGTGGGAAAAAGTAGAATTATCATCAATTCGTTCGGTAGATCTTTCCCAGTTACCTCCGTGGAAAGAGTCAGAAATTCGGTTGGGGTGGTTTGAACGGTCCAGATCTGATGGGATTTTCATGGCCAAGTTTTGGATGGGAGGCTTTTGTGCGTAACTGTTTTTGGAAGATGGAATAGCGTCCGAATTCGTTTGTTTTGAGAGTGAGTGGGGCCCACTGATCTGATGGTTGTGGCGTGATCCATCCCAACTATTAGTTTAGTCTTGTCTGGTTAAATCGTGGGCTCAAGTTTGGGGTGGATCCGCCGATCATGTGGCCCACATATGAGGCAAAAAGATGAGCTGAAACCCATCATCCCGTCCGGTTTTGCCGCTGTTGTTATGGCGTGTGGGAAGGTGATGTCATGGATTGTTAGCTGGTTTTGATGGGGTCCACTCACGACATCTTTTGTGAGATCTACTCCGATCATTGGTTTGGCAGGATCATGTTAGGCCAGGGGCCAGAATATGGGGTGGATTGCAGATTTGGGTGGGCCTCACCATTAGTCCATGTAGGACTGCGTTCACCGTTGAACTAAGTAGTCAGTTACGATGTGAACTTCTTGGTTTTACTTGCGTGTGATAGGTGGGGTCCACTATTGTAACATCCCGGATTTTTGCCAACCTGGAATTGGACGTCCTTAGGCGATGGGTCAATCCTAACACAGGTTTAACTTCCCAAACGCTCAATTAAAGCCTCAAATCTTTTTTTAAACCATTTTCTTCACAAATCCCACCCTTCACTACCTTGTGCTTTCAATTTTTCAAAGCACTTTTGCCCTAGACACTAACTTAAACTAGCTAAGTAGTAAAACTTGGATCACTTTATATACAAACTACAAAGGCCTAAGTACCATCTCAGACAGAAATCTTACAGTACTAAATCCTTTAGAAATTAGGCGAGAATTAGCTAGTGCTAAACTAGAGTGCCTGTGAAATTAGCACCAATCGCTTTAAATACGATCTGCAAGACCCAAAACTTGTAGAATCATTGACTCTAGGTTACCCTAAAGTTTAGGATCAAACTCATTACCCAGCTACTCTCGGGAGTGACTTGAAACTTCATATTAGGTCTAGACCGTACATCGAAAGTCCGATTCAAACGAAGTTAAGGAACTAGGACCGCCTCACTGGGCTTGACAACCACCTCAGAAATCAGGTCCAGCCGATGTCCCACGGCCATTCGCTTGAGTCCGAAGCGAGGGAGTGTGAAAATCACTCTTTCCTTTACAAAATAAATATCTGGAATAGTGATCTGGCACCATTCGCTTGCGGATCAGTATTAAGCAACTAGACCGTCAGAATCAGACCAGATCACACCCTCGGATCGGGAAAAATTTCAGGAACATTTACATGTACTTGGAATTTCGGATCGTGGCCCACCGACCATTGAACTGAAAATGGTCCGCCACATGCAATCTGGGAATCCGATCGAGTCGAAAGCGTAATCCCACATAGATCCATGTGTTGAGAGCTTAAGTCTGATGTTTGGCTCAAGGAGGGCCACTAGAAACCCTCTTTTGAGCTGGAAAAGTGCCGAAATACCTATAATAGTCGTACCCCTTGAACAAGAGTCTATTTCGGTGAGTTTTGAGACTATATAAGGACCTTAAACCCTCTCTCATGGCAGCCATACGAATTTGAGATTTGAGAGAGGGAAAAGGAAGAGAAAGTGTAGGAGTTGTGGGAAGATCTCCCCGCCGCTCTACCCTGCTGCTATCGGTGCTTAACCACCTCATTCTTGTCGCTTTCCCGGCGATTCCGGCATCATTTCTAGGTAATAAACCCTAACCCTAACCTGTTTGGGGGATTCGATAGTTGTAGGTTATGAAATAGCTAACCTATTTCCTTCTCTAGGTCGCCTAGTTGCCGTATACGGAAGCTAGACAAACCTATCGATTCCGTTGCGATTCTACCACAAAAGGTGCGGACTTTAGGTGTATAGGTTATAGTTTTCAACACTTTCAATGTCAGATAATGATAGATTCATGATCTGCATGCAATTGCACATGTACAAAGTGCTGTCTGTTTTCCGTTTCGATTAAAGATGAAAAATATGAAATTCTACATACTCTAGGTATTTGTAGAAAGTACGGTATACGTATATTTTTTGGAAATGTGTTTGACATGTTTATTTGTTGTATGGATATACGATATATGGATAAAATACTTATTTGGCGAAAGGATTCGCCTAAATACATGTTTTACTTATATACACTATGTATGTTGAAATTGCGTATTCTAGAAAATACTGTATATGTATAAATTTTGGAGATGTATTTATCATGATTATTTGCTGTAATAATATATTATACATGGATAAAATACTCGCTTGGCTAAAGGATAGCCCTAATACATGTTCTGCTAACATGCACCATGTATGTTGTAATAGTGTATTCTAAGTGTTTGTGAAAATGACTGAATGAGTATGGAATTCTCATTCGTGCTCGCCATGACTAATTGTCATGGATTCATGATTTATGTATTGGCGATGCCCCTTTGACGAAAGGATTTGCCTTAAGTCACGCCACGGCCAATATACACTATATATGGTAAAATGTGTGGCCCAAGTGTTTGTGGAAATAGCTGAATGAATATGAAACTTGGGTTCCTGCTTGCCATGACTATCCGTCGTGGGTGTACGCATGTTATGATTGGGGCAACTCCCTAGTGAAAGGATTTGGCATAATGCCTATGTGATCGACATATGTCATGTATGTTGATGTATGTTTGTTTAAGTGTTTCTTGAAATGTCTAAATGTATAGTAGTTAGCAAATTGTAATGTATAAGGGTGTTGAGATATGATTCTCAACCTCTTTTAACTATGTGTATGATCTCCTTTGATAGTTGTGTGATTAGGAATTGAACATGTAAAAACTCATGCTTGTGTTGTGATTCATAACATGCTCAACTGCTTTATGATTTTAACTATGTAATGCATATGTTTAAATTTGTATTTACGTTGTATGATCCGTCATGGGTGATGGGGGAGCGGAACAACGAGTGCGTGCAACAGCCCTGACAGCCCTAAACGGATAATACCAGACTTTGATTGTATGATTTGAATCCTGATCCATTACTACTTTATCTATCTGCAATTGATTGTGTTTGGGGCTATGATAATGGCCCAGGCAATCGGTAACGAGATTGAATTCAAGGCTGAGATTCATTTGCCACGTGGGATGTGTTCGACGAACTCGAGTCGTGCGTTGCCTATCGGCAGTGGCTAGGCCACACGAAGTTGTTTATGCACTTCATGTCGTGCAGCTCAACGGGCGATCGTGCTAGTGGAGATCGTCAAGTAACCCGATCTGCCTTATGCATGTTCACCCTATTTGGACGCTACTGCTTGAACCTAGGGTACCAAACTTACCAGTGAAACCCCTTTTAACCATGGTACCTCGATCCGTTAAGACGCATGAGCCGGGCATGGTGGTATGGGACACCGTGGTCGAGCTGTCGGCCTACGCTGGGGCCATGTGCCTCCCCGTAGTGACCATTGCGTAACCAGACTCGTGAGCCGAATATGGTGGTATGGGACACTGTATTCGAGCTGTCGATACTTACGGCGAGAGCCGAGTACGGTGAGACCTGTACTCGTGCTGACGGGCGATGAGTCCTCTGTAGTATTTTCGAGTATACTCCAAGGGCTGTGATTGGAGATGAGTCTTTCACAGCGACTAGAGTATGAGTTGAGTTGAGTACGGTGAGACATGTATTCAAGCTGACGGCTAGTGACTGAGCCGAGTACGGTGAGACCTGTACTCGAGCTGACGGTTAGCAATTGAGCCGCATACGGTGAGATCTGTATCCGTGCTGACGGGTGACGAGCCCTTTGCGATGCCTTCGCGATGCCTCTCGAACCATAATACCGTATGAGATTAAATAGGATTGACGACCCTAGAATGGATCATGTTTGGGAATGATACGAGGGAGGTACCTTAGTTTCCCAATACTGCTGTTTGAAACGGACTAATAACAACTCGGAAATCATGCGCATCATTGCACCGCATGTGCCTAGTAGATGTGGAGCACTGAGGGAGTTATGCATTCGCGAACGTAAGATGATGTCACATGAGGGTGGTTTGGCAAGGGCATACATCATGTCATTTCATACTTGCATTAAATAAGAGTAGTTAGAAGTGTTTGATTGTACTGCTTTATCATTACTGCTTGACTGAGTTGATAACATGTTAACCTATGCTTTACTGTTCCACTGAGTTGATCACTCACTCCCACGTTACGGGATGGTGTTGTACAGACCAACCAGATTTATTGAGTTTCAGGTGATGACGATGCTTGTGAAGCAGAGTCGGACTACTTCTATGATGATAGGAGGAGTTCTCCTATCTGTATCTCTCTGGCAGGTCAATGAAGACCGGATATTGTATTGATGGGGCTATGGTACTTGGGATAAGAGACATTACACTTCCTCACATTTGGTATATTTTAAAACTGTACTTGTAATTATTTAACCTGGTAATGTTATCACACTCTGGAGACTCATCATAGTTTATATATTTTATCTATCTATCACAGTCTTCCGCTTGCAAATTTAACTGTCTCTGGAGTATGATATGCTGTTTTGGCTTAATCTCACTCATGTTCAATGCACGAATACAGTCAACATTCAATCATCATTCATTTTGTTGCATAAGTGATGTTCTGGAACTCGGGAGTTGAGTTTATGCTCGAACCCCGATTTTCAGGGCGTACAACTATGTTGATCTTTCGCGAAATCCGTTCCCTTCACCAACTTCAGCCAGACAACACTTGGAATAACGTCCACAGTTAAACCTTGAAAATTTTACCACTGTGGACCCCACCTTTTATCCAGTGGTTTTTATGAAGGAAACGAAACTTAACATACCAACTTAGACCTTGCTCATACGGACACCCAAATTGAGGACGAAAATACCCCTCCTTTTCACTGCGTTGCTTTCACTGCCTTTTTTCTTTCACCCCCTTTCCACTTCGTTGGTTTCACTGCCTTTCTTTCACTACTGCTTCTTTCACCCCCTTTCCTCACTCCGTTACTAGTAAGAAATACAAAAAAAACCCATTTTCTGTGGCCCCCTTCAACATTTTGTCATCTTCTAAAAATGGTCGGTCTAGTGAAGAAAGCACGCACCACAGGTATATTTTAAACTCAATTGGGCCCACATTAAATGCATGTAGTATATCCACGCCATCCATCCATTTTTCCATCTAATTTAAGGTGTTGAGCCCCAAATTGGAGCATATCAAAAGATCAAGTGAATCATACCTCGGGAAACAGTGGGGATAATGATTTCCACCATTGAAACCATAGTAGGCCCAACGGTGATGTTTGTTTGTTATCAAACCTGTTCATAAGATCATACAAACATGGATTAATAGAAAACAAAATTATAAGCTTGATCCAAAACTTCTGTAGCCCCTAAGAATTGATCAACAGTAGAAGTTCAATTCAAAATTTTCATGTGGTGTGGTCCATTTGAAGATTGGATATGTTTAGATTTTTTGGCTCAAACCATGAATTATCTATTAATTTTGCCCTGCTGAAATTCAAGTTTGCCCCGCTGAACTTCATGTTTGCCCCACTCAATATTCAGTTTGCCCCACTCAATTTCTTGTTTGCCCTACTGAATTTCATGTTTCCCCTACTGAAATTCAAGTTTGCCCCGCTGAATTTCATGCTTCCCCCGCTGAATTTCATGTTTACCCGCTCAATTTCAAGTTTGCCCTGCTCAATTTCATGATTTGCCCCGCTGAATTTCATGTTCGCCTCGCTGAATTTCATGCTTGCCCCAGTCAATTTCATGTTTACCCCATTGAATTTCATGTTTGCCCCACTCAAATTCATGTTTGCCCCACTGAAATTCATGTTTGCCCCGCTGAATTTCATGTTTGCCCCGCTCAATTTATAAGTTCCCTCCCTCAATTTCTAGCTTGCCTCGCTGAATTTTCATGCTTCCCTCTCTCCATTTCTAGTTTGCCTCGTTGAATTTTCATGATTGTCTCATTCAATTTCTAGCTTGCCTCGCTGAATTTTCTTGCTTGCCATGCTCAATTTTCATGCTAGCCTCATGTAATTCCATGATAGATAGCATCGTTGAATTTAGCGAGCACCATATGAAGTCATTCATATTGTTGCTTACCTTGCTCAATTTTCATGCTTACTCTCTCTCGTTGTTTATTTAAAAAATTAACGCATTGCTTGCACTTTATTTCCTTAAGTTCTTTATCATTCTCATCTATTATGGAACGTGAGTACTCAGTCCTCTATTATTTAATCGAGTTCAGTATTATGGGAAGCTTACACGTATAGTTTCCAGTTTGCCCCGTTGAATTTCATGTTTGCCTCGCTCAATTTTCAGTTTGCTCCGCTCAATTTCATATTTGCCCCGTTCAATTTCATGCTTGCCCCGCTTAAATTTTAGTTTGCCCCGCTGAATTTCTAGTTTGCCCCTCTCAATTTCATGTTTGCCCCACTCAATTTATAGGTTCCCTCCCTTAATTTCTAGCTTGCCTTGCTCAATTTTCATGTTTGCCTCACGCGATTCCATGATAGATAGCGTCGTTGAATTTAGCGAGCACCACATGAAGTCATTCGTATCTTTGAAGCTGTGATCCATATAAGCTTACTCTCTCTAGTTGTTTATTTAAAAAATTAACGCATTGCTTACTCTTTGTTTCCTTAAGTTCTTTATCATTCTCATCTTTTATGAAACGTGAGTACTCGGTCCTCTATTATTTAATTGAGTTTTGTATTATGGTAAGCTTACACATACAGTTTCCAATTTGCTCCGCTGAATTTAATGTTTGCCTCGCTCAATTTTTAGTTTGCCCCACTCAATTTCATGTTTGTCTCGCCTCAATTTCCAGTTTGCCCCGCTCAATTTCTAGTTGCCCCGCTGAATTTCATGTTTGCCCTGCTCAATTTCATGCTTGCCCCGCTCAAATTTCAGTTTACCCCGCTGAATTTCATGCTTTCCCCACTCAAATATCAGTTTGACCCACTGAATTTCATGTTTACCCTGCTGAATTTCATGCTTGTCCTGCTCAAATTTTAGTTTGCCCCATTGAATTTCATGCTTGCCCCGCTCAAAATCAGTTTGCCCCACTTAATTTCATGTTTGCCCTGCTGAATTTCATGCTTGTCCCACTCAACTTTCAATTTGCCCTGCTCAATTTCATGTTTGCCCCGCTGAATTTCATGTTGGCCCCGCTCAATTTTCAGTTTGCCCCGCTCAATTTCATGTTCCCCCGTTGAAGAGATTCTCAAAGAGAAAATAACCAAGCTGCCCTCCTAGATTGCCTCTGTCGATGGAATTCAGTTAGTAGAGAAGGATAAGCTCTTTATAACAGATGACCTACAAATGAAGAAAATTGTACGAGGTTTACAATTATCTTGGAGTGCAGAAAATTTTCAAGTCTTGGTGGCTTTTCAGTCCGAGTTCTTTCTCTAATCACGATAGCCTTGGGAGGGTTGATTCGAAGGATGGGTTGATTGTAAAAGAGCTGATTAAAACTATATTGGGTTATCTTGCTGGTCTTTATCATTATGCCAGTAAAAGAGAAGCACAAGGTTGCATTCCTTTGGCCTTTGGTTTTGAAGCTTGGTGTTCAACCGAAAACCCGCTCAATTTCCAGTTTGCCCCATTGAATTTCATGTATGCTCCGCTCAATTTCATGCTAGGCTCGCTCTATTTTCAATTTTCCTCTATCCCTCTCATTCTAGGCTCGCTCAATTTTCACTTTTCCTCGCTCCCTCTCATGCTAGGCCCGCTAATTTTCAGTTTTCCTTGCTCCCTCTCATGCTAGGCTTGCTCAATTTTCATTTTCCCTCGCTCAATTCCAGGCTACTTAGATAATATTGATAGTATTTCATCCTCTCTGACGTAATAGATCCTTGTTGCATCATAAAAGCATGAATGCTCACTAAGGTACCCACGAAACAATCTCTATGTACTGTAAATTCTTTTCATTTGGCTTGACGCATCCATTCTTTCACTTCTAATGAAATTGTTGTCTTTCATTAGATATTGGAGATTGGATTGACAAACACGATAACCACTGTTCGAAAACATCAACCAAAGAGAACTCTTCTCAAAGGCTTGCTTGAAATGATGTTTACTTGTCACTAACATGTGTGCTGGTGTAAGGTATTTGGCTTTTAGGGCTTGTTTGGATACCCCGAAATAAGTTACTTTGTATACCTACAGCAGTAGATAAGTAGCATATTCGAGATAAGTAAGCTCGGTTTAAGATCAATTATAAGTAACTTTTTTACTTAAAGTTACTTAATCACTTCAACTTAAGAAGTAGAAACCAAGATGAGCTACTTAACATATAGGTAGCTTATATCAAGTTACTTACAATCCAAACTCCCCCTATCGACACTATTTTCCCAAATTTTATTTCATATAATTAAGAAGTTGGTAACATCCAAACATGAAATTGAGGAAACCCACTTGTCTTAAGGTTTGACTATGAAACAGGCAACAATGTTCATCTATCATGGCTCAAGTATGCTGCAGCAACTAGCCACTCATGTGCATAAACATGGTATGCATTCATGCTAATTAGCTCACTCAAATTAGGGCCCCTATTGTAGATGGAGGATGGCCCTAAAAATAGCCTAAATTTCTTTTAAAAAAAAAAAAAAACTAAAAATACCCTAAATTTGAAAAAAGTGCTCGATATTATCTAGAACTCTTTGATATTATCGACATGTAAAGCTCGATATATCGACTCATTGTCGATAATATTGAGCCAATACAATCCCCTATACGAAACATTTTGCCGTCAATATTATCGATATATTGTCGATTATATCGATAGTAAGTCATCGATAATATCGATCATGGATCGATAGTATCGATAACTAATAATGTATGTTCATTAAGGTAGCTGCAGAAGCTCGTATCGACATATATCGACGACCCCTCGATATTATCAAAATTAATAGATCTTGATATATCGAGCAATGATCGATAATATCGACTTTCCCTGTAAACTGTCCAGCAAGGCAACACTGAAATTCCCATAATTTATCGATATATCGAGAGTTTCTCGATAATATCGATATTCAATCTTTGATATATCGAGCGTTGCTCGATAATATCGACTTTGCCTTTGAAATGTCCAGCAGCCAACAATGAAAATTGCATAATTTCTCGATATATCGACTCATTGTCGATAATATTGGGCCATATAGGAAAAAAAATTGGCCGTCGATATTATCGATCTATAGTCGATTATATCGATGGTAAGTCATCGATAATATCGAGACTAGATCGATAGTATCGATAACTAATGATTTATGTCCATTGCGGTAGATGGAAAAACTCGTATCGACATATATCAACGACCCTTCCATAATATTGAACTCAATATATCTCGATATATCGATCAATGATATTGACTTTGCCTGTAATTTGTCCAGCAGCCAACATTGAAAATTGCATAATTTCTTGATGTATCGAGCATATGTCGATAATATTGTGATTCAAAACTCAATATATCGAGCTTTGCTCGATAATATCGACTTTGCCTGTAAATTGTCCAGCAGCCAACACTGAAATTTCCATAATTTCTCGATATATCGAGCATGTCTCGATAATATCAGGATTCAAAACTCAATATATCGAGCATTGCTCGATAATATCAACTATGCCTGTAAACTGTCCAGCAGCCAACACTGAAATTTCCATAATTTCTTGAAATTGAGCAGGGTAAACTGGAAAAATGAGCGAGGCAATCTAGAAATTAAGCGGGGCAAACATGAAATTGAGCGGGGCAAATGTGAATTCAGCGGGGCAAACATGAAATTGAGTGGGGCAAACATGAAATTGAGCGGGGCAAACATGAAATTGAGCGAGGTAAACTGGAAATTGAGCGGGGCAAACATGAAATTGAGCAAGGTAAATTGAAATTGAGCGGGGCAAACATGAATTTCAGCTGCGCAAACTGGAAATTGAGCGAGACAAACATGAAATTCAGCGGGGCAAACTGGAAATTGAGTGGGGCAAACATGAAATTCAGCAGGGTAAACATGAAATTCAGCAGGGCAAACATGAAATTCAGCGGGGCAAACTGAAAATTGAGCAAGGCAAACATGAAATTCAATAGGGCAAACTGAAAATTGAGCGGGGCAAACTAGAAATTGAGCGGGGTGAACGTGAAATGAACGGGGCAAACATGAAATTCAGCGGGGCAAACTAGAAATCAGCGGGGTAAACTAAAAATTGAGCGGGGCAAACATGAAATTCAGTGGGGCAAACTGAAAAAAGAACGAGCCTAACATGAAATTGAGCTGTGCAAATATTAAATAAAGCGATCCTAACATTAAATTCAGCTGGGCAAACATTAAATAGAGGGATCCCTAGCATGAAATTGAGCTAGGCAAACATGAATTTGAGCTGGGCAAACATTAAATTGAGCGATCCTAGAATGAAATTGAGTGAGCTTCAAATGGAATTGATCGAGTTTCATATAAATTTGAATAATCAACGCATAAAATTGACTAAACCTAGCTAAATTTTCACAGGTAGTCAATGAATTGTCATTACATTTTCATTCAATACTACAAAGGGAAGTAACTATAAACCCCACTAGTCTTATTTTTAAAGATCTGTACCTTCAACAACCGTAGTACCAGTCAAATGCAAGTTGAGGATGGGTGCTTTCGGGTGAGGGAATATTTTGAACCTTTTCAAAGATTGCAGCTGCAATCAGTTTGGAGGATTTCATGTAAACCTAGCCAAGATGGAAAATGACAAATGTAGATGATAAACGGAGATTTTAGTAAGGATAATGGGAAGAAAAACGTGCTTATGAGTGTTTTTCTTTGAAATGGGGTGAGAAGTGCATGTGTGTTTGAAGAGTAGGGGTATTTCGTATTTGTCTCGTTCAATTTTTAGTTTGACCCTCTCAATTTCCAATTTTCCCAGCTTAATTTCATGTTTTCCTCGCTCAATTTCTAGTTTGCCCCGCTGAATTTCATGTTTGCCCCGCTTAATTTCCAGTTTCCCCCGCTCAATTTCATGTTTGCCCCACTAAATTTCATGTTTGCCCCGCTCAATTTATAGTTTGCCCCGCTGAATTTCATGTTTGCCCCGCTAAATTTCATGTTTGCCCCACTGAATTTTATGTTCGCCCCGCTCAATTTCTAGTTTGCCCCACTCAATTTCATATTTTCCCTGCTCAAATTTCAGTTTGCCCTACTGAATTCCATGTTTCGCCCGCTTAATTTCAAGTTCGCCTCATTCAATTTCTAGTTTGGCCCTCTCAATTTCCAGTTTTCCCTGCTTAATTTCATGTTTGCCCCACTCAATTTCTAGTTTGCCCCACTGAATTTCATGTTTGCCCCGCTCAATTTTTAGTTTCCCCCGCTGAATTTCATGTTTGCCCCGCTCAATTTCCAGTTTGCTCTGCTGAATTTCATGTTTGCCCCGCTGAATTTTCATGTTTGCCCCGCTCAATTTCATGTTTTCCCCACTCAATTTCTTTCTGACCTTATCAACAAGATGAATTGCAAATAAATATTCTAGTGGCCCACAAGATGTTTTTAGTGGTGGGTATGCAATTACCACAGTTTCCTGTGGTGTGGTCCACCTAAGGTTTGGATCTACTTCATTTTTCGAACCATGCCTTAAAATGAGTCATTAAAATAAATGGATGAGTGTGTGGGAAAAAAAAGAAAAGAAAAAAAAAAAGGAGTGGGGGAAGGGTGCCAGACAGGCCTACAGTACCTATGGCTACGGTTATAATCCGTAGCCATAGAGAGCCGCCAAATCGTCGTAGACCGGCTTACAGTACCTATGGCTACGGTTATAATCCGTAGTCATAGGTCTACTTTAAAAAGCAGGGGTATTTTCATCCTCAAATTTGTTGTCCGTACGTGTAAGTCTAAGTTGGTAAGTTAAGTTTCGTATGCTTCATAAAAAATGCTGGATAAAAGGTGGGGTCCACAGTGGTAAATTTCTCTTAAACCTTTATAGTGAACAGTGCCATGCATTTGGCATCCCTTAATTACAAATTTGTCATCTATTCCTTGACCATCTTCTGTCGTCCGTTATATTAGAGTGTACCGTCCAAATACCCTAAGATTTGGCGGTTACCCTTTATTTTTCATGCTCTTCTTATGGTTCAAGTTTGGGCCCTGATCTCTCAAGGATGGCTAGGATGCTCTTTTAATGGTTAATATACTTCAAAATAATAAAATAATATTTGTACACCTCTGATTGACAAGTTACCGGACAGTTTGGACATAAACCCTAAGATTTTCATGATGTTCGGTTTACCGTGATGTTTGTGTGGCCCATTTGGCGGATCCAAACATAATGGATGGTCAGATGACTTGCTAAAAATAAGGGGATTTGATGGTTAGAACTTTGGCCATGTATGTGGGTGAATGTATAGTTGGTTTAGTAAACAGATAGACATAACGTGGGTTTCTGGAGCGATTAGGGGTAAAGCATGTGTATCGTCAGATTAGAGTGTTTTGTTCACATGTGTAAGTTTCTCAGATCGTAGCTCTGATGATGGTTTAAGCATATACATAGGTGATGAATAAGATGAATAGGTCAAAATCTTGATCTGATAAGTGTATGGATCGATGTAGAGGTCAAGTAGCTAGTTTACAATGATTTAAGGGCTGAAATTCGACGTGCATGGTTAATTTATGATAATTAGGCCTGATATAAAATTTAACATCAAACGGATCATGAGAAACATGTGATCTAAAATTCAAGGGTCTAGGTTAGTGACATTTTCGTTATTATTGCTGATCTAGGAGTTTTGTGAAATCTAATGGTTCTACATGGTTGTAAGCATATTTCTAAGTAATTCTTCTAAAAGAGCATATATCTAAATCATTATGGATAGAGAGTTTATTCGTCATTTTATTCAAGGTAAAGTACTTACGTCAAATTATGTGATGGATGGTCTTGTCTTGAAATTCAACGGTTAGATGCTTGATCTATGATGGAGATCATTCCCAACGATTAAGTTAGTGTCAGGGCAATGATGTAAGGCTAGAATAGTTGGATTGATATTGTACACACGCATATATTAGTTAAATCTTATGATAACGCTCGAGAACTTTCGATGCTTGTATATCGAAAAGTTCGGGTCGTTACATCATTTACCTCAAGGGTTTGGTTAGGGAAATGAGGCTTCATATACCTGTTTGGAGCACTCAAACTTCTTCCTGGTTGAGGTCTGGATCTTGTAACCTTCGTGTTGGGGTTCACTTAAAGACTGACTCAACACTCACGTAATTTGACAAACCAGGACGCTTTCATTACAAAGGCACCTTATTTACCTGTTCTTTGCTCCTTGATGCTCTTGCTCTCCTGTGTTGGTCTTCAGCTTCCAGAGGCTCAATCGACTACATGACATAAAGACTCACGTGATTGACAAGTAAGATGCACAAATGATTACACTAACAATTTATTATTTTATTTTATTTTATTTTATTTTATTTACACGAGTAGCCCCCTAGAAAAAAAATGTTGATATTCTAAATTGGATTTTGAATGTCAGAAATTGCATTGGAGACGAAACTCGTTTTTTTTATTGGCAATGAATCAGTTGTCACTTCGGGAGAGTACAAGGTGATGTTAGGTATTCAAAGGTTGACATCTCCCATGACCCATCGGTAAATTTTTTATTTAATTGAATCTTAAATCGGTATTCAAAGCTTGTACTTCCCATTTTGTTTGTAAGCGACTAGTCTTTGTTTGGATGAATATATATATATATTATATATATATATATATATATATATATAATATATATATATTATATATATATATATGAGAAATGCTCACACACAACTACTTGGACTGTCCAGCTAGTTGCCTCGTTTGAGGAAAAATTAATGTTGGTAAACCCCATCGATGAAAGTTATTTCAAGGAGAAAAAGGAATTGTTGGCTTAGGTAGACCTGCCATGCATTAATGTGAAATTCACCCAGCCATTAGGTGCATCATCCCATGATAAACCCATGGCCTTAAAATCAGCCCCATCCATGGTTTAAGTGGACCACGGTATTGGAAATAGTATACATAAAAAGATCACCCTCTAAACTGTCTCTTGGTGTGGCCCAGTTGAATCGTGTATGGGCCTGCTTTTGGTTCTTGGGCCAATGCTCTGGTGTGGCATCTAATGGTTCGAGTGAATTTCACGTGATCATCATAGTGGGCTATATATGTAAAAATCAATGGTGACCGTTTCTCCCAATCATTTTCATTAGTACGGCCCACTTGAACCACTAATCAGTGTGAATTTTTTTACTCTGAGCCCAACATAAAGTTACACATCTAATGATTATAATGGATCTCACGTATACACCACGGTTGGCCACTTAAAAAATGAAAGGCCGGCCACAATACTCCCAATGACGTTAGTTCCATAAGTGTCACCTTCCGGAGATAATGGAGTGGATCAAGTTTTACTCCAGTAGCACCTAATTGGAACTTTCTCTAACTGTGAGGCCCACCTTAATGTATGTGCAGCATATCCATGCTGTTCATCATTTTTTACACATAATTTTACCGTAGGGTCCTAAAAATAAGGCAGATCCAAATCACAAGTGGACCGCAGCATAACAAACGGTGGATATTAAACACCCACCATTTAAAAGTTCCTCAGGCTCACAATAATTTTTACTTTCCATCCAACGTGCTGACAAGGTCACACGCACTAGGATAAAAGGAAAACAAAAATATCAGCTTGATCCAACTTTTGTGGCTCCAAAAAGTATTTAAGGTCAATCAGCACTGCTTCGTGTGTTATGGTCAACATGAGATTTGGACCTGTACTTTTTTGGTACCATAACCTAAAAACTGACGTGGATAAAAAACAGATGCATCAAGGTGGCCCCACAGTCGGGGAAAGACCCACTAGAGCTTGGAAGCGGATTGGCTGGTTCTCGACACACCAGTGATATTGATGGTGTGGGTATACGTGTCGTGCGAAGACGAGCACTGATGCTCCTAGATCTCGGAGTTGTACTAACAGCTCAAAAGAGATCAAAGTTACATGGGCCCGAAAATGATGTATTTATTATATCCACACCGTTCATCTCTTTTTCGAGATCATTTTAGATTGTCAGCCAAAAATCGTGAGCCAAAAAATAAATGACCATTGATGGCCACCTAACAACGGTCTACTCCCTAGTACCTATATAAACAAGACCATTCTAGTCTAAATTTCTTCATCTCAAACTCACATCTCTCCTCATCCATCAAATCCTAAGGATTACATCTCCATTTTAAAATACTGTTAACACATTCTCATTTCGATTATGCTAGAAGATCTGCTGGATTGAAATTGTTCCTACGTTTACCCTTCGTTATTGCTGAACACAAGATCCAAACAAGCTTGTCTTATTCTCGAAGTAATTTTCCTGTAACCCATCAACAATTTAATAAGGGGGCGAATCACACTTTAAGGACAACATATATTTTACGTGATTTAGCCTGGTGAAAGAAAATAATTTATTTTATTTTTCAGTATTTCCCACACATTTTTCCAACAGTAGTATAGTCCATTTGAGCTTTAGATCTACTTAATTATTGGGCTTGTGCCCTAAAATTATATGAAAAAGTGGAGAGGCAGTGTGGATGAAATACATACATCATGATAGGGCTCACAACACTTAGCAATGTTAACATGGGATTTCCTTGCATCCTGAGACTTTTTGGGAATAAATTAGGCTCAACAATCAAATTCCTAAAGTGTGGATGTTATACATACGTCATGATGGGGCCGACACCGAGAAGGGGGCCACTCTTTATTTTTCAAGAGGTCCATCGTAATGTGCATGTTAGATCCACTCTGACCATTAGATATGGAACCCTATGATGGGCCCAACAGAAAAAAAAATCTGGTTGATCCGTTATTCAAGTGGGTCATACCAGTGGAAGCTGGAAGAGAGAAATCCACCATTGTTTTCTGCAGGGCTCACCGTGATGAACATGTAAAATCCACTCTAACCATTAAATTCTAAACAACAAACTATGCCTGAGCCTCAAATCGTAGGTCCATACGTGATTGAAGTGGGCCATGCCTCGACTCAAAATGAACGGGGTGTGGCTCAAAACCCTTTTAGCCATGGTTTTGAAATGAGGCTAAAGGCCTTTTTTTTTTTCTTTTTTTTTTTTCTTTTTTTTCTTTTTTTTTTTTTGGGTGTAATATAAACTTAGTTGCATCTAAGGCTGTAGACTTCAGGAGCTGCATAATGATATCAATGAAAGTAGACTCTGGAGATGGTACTGAAAACATCCTTAGAGAGGTGGACAAAGCAAGACTTTTTGTCTAATGGTAGTCATTCAATCCCCGCTACTTTCTTTGGTGTGCTCTACTTGAAGCTTTGGATGTGTTTCATTTTTGGGCTCATGCTTTGGGAAGTTCTCCACGTTAAAAGTTATACAGGTATGCAATGTATTTAAAAGAATAAATCAGTATATTTTGTGAGCTAGCATGATTAGAGATGACATGACCAATGAAAAGCGATGGCCCAGAATTTCCCTGTTCCACAGTTAAAGGGATAAAAGATAGTGGCTCTAAAATATGAGCTTTTTCTAAGCGCGCAAGCCTGTCCGATAAACCTAGTGCACACGCCACATACGATAAACCTAGTGCACACGCCTGTCCGATAAACCTAGTGCACACGGCTACAGCCCCACAGGTGTAGGGCTGTGCATCGAGCCGAGTCGAGTCGAGGTGGGCCAAGCTTGGCTTGGCTTGTTCGTGCTCTTCTCGAGTTCGAGATCGAGCTCGAGCTCGGCCTCGAGCTTACTATTGAAGCTTGGCTTGTTTGCCAAAACTTTCGACTCGAGCTTGAGGCGAGCTTACCTCGAGTCGAGTCGAGGTTGCTCCTAACCTGACCCAACTCGCAACCCGCACTTGACTTAACCTAGCAACCCGACCCAACCAACCTAACCTCAAAATCAAATGTTTAATTAATAACACACACACACACACACACATATATAATATTAGATAAAACCATAGATGGTACTTTGTTGTTGATACTGAGAGAGAGAGAGAGAGAGAGAGAGAGAGAGAGAGAGAGAGAGAGAGAGAGAGAGAGAGAGAGAGAGAGAGAGGGAGGCGGGTTAGGTAAGGAAGAGAAATGGTATAAGAGAGACGGACGGGTACGATAGGGTTTATGTTTTAATTTTTTTTAATTTTTAAATATAATATAATATACATTAATATAATAATAATAATAATATATTCGAGTCGAGCCAAGCTCGAGCTTTAAGCCAAGCCGAGTTCGAGTCGAGTCGAGTCAAACTCCACTATGTTTAAACTTGGCTTGTTTTCAAAACGAGTTGGGTTATATAAAGCTTGGCTCACCTTGATTCATTTTCTGATTCGAGTCAAGTCGAGCTTAATCGAGCCAAGCGGAGCGAGCTTTTCGAGCTAGCTTGGCTTGTGTACAGCCCTAATTAGGTGGACCCTGCATATTTTTCCCAAAAAAAAAAATAAATAATAATAATAATAAATAAATAAATAAAACTTAAGCTAATCAGCTACTCAGCCTCAATATTGAAAACACGTGGATGGATTATAAAAAGGTTTTTCAGATACGTACATTTGTTTTTGTAAACTGTGGTCTACCTTATCCTTTCGGCCAGGGCATCAATGTAGTGGTACCGATCTGATGGATGGATGGATTTGATCTCATACCTATCATGCCATGCTGCCACATATATATGTGGCGTCTACGTGAGATTTATTGCACGCTTAGCAAATGTTCACAGTCGAATACGTGTAGTTTCGACCAATGGTCTATCTATGAAGTGGCCCACAAGATAAAAAATCCCATTTCATCCACACGGTATAAAATATAGATATTTTTATGAAATGCCACCCAATTTTTGGCTTAATTGGAGGTGTATTTAGTTTATCATTTTCTGTCCAATTTAAGTACCACCTATGAACGGTTCAAATTAAGTAGTTGAAAGAACGATCTGGACAGTTCCAAAGTGGTAGATAGCCATCTAGACCAGTAAAAGGAGCTGGCAAGCAATGTAGTCGGTTCTTAGATGGTAGACAGTGATGAAGATTGATCCTTCCATGGACGTATGCAAGATAAGACAACTTCTGGTAGTAATATTGTCATTTTTCACTGATAAAGAGTGGTTAACGACTGTGAATTTAATTTTACAGAAAGTGGTCAAATAAAGAGACCTCTCAAAATGGAATTTCGGATCATCAGTTTCTGGCAAATAAGGAATGTCTGTTCCCTGAATTTTGATTGGGCTACATTATCTCTGATGACATCAGGACTATAGCCTTTTAAAAAATAAAGAGAAAAATAAAATACCTGTCCCAATCAAAATGGTTGGATTCCACGACTTTCATCTTTATTAACAAACGCATAAAAGCAACAAAAAAGGCGCAAAGGTTAACTTCGAAAACTCACATAATTAAACACACCCAAATTAACATCCACATATAAGATAAAAGAAGAATAATATAAAGACCAACTCAAACAAAAGGCAAGACTAAAGTCATACTAACAACGTCTTGCCATGTAAGTGTAGACCATGAACCCTAAAATTCAATGAAGCAAAAACCCAAGGACTGAAATGACCAACCGGATAATCACTATATAAGTAATCCTAGCCATTGGAACTGTGGCATCGGACTTAGTAGAGCCAGGAGGGTTGATGGACCCACCACCAGGCGGCGATGGAGAGTTTCTGGGTGCCGGGGATTGACCCAATACCTTAACGATCATCTTCTGACCTCTCTCACAGTGCCCAGAGACTCCGCTGATGAAATAAAACGGTCCCGATTCATCAAGCTTGAAATCAGTGTGGCCATTGTTGGAGAAGAAGATGGGGTGAGAGGAATTGCATTGGCTGTAGTCCTCAGCATTCACTACCATCAATGAATCTTTCTTGTACTCAAAGACTGAAACAGAAAAACAAAAAGTTTTATTTGGCCATTTATAAAGTAGAGATTATATATTAACAAATACTACTGTGATTACTCATGATTCATTTCCCATATGCCAATGTGGTACGTGTGAGAGATCCTGGTCATTCAGCAAATTGGGTGCACTGTTTATATGTGATGACCTGGAATTTAGGTTGATATGGTCATCAGCCGGCACAACATGTGTACATTGGATCTAGGCCATTCATTCTTTTCACACATATCTAGCCTACTTGATGACTGGACTGTTACACATACACTACTGGGCCACACTGATGAATGACACAGATCTTGCACCTTTGGATTGGTCATGTTCCTCCAAAGAGACACGAGCACGTGCTGAAAAGAAGATGCATTTTACACCTACTCCATTTCTCATTGGATTGCATGGGAAGTTGTTTACACTATGGATCATCTTTGACTATCAACCAGATGAACGGTTTTGATCGTCCTACACAGCCATGTGTAGGATCGAGATTTGGGCGGGCTACCATTCTGGGTGTTCCAGATGATGCCTCTTTTCATCCTTATAAGCCGCTACGATCTCAAAGCAATGGCGAAAGTAATCTAAATCATGATTATAATTGGATGAGAGAGAGAGAGAGAGAGAGAGAGAGAGAGAGAGAGAGAGACCATGCAGATTAACACGAATGATTTAAGGAGAACAAAGCAACTATAGAAAAAGGTATAACGCAAGGACTTGGCATGAGATGTGCTTAGAACATGAAATTGCAACTCATATCAAAAGGAGACTACAAAACAAGACATGGGTCTTTTCATTATTTATTTATTTTTTAGCACTTACTGAGGGTATCGCCGACTTGGAACCTTTTCTTCGATGCCCATGAATTGTAGAATTGAATCTTGTCAGAAGGCGGAACCATCCACCCATCATCATCTCCCACATCGAACTCAAAGGCAGCAACAGGCAGAAGACGGAGAGAAAAGAAGATGATCAGGAAGAGGAAGGAGAAGAAGAAGATGTTGCAAGAAGCGACGAAGGTGGAAGCCATTTTCTCTTATAACAAAATTGCTTTGAGGGAAGCTCTATCTGGAGTTGGGATTAAAGAACGTAAGAGTGTTTGGTTTTCGACAAGTATTTGGAGGTTTTTATATTAAAGTTTGGATGTGAGGAGAGGAATGTGGGAGAATTGAGGTGGAGTGGGTAGTTACAGATGTGGAGATCATGGCCTACAACCGTTTGTAATTTTAGCTACATCTTCCCTTTGACTTAGTCCAACTTCTGCCTTCTGCTCTGCTTCATTGCTTCATCAACTCTTTTGCTTAAAACGACCCTTCTCAGGCCACTCATCTGATGGCCCACCTATCAGATTCGATGAGCCCACACAGCCATGCCACCATATTTGCCAACGTGGCAGATGGGCGTGATATCAGGGCCATCCAGTAGGTGATGGCTGTTACCGTGTATATGTTCTTTTCCCAAAAAATCAAGATTGTCCACCCATTAGGTGGGCCACGATGTTGGAAACAGATGGTTGCGATAGAAAACTTCACCCTAGGTGTTTTTTTTTTTTTCACCATACATTTGTTTCGTAAACTATGGACCACTTAGAAATGTCGACCCACTTGATTTCTTAAAAGAGATCATAGTATGACCCCTAATAAATGTTGGGATTTGTATTGCAGAATCACACAATATGGATCTAGGAATACAATCCAAGAGCACCAAGCAAACACAAAACCACACAAAGATTTAACGTGGAAAATCCTTTCGGGAAAAAACCACAGCACAAAGTAATAGAAATTCACTATGAAAATAGAAATTACAAAGAGAGAGGACTTACCCGATTATAACAACCTCGAATCTTACCCTTGCTACATCCTTTGATAACCTTAGAACCCTTTTAGAAACCCTTGTAATACCTTTAGTGTCATGCCCCAAACTCGGAAACCGGGCCGAATCTGGTGCTGACAGCCTCCGTATCGGCTCTCACCGCCTATACACCAGATTCCGATCCTGAGATCCTACAAGGAGGATTTTTTTTTCAATGTACATTTATCTCGTAATAAGAATAGCCACAAGTTTACCAAAATCACAAAGGTAACATCATCATCACATATCCACTAATATAAACATTTAAATACAGTGCTGAAAGAGAAATACATATGTTAAAGTTAAAGCTCCAGAAATTACCTACATGCTCCAAGCTCCACGCTGCTGTAACCTAACACCACCTGTACGCATCTATCGTACATAAGCTTATAAAAAGCTTAGTGGGTGGTGAAAGTGTGTGCACAAGGTAAAAGTCTAAGTAAGCAATATCAGAATAATCAAAGTAAGCGAAAATACTGACAAGCTCATAAATCATATAATATCAGAAATACTAGTAAGTTCATAAATCATATGATATCAGAGTGATGCGAAAACATACAGATAGACTCATAAATACCATCAGCCTTATCCAGGCTATGCGATGCAATATAAAAATATAATAAACCAATATCATATACTGAGGAAGCAATGTAGATCAGCTACGTAATATGAAGACAGTAAGTCAAATACTATGTGCTGAGGATGTAATGTAATATGCGATGCAAATGAAATGACCAATGTAAAGATAGTATATAAAATCGCATGCTATGGGGTCCACCATAAAGGACTTCTATCCAAACCAGTCACATATCTTAATTTGGATAGTCAAACTCAATGTGGTAAACTCTCGATCTCAGGTTAGTCGCGCGCCCCAACCAAATCCTGGACATTGCGAAGGTATACGTAACAAATAGTTGCGCACCACCAGCATGAGTGGATAGTGAATAAATGAATGAATGAGTATGCAACTCTTGCTCAATAAGTCCAAATATCAGTAAGGTTCCTCTCTGGGATCATCACCAGGGTCTATTACACTCTACGTCAGCTTGCCGCCCCTATCCGAGCGCACAACTGGGTAAGTGGAAGAGACCTCACTATTTGTCTACCAATATTGGGTCCGACTCGTCGATAGCGGACCCATTCCTCAAGCTGGTCAAACTCAACCTAGACATTGCCCCCTCACTCAGGCGGGTAAGGTCACACCCCTCCCAACCGACCACAACACAGTGGGAGACGCGGCCTACTGGTATACAACCCTCATGCGCTCATATATATCCACTCGGTCTTGACGTTGGGGCGTTTCCTACCCACGAAGGTTTACGAATTTTCACCCTGGGACATTTATGGTGCCTGTATGCTAGAACCAAACATTTCCGGTGTCCCATTTAGCCATCCACGATATGCCTGTGGAGGTCACGACCCTGATTTACTAGGGCGTACAGTACTCACAACATACAATGCAAAATATATGAGTCATACAATTCAGTCATGCATCAATCTTACGCATATCGTGCCCTCATGTGAGACAATCTCCACCGATCAGGGAGTCTCATAGCAACCTACCCAATAACATATGCAATGGTCAATCACATCTCATAACAAACATGTAGATGATGCGTATAGGCATGTATCATGATGCTATGCCGTCACATACTCAAAATCGGTATCAATAACCGACATCAACAGTCGGCCTCGACAATGTGGACATTTAACCAACATTGCCCCCAAGGGATGGCCCACATAGGGCCTAACATATAGTGGACCCATGGCCTCACACAATGACATATACAATACCATGGGCCTCACTCAAGAGCTTAATACGCATCACGATGGGCGTCTCACATGGGCCTAATATACATTACAATGCATCACAATGGGCCTCAACTACGGGTCGCATATACATCATATAGGTTCGAAAATCGGCCTCGACCATCAGAATCGGCCTCAACAATCAGAATCGACACTCGGAATTGGCCTATACAACGACCTCGACAATCGGAATCGACCTATACAATCGGCCTCGACAATCGGAATCGGCTTATACAATCAGCCTCGACAATCGGAATCGGCCTATATAATCGATCTCGACAAATCGGAATCGGCCTCGATACTCGGCCTCGACAATCGGAATCAGCCTCGATACTCGACCTTGACAAATCGAAATCGGCCTATACAATTGGCCTCGACAATTAAAATCGACATTGATACTCGGCCTCGACAATCAAAATCGGTCTCGATACTTGGCCTCGACAATCGAAATCGATCGAAAATCAGAATCGGCAAATCGATCATGTCAATCGGAATCGGCAATCAGTCACGACAATCGGGATCGATCGATAATCAGAATCGGCAAATCGGTCACGTTAATCGGAATCGGCAATCGATCACGACAATTAAGATCGATCGATAATCAGAATCAGCAAATCGGTCACATCAATAGGAATCGGCAATCGGTCACAACAATCGGAATCGATCGATATTCAGAATCGGCAAATCGGTCACGTCAATTAGAATCGGCAATCGGCCACGACAATCGGGATCAATCGATAATCAGAATTGGCAAATCGGTCATGTCAATCCAAATTGGTAATCGGCAATCGGCCACGACTATCGGGATCGATCGATAATCAGAATCGACAAATCGGTCACGTCAATCGGCAATCGGCCACGACAATCGGGATCGATCGATAATCAGAATCAGCAAATCGGTCACGTCAATCGGAATTGGCAATCGGTCACGACAATCAGAATCAATCAATAATCAGAATCGACAAATCGGTCATGTCAATCGGAATCGACAATCGGCCACGACAATCGGGATCGATCGATAATCAGAATCGGCAAATCGGTCACGTCAATCAGAATTGACAATCGGCAATCGGCCACAACAATCGGGATCGATCGATAATTATAATCGGCAAATTAGTCACGTCAATCAGAATCGACAATCGGTCACTACAATCGAAATCGATAGATAATCAAAATCGGCAAATCGGTCACGTCAATCGAAATCGGCAATCGGTCATGATTATCGGCCTCGATCGCTAATCGACAATCAGACACAACAATCGGGATCGGTAAGAATGGGCCTAACAAGGCCTAATGGAAGGTCACAATGTAGACATTCAACCATCATTGCCTATCAATGTGGACATTTAACTAACATCGCTCCCAAGCAGTGGCCCACATAGAGCCAAACATATAATGGGCCCATGACCTCACACAAAGGCGTAATATACATTACCATGGGCCTCACTCATGAGCCTAATACACATCATAATGGGCCGCATCCATGGGCCAGAAATACATCATAATGGGCCTTAACCCATGGGCCCCAAATATATCATGATGAGCCTTAACCCATGGGCCCCAAATACATCACAATGGGCCTTAACCCATGGGCCCCAAATACATCAAATGGGCTGTATCAACGGGCCACACTAACTACACCATTCATCTATTTCTAGCGATCATTTTAGAGCATTATGAATCATAACAAAGGATCATCTGGACCATACCACAAATAACGGTGGAGATAATGATTTTCACCATTAAAATACAAAGGGCTCGCAATAGAAAACTGTGGGAGCAGCCACACCCACTGATGAACCATTTATAGGACCCGCTGTGATATATTTTTGAGATCCAATCTATTCATAAGTAAACACAGAGGTCGATGGAGTGAAAATAAATTGTCGACTCGATTGGAACTGCCGTGGCCCTTAAGAAGTTTTGAACGGTGCATGTCACTGTCCCCACTACTTTAAATGATGGGACCCGCTGGAACTCCAAATCTGTCTCATTCTTTTTCTCCTACCATAAAACTATCTCTCAAAGTGGTTGGACGGTATATGCATCATGGTGGGTCACACATCTCACAGACGGTGTGAATAAAACATACATCAAGCAGGCTCCACCGTCCAGAGATTGGATGGTGAGGATATACAATACATTATTAAGGTGGGCCGCACAGATAGGCGGTGTGGATCAAACCTACAAGCTGCAACAACAGCTATATAGCTGGCGTGCGGTAGGCCAGCCAATCCACTTCTACAGAGGTGGGTCACACGTGGGGCCCACTAGATATACATGCACACACACATATATATATATCTATAATATATTATATATATATATTATATATATATATATATATATATATATATATATATATATTAATTATGTATTTAAAAGTTCAGGCCCTGGACGTTTCTTGACGGACGACCTGGATATACGCAAGGTGGGTCCCACAAATGCCGACATCAGTAGATATATAGCTGGTGTGCGTACACCAGCCATTCAAATTCCACTTAGGTGGGTCCCACGTAGGGCCCACCATAACGTTTAATTTCCATCCCATCTGTTGATAAGGTCACAAAGGTCTGAATTAGGGAAAAAAACAAATCTCATATTTATCTAAAACTGCTCTGACTAAAAAAAAAGATTCAATGGTGGACGTTAAATCCTCCGCTGCTTCTTGTAGTGTGGACCACCTGAGTTTCGTGGACGGCTGATTTTTGGCGTACCCCATACATTTGAGGGGACCCATCAAATGGACGGTGTAGATGGTCTACATGCACCACCCCATACATTTGAGGGGACCCATCAAATGGACGGTGTAGATGGTCTACATGCACCATGGTGAGACTGGTGGTGGGACCCACGGTTCCACCCTTCAGCAAGCAGCAAGGACGCTGCTTACTGCAGCGTCCTGTGGACGTTGGCAGCAACAGCGCCATGCACGGCATTTGTGTTTTTTTTTTTCTAGACATGTGGAGCCCACATCAGGAGGATCCACTCCACCGGTTGAGTTCCCGGGTCAAGACAGGCCTAACAAGCCCAATATTCAATATATTTGATGCATTGGAACATCACAGCGGGCCCTAACAGTTTATATAACAAAAATCACTACTTTCTACAATATGGCCTGCCAAATATTTTGTTTGGCTTCATTTTTTGGCTCAACGCCTAAAATGAGCTAGGAAATTGGATGGACGGTAAGGATCAGATACATGCATCTTGGTGGGGCCTGTTGTGGGTCCCACACTCCTCCCTACAAAAGGGGGCTGGGACGCTGACTGCTGTGGTGTTCTCTGGACGCAGGCAGCAGCGTCCACCAGATTGGTGGCTCCTTGTTACACACCACGAGTACCCACGCCGTAGTGTGATTTCACCACCTATGTGGCCCACTTGATAGATAGTATGGATGGCCCACTTGATGGACGGCATGGATCAAATACCTACGCCATCATGGTGGGCCATCAACAAAGAAAAAGAGAGATAGAGAGAGAGAGACGTGAGGCGGAGAATCGGTGTAGGGGAGGGACCCCGCCACTATGGGTCCCTCAATGATTACAACACATACATCAAAATGGGTCCCACATACAAGTGGGCCCTCAAATGAAAAATCAATAGTAGATCACCCACCTTGAGATCTCTTCTTCCTTCTTCCGCCAATGCATGATAGAGTCCCAAAGAGACAATTTCAACAGTTGAGATGGGCTTAAGATGGTGGGATCAGGTAGTAGAAAGGTGGGCCACACTACTCTCTCCCATGGAGCTTGGACGTGAGTTTCTCTCATGGAGCTTTGGAGAAATGAGAGAGAAATGGGAGAGAGAGAGGTGATAGGTGAGAGATGTGAGTGATGGGTGAGTGAGTGATGAGAGTACTTGTGTAAGAGAGAGATAGTTGACTTTAAGGGGGTGGTTGTACTTGGGGATGGGTGTGAGTGATGGGAGTGATGTGTACTTGATTGATGGGATTGATGTGATGTTTTCTAGGGATTGCGACACACGGCGTTTATCCTCGAACTGATAGCAGGCCCACATCTCCTGACTTGGGTATCGCCTCGTCGCGTAATACGTGGCATTAGAACCGCGACAACAGCGCGGTCGCTAGGGTACGAGTATCAGGTTGAGCCGACTTTATAATACGGGACACGACTCAAGGTTGCGCACGACTGCCGATAACAGATCGCAGGTCACCAGAATTCGACCGGGAGGATCGCGGAAATCTACGGAACAGTACGGGCTAGGATACGGGCCTCACATTTAGGGCCCATTTGGCCGGGCGGATTGGAAGGGATTGGATGGTATTGAAAAGGATTGGAAGTTAAATCCCGGGATTGGCCGGGCGTGCCAAACAGACTGGGTGATCTGATCCCGGGATATAGCAATCCCATGAATCTTAAGACAATCCATTGACAACACCATCATTACCTTTAAATCCCATCCAATCCACCCTAATCCTTTCAAATCTGCATGGGACGTGTTTGATTCAAGGGATTGGAAGGGATGGGAAGGTTTAATCCCGGGATTGGCCGTGCGTGCCAAACAGGCTCGATATAGCAATCTCGGGATATAGCAATCCCATGGATCTTAAGACAATCCACTGACAACACCATCATTGCCTTGAAATCCATGTCATCCACCCTAATACCATTCAATCCCTTCCAATCCACCCGTCCAAACGGGCCCTTAGGGAACATTAGAATACTTGAGAATGACCCTAGGGACTCCAATTTATAGATGGAAAAACTCCACTTACACACCTCCCTAGAAACCACCTTAAATTTAAGCAGTCTGCGGGCACCGTTTGCATAACCCTCGACTAGTCGAAGGATGGCTTCGACCAGTCGAAGGGACCTTCGACTAGTCGAGCCAGTCCCTCGACTGGTCGAGCACCTCGGAACTCCAAATACATCCCCGCTGGACTTCGAGTCAAATCGGCATTGACCGGTCGAAGGGACCTTCGATTGGTCGGGCAGCGGAGACAGATAAATTTAAGACATCTATTTTTACAACAATCTTCACCATGTCTTCAATCTTCATCCATGTGGATTTTTGATCTTTTCTCTTATCTCTGCATCGCATCGTAGCTTCAATCAACGCTTCTCGTGCATAATCCGTCCTTCTTTTATGCCATCGCTAAGCCTAGAAAAGTTGCAAGAACTTGAACTTCTCTGTAGGAACGACCTTGGTGAGCATGTCTGTTAAATTCACGCTGGTGTGAATCTTCTCCAGAGTTACGCTGTCACGCCCCAAACTCAAAAACTGGGCTCACAAAATTCCCGATCGCCGAATCCGACGCTGACAGCCTCCGTAGTACCCCATTCTTGGCACCCAAATAGCAGGTTCCGATCCTGGGATCCTACAAGGAGGAATTTTTTAAGCATGAATTTTATTCTGTAACAAGCATAACCCACGAACAATAACTAAGACACCATCACAAAATCCGCTATAATAAAAAAAAACTTTAAGGTACTATGCGGATAAAAGGAAATACAATAACAGAATCGGAAGCTCTAGAAGTCCGCTACACGCTCCAATCTCAATCTACTAAGGCGTCCTAGCGTCACCTGCACGCATCAATCGTGCATTAGCTTATAGAAAGCTTAGAGGGTAGTGGAAGTGTGTGCGCATGATAGAAATGCAAGTATGCAATATTAGAGCAATGCAAAAATGCTAGTAAGTCCATTAATGCCATCAACTGTACCAAGGTTATACGATGCGAGGCATGAATGCTATCGGCCACATCAAGGCTATGTGATGCAAGGCGTGAATGCTATCTGCCATATCAAGGCCATGCGATGTGAGATGCAACTCAAGCATACCGGTCCTCATTCAAATCCACATATCCATGTAGCTCATCATTAGAGCATCAATATCAGTACAGTTCTCACGCTGGACAATCACTGGAGTTTAGTACACTCCAAATGACACTGCCCCTTTCCTAAGCACGCACTCTAAGTGAGCGTAAGAAACCTCACTATCCGCCTAGCCAATAGCCTGCCAATACCTATCCAGCACATCGATAGCAGACCATTTACGAGCTGGTCATACTCAGCCTACTAATCGCCCCCTACCCTCCTGCCGGTAAGGCCACACCCCGTTCCAACCGGCCATGACACAGTGGAAGACATGACCTCCTGGTATTCGACCCACGTGCACTCATTACCCACTCGGTCTCGACATTGGAGAGTCTTCCGGTACCGTCAGGTTTAGGGATTTTCACCTAGGGACATCTATGGCGCCTCGATGCTAATAATAGTATTTTCGGTGTCTAATCATGCCATCCACAATATGCCTGTGGAGGCTACGGCCCTGATGTCACTAGTGCGTACATTAATCACAACATAGAATGTAAGATACATAAGTCATACAATCCAGTCATGCATCAATCCTGTGCATACTATGCGCTTATGTGAGACAATCTCTGCCTATCAAGGAGTCCCATAACAACCTGCCCAATGACATATGCAATGGTCAACACATCTCATATCAAGCACACAGATGATGTGTATGGCCATGTATCATGATGATATGCTAAACATACTCGTAATCGGTGTCCATAATCGGCATCGATAATCGGCCTATATGCACGGCGGGGTCCATAGATGAACAGCTGATCTAAACCATAATATAAAGATCGGCTCTCAGCTATTGATATATCAAATCCGATAGTACGAAGCCATCCGTCTACGGCGATGATGGACCATGCAATATTTGTCACACCTCAAACCCGAAAATTGGATTCTCTGTAATTCCGATCGCCAAATCTGGTGCTGACAGCCTCCATAGTACCCCATTCTCGGCTCCTAGCGTCCACACGCCAGATTCCGATCCTGGGATCTTACAAGGAGGATTTTTTTTTGTACATTTAACTCGTAACAAGCATAACCACAAGATTACCTAATTCACAAAGGCAACATCATCATCACATATCCACTAATATAATCATTTGAGTACAATGCTGAAAGGGAAATACATATATCAAAAATCAAAGCTCCAGAGGTCCACTGCATGCTCCAAGCTCAATGCTACTGCAACCTAATGCCGCCTGCACGCATCTATCGTGCATAAGCTTATAGAAAGCTTAGTGGGTGGTGAAAGTGTGTGCACAAGGTAAGTGCCAAGTAAGCAATATCAGAGTAATCAGAGTAAGCAGAAGTACTAACCAACCCATAAATCATACAATATCAGAAATAAACAGGAATACCGACAAGAGCATGAATCATACGATAACAGAGTAAGCGAAAATACGAACAAGTCCATGAGTCAGTCAATATCAGAATACGCAATATAGAACAACTATGCAAATGAGGAGTCATAAAGGGCTAAATGTCAGATGCCGAGGATGCGATGCAGTACGCAAATCCTGATGAGTTCACGAATAGTGTTAGCCGTATCTACACCATATAAATGCAGAAACATAGTAACCCAAAGTGTCATATGCTGCGAATGTAATGCAATATGTGGTGTGACTAGAAGACCATGCTGGAGTGTGAAGTCGGGATGATAGTACGTAATATCGCAGGCTATGGAGTCTATCACAAGGGACTTTTATCCAAACCAGTCTCATACCTAAATTTGGATAGTCAGACTCAATGTGGTAAACTCTTGATCTCAGGTTAGTCGCGCGCCCAACCAAAATCCTGGCCACGCGAAGGTACACGTAACAAATAGTTGCGTACCACCAGCCCGAGTGGATAGTGAATGAATGAATGAATGAGTATGTAACTCCTGCTCAATAAGTCCACATCTCAGTACGGTTCATCTTTGGGATCATTACTGGGGTCTAGTACACTCTACATGCAATCGCCGCCCACTGGACATGCAACCATGCAAGTGGAAGAGACCTCACTATCCGCCTAGTCAGTAGTCAGCCAATATCTACCCGACATGTCGATAGCGGACCCATTCACGAGCTGGTCAAACTCAGCCTAGCAATACCCCCTACCCTCGGGCAGGTAAGGCCACACCCCCTCCCAACCGACCACGACATAGTGGGAGACGCGGCCTCCTGATATTCGACACTCGGGCGCTCATGTATCCACTCGGTCTCGACATTGGGGCCTCTCCTGGCCACGGAGGTTTAGGGATTTTCACCCAGGGACATCTATAGCGCCCGTATGCTAGAACCAAACATTTCCGGTGTCCCCTCTGGCCATCCACGATATGCCTTAGAGGCTACGGCCCTGATGTCGCTAGGGCGTATAGTAATCACATCACACAATGCAAGATGCATGATTCATACAATTTAGTCATGCATCAATCCTGCGCATACCGTGCATTCATGTGAGATAACCTCCGCCTATCACGGAGTCTCATAACAACACGTTCAATGACATAGCAATGACCAACCACATCTCATAACAAACATGCAGATGATCGTATGGGCATGTATCATGATGCTATGCTGTCACATACTCATAATCGTTATCAAGATCCGGCATCGACAATCGACCTCGATAATGTGGATATTTAACCAACATTGCCCCCAAGGAATGGCCCTCATGGATCCCAACATATAGTGAACCCATGACCTCACACAAGGGCCAATTATACAACACCATGGGCCTCTCTCAAGAGCTTACTACACATCACAATGGGCTTCTCGCATGAGCCTAATATACATCATGATGGGCCTTACACAAGGGCTGAATACACATCACAATGGGCCTCAAATACGGGCCATATATACATCACACAGGCCAAATACACACCACAATGGGCCTCAACTACGAGTTGCATATACATCATATAGGTCTCGACAAATCGGAATCGGCAATCGGCCACGACAAGAAGAATCGGCAATCGGCAACGATCGGTAATCGGTCACGATAATCGGCCTCGATTGGTAATCAGTCAATTGGCCACGACAAGTAGAATCAGCATTCGTCCACGATCGATAATCAGTCACGATAATCAGCCTCGATCAGTAATCGGTCAATTGGCCACGATAAGCAGAATTGGCAATCGACCACGATCGGTAATCGGTCAATTGGCCATGACAAGCAGAATCGACATTCGGCCGCAATCGGTAATCAGTCACGATAATCAGCCTCGATCGGTAATCGGTCAATTGGCCACGACAAGCAAAATCAGCATTTGGCCACGATCGGTAATCAGTCACGATAATCGGCCTCGATCGGTAATCGGTCAATTATCCACGACATACAGGCTGGGAATACGTCACAATGGGCCTCGACCCATGGGACGAAAATACATCTCAGTGGGCCTTACCAAATGGGCCATAAACACATCCTAATGGGCCTCAACCATTGGCCTCTAACATATCATAACGGGCCTTACATCAATGGGTCACACTAATAAGGCTCATACACATCAAGTCGGTTTGCATCACGGGCCGCACAAATACACAATAGGTAGACCCTGCACATGCAGCAGATGGGCCCCACTAGATGGTTAGTGTGGATATAAAATGCATACATCTAGTGGGTCAAACATCCCACGGATGGTGTGAATATAACATACATCGAGGCTGGCCCTATATGACCTGGACGGTTAGGATGGAACATATGAGGTGGGCTCTGCTCACGGGTTCCAAATACATTACAATGGGCCTTAACCCATGGGTTTTGAATACATCTCAATGGGCCTCAACCCATGGGCCCTGATATATATCATAATGGGGTTACTGCCTTGGATGGCATGGATAAAAATACATCATGGTTCATCCCATCCAAATAGTTGGACAGTATGGATATGAAAACATATATATTATGTGGGATCCATCAGTACAACGAATGCATCAAGGTGGGCCTCACGCAGATGGACTACATGGAATGAAATACATGTCACACGGGTTCCACATCTCACGGCCAAAGATTGGGCGGTGTGGATAAATACATCAGGCTGGCCCACACTGCATATGGACGGTATGCTTATTCAACACATATAATAACATATAATAAGGAGGGCCCCACCGTCCAGTAGCTGCTGGACAATGTGAATATAGAATGCATGCATCAAGGTGGGCACCTTGAATGGACCACAAAATACATCAAAGAAGGTTCGACAAATGGGCCACAAAATACATCAAGATGGGCCTCATCACATGGGCCTAAGTGGGTCTCACGGATGGGCCACAAAATACATCAAGGTGGGCCTCAATAATGGGCCATAAATATGGTAAGTGGCCTCACCACATGGGCCACATGTATAACAAATGGGCCACACCCAATATAAGTGGTGATAAGGAATCCTACCATTAGAATTCCCAAGGTTTTATGGTGGACGTTCAAGCCCACTATTTTCTATAATGTGGTCCATCTGATCCTAGATCCGTCTTATTTTTAGTATCAAGCCTTAAGATGATCTTTTTTCTTTTTTTTTTTAAAAAAATGGATGGACGGCTTGGATGCAACTCATGCATTATGGTGGATCTATAGTGATGGAAAGGATGGTCGGCATAGATGAGGTGCATACCCCATGGTGGGGCCCACACTAATGGAAGGTGTGGATCACAAAACATACATCAGTGGATCCCATGCGGGGCCCACCATAATGTTTATTTTCCATCCAGCCCATTGACAAGGTCATAGGGGCCCGCCATAATATTTATTTTAATCCAAACTGTTCATAAGGTCAGTCAGACCTGGGGTGGGCCTGGGGCCCACTGAAATGTTTGTTTGACATCCAACCTATTGGTGAGGTCACACAGACCAGAGGTGGGACTGGGGCCCACCGTAATATTTATTTGTCACCCAACCTATTCACAAGGTCACATGGTAAAGGGGGGGGGGGTTCACTAGAATGTTTATTTTCGATACAACCTGTTGATAGGGTCACGTGGACCACGGGGCCCACCGTGTTGTTCACTTGCCATCCAACCGGTTCATGAGGTCACGTGGCCTAGTGGCCCACTGTAACGCCCTGAAATTCGGGGGTCGAGTATGAACTCAACACCCGAGTTCCAACGCATCACTTATGCAACATACACAATGCCAGTTAAATGTTGTCTGAGTTAGCGCAATAAACATGAATGAGATTAAACTAAAACAGTAATTCATACTCCAGTTCAATTACATTTAAAAACAGCGGAAGACTGAAATTTTTCATTCAAGTATGTAAAGTAACAAAATTTTCTGAACTCCAGAGTATGAGTACTAGCTGAGCACCAATATACATGTAAAGTTTGTAAATCAAAAACCCAAAATACATCCTCAAAAGAGGCCCCGAGAGTCCCGCGATGCAGCCGGCCTAGGCGTAGCCGTCAGAATACTGCATGAAGAGAACTCCTCCTGGTCCTCATCAACGTCGGGCTCTGGCTCCTGAACCAAGGCGCCCTCTAACCCTGCAACAGAGTCTGGTTGGTGTGTACAACACCGTCCCGCAACGTGGGAGTGAGTAGCTAACTCAGTGGAACAATAATGCATAAGTTAACATGTTATCAAATCAATCAAACAGTAATGATAAAGCAGTACAAATCAAGCATTTCTAACTACTCTTATTAAATGCATAATGATATGACATGATGCGTATGCCCTTGCCGAACCACCCTCAAGCGACATCATCTTACGTTCGCGAATGCTTTACTCCCTCAGTGCGCCACATCTACAAAGCACATGCGATGCGATGATGCTCGTGATTGCCAAGTTATTATTAGTCCATTTCAATCAGCAGTATTGGGAAACTAAGGTACCTCCCTTGTATCATTCCCAACATGATCCATTCTAGGGTCGTCAATCCTAGTTATTCTCATACGATGTTATGGTTTGAGAAGCTTAGTGATGGCATCGCAAAGGTTCTTCACCCGTCAGCACGGATACAGATCTCACCGTATGCGGCTCAATTGCTGGCCGTCAGCTCGAGTACAGGTCTCACCGTACTCGGCTCAATCACTAGCCGTCAGCTCAAGTACAGGTCTCACCATACTCGGCTCAACTCACACTCTAGTTACTGTGAAAGGCTCGTGGCCAATCACAGATACTTAAAGTATACTCGATGATACCACGGAGGACTCGTCGCCTGTCAGCACGAGCACAGATCTCACCGTACTCGGTTCTCGCCGAAGTATCGACAGCTCGAATACAGTGTCCCATACCACCGTATTCGGCTCACGAGATAGTTGCGCAATGGTCACTACGGGGAGGCACCTGGCCTCAGCATAGGCCGACAGCTCGACCACGGTGTCCCATACACCATGCCCGGCTCATGCGTCTTAGCGGATCTAGGTACCATGGTTAAACGGGAATCACCACTGGTAAGTTTGGTACCCTAGGTTCAAGCAGTAGCGACCAAACAAGGTGAACACACGACTACACTTCGGTTTAAATTGGCGAGCCTGACTAGCTCGAGCGCACCACAAGTTGAGCGATATGGAGCGCAAAAGCACTCCGCGTGGCCAACCACTATCGCCAACCGAAGTACGACTCGGGTTCGCCGGACCCGTCCTTTGTGGCGACATGAATCTCAGCCACAATCACAAGTCTGGTACCGAGTGTTTGGACTATAAACATAGTCCCAAACTCAAACAGTTTTCATCGCTAGCATGTGAAGTAAAGCATGGTAAACAAGCACTACAAGCATGTTAGTCGGCATGTTATAAAGCATAAAGTAAGACATGAAGTAAAGCATGTTACAAAGCATGTTGAGAAGCATGTTATAAAGCATATTGTAATGCATGTAATAAAGCACTATCCCCATAGGGATAGAATTGTGTGTACAATACAATTAAGTGGTTGCGGTGAACCACCGCATGGAGGGGGTCCTACATGTCTCTAAGGGAGTTGGAGAACCCATATCAGCGCCTATCTAAGGCACTAGTACATACACATGTACACATACATGCACTTATACAAACACTTAGAATACACGTTTCCAACATACATGATGTATGTTAGGCAAGTCCGTGATTGGGCTGTCCCTAAGCCCCGGGAGTATTTTTCCCGTGTATGTCGTATTCATACAGCAAATAATCATTACAATTACATATCCAAAATCCGCACGTATGCGGGATTTCTAGAATACGCAATTTCAACATACACGACATTTACACATGAACATGTATTTTCGCGATCTCTTTCGCCAAACTAGTATTTTATCCACACATGATATAATCAAACATTAAATAAACATGTCAAACATTTTCTCAACAAAAATACGTATACGGTATTTCTACGTATATCAAGAGTATGTAAAATTCCATAATCTTTATCGCTAATCGAAACAGGAAGCGGAAAGCACTTTGTACATGTGTATTTGCATGCAGATCATGAATCTATCATTATCTGACATTGAAAGCGTTGAAAACCGTAACTTATACGCTTAAAGTCCTCACCTCAGCCCTTGGAATTCCAACGAATCAGCAAGAAGGTTGGTGCTTCCGTATACGGGAGTTTCTTAGCCTAAAGAGCGCATTCGATTAGTCTTTCCTTAACCTATCACTAATCAGGCTCAAATCAGACCTAGGGTTAGGGTTTCTTACCTTCAAATGGGGTGGAAACCGCCGGGAAATCTCTTGGAATAGAGCGGTGTAGGCCGTGGGAGAAGTGGAAGCAGCAGGAGGAAGATCGGCTTCGATCTCCACAAGTTTCTCTCTCTTTTCTCTCTTTCTCTCTTAGGGTTTGAACCCAAATTCGTATGGCTGTGAGAGGACTGTTCTAAGCCCCTTTTATAGCCAAAACCTCCCCAAATAGACTCAGGTTCAAGGGTGACTGCTTACATAGGCATTTCGCCACTTTCCAAGCTCAAAAGGGGTGTTCTGGTGGCCCTCTTTGAGCCAAACGTCAGACTTAAGCTCACCCACTGCGGATCTACGTGGGATTACGTTTTCGGCTCGATCGGATTCCCAGATCGCACGTGGCAAACCACTTTCAGTTCAACGGTCCGTGGGCCACGATCGGAATTTCTGAGTACATGTAAATGTTCCTGAAATTTTTTCTTAATCCGAGGGTGTAATTTGGTCTGATTCCGACGGTCAGGTTGCTTAATACTGACGCGCAACCGAAAGGTGCCAGATCACTATTCCAGATATTTTCTCTTGGATGGAAATAGTGTTTTTCACACTCCCTCGCTCCGGAGTGAAATAATGGCCGTGGGACATCGGAATCATCTGAGTTTTGAGATGATTGTCAAGCCCAGTGTGGCGGTCCTGGTTCCTTAGCTTCGTGTTAATCGGACTCCCGATGTGCGATCTAGACCTCATACGAAGTTTCGTTTCAGTCCCGAGAGCAGACGGGTAATGAGTTTGGCTCTAGACTTTAGGATAACCTAGAGTCACCAATTCTGCAGGTTTTGGGTCTTGCAGATCGTATTTAAAGCGATCCCAACGGATTTCATGATTTACCGAGTTTAGTACTTAGTTAACTTTGTTAAATTTCTAAAGGATTTAATCCTATGTGATTTCTGGTCGAGGTGGTACTCGGCCCAATGTACGGAAATTTTCAAGTCGTTACACCCACGGTGATGTTTATTTTCCACCCAACCATTCATAGGATCACGATCAGGGGCCCACCGTATGGTGGTTCACAATCCAGCCCACTCATTATGTGTGTCCCACTTGGCTGAGGGTTCAGACCAAGTTTCAGCCGCGTCCAAATTTCAGGTAGGCCCCACCAAGTGATTTTATATGTTTTAGGCATGTCTTCACATGATTTTGGATGGTATGGCCCACCTGAGTTTCGTATACGGCTGATTCTCGGGATATCCCATAATTTAAAGGAGACACATCAAATGCATGGTGTTGATGTTCGAAACGCATCACGATGGGACCAACAGCTGGGGCCATGAGGCCCAGCTCGTCCGCCCGCCCACTGACAGCGGCAGCCGTAGATGCTGCTGCCTTGCTCCCCCTTTTTTTTTAAAACCATAATCCTGCGGTTTTTGGTAGGTGGGGCCCACCTCAGACGAATCTAGTCCAACCATTGGTCCCTGTGGCTCGATACAATCCCATCGAGTCCAATATTGGACAGGTTTTGATGTACAAAAACGTTGGGGGTGGATTTTGACGGTAAGGCAACTGTTTTCAACGTTGTGGCCCGCCTGATGACCAGATCGGCTTTGTTTTTTGGCTCAACGCCTAAAATGATCTGAAAAATAGAATGGACGGTGTTGATTATGTATATACATCAAGGTGGGGCTTGCATGAGCGGCCAACCCCAAACCACGAAAAAATCAATCTTTTTTTTTGTCAGTACGTTAGTACACACCCATCCAGTTGCACTTCACACTAGCCAGCCTCACGTCCAGCGTCCTGGACGCTGGATGACGTGGATACACACAGACATTTTGGTGGGTCCCATATGAACGTGGCCCACCATCAACATATATGTGTGTGTGTATATATATATATTTATACATAATATATATATATATATGTATATACATACATACATATATATATATATATATATATACATACATACATACATACATACATATATATATATATATATATATCAGCATGTGGGGCTTCCCACCGAAAGGTAGATTTCGCCTAAAATGTGGTGGGCCACACCGTTTGATGAATGGAGTGGATTTAACATGATTTGGTGGGGCCTACTTCACTCTAGGGAGAGGGGAGAGAGAGAGAGAGAGAGAGAGAGAGAGAGAGAGAGAGAGAGAGAGAGAGAGAGAGAGACGGTGATAGAGGGACCCCGCCACTATGGACCCCTCATGGATACATCACATTCATCAAAATGGGTCCCACCAATAAGTGGGCCCTAAAATAAGAATTCAACGGCAGATCACCCACCTCTAGGCCTTCTCCTTGATCCCTAAGCCTCCTTAGCTCCTTGCCTCCGCTTTTGATGGTGGTTGATGGGGTTTTGATGGTGGGGATGAGAGATGAGAGGGTAGGAAAAGTGGGCCACACTTGTTGCTCTTGAAATGCTTAGACGCATGGAGCTTGGGAGAGTGGAGATAGAATGAGAGAAGGAGAGAAATAAAATATTAAAGGAGATGGGTGTTGTGAGGAAAGGTGATGGGAGGTATGGGCTTAGTTAAAAATGGGGTAAAAGAGGAATGGTGAGGGGAGAGAGAGGGTTGACTTATGAAAAAGGAGGGATGGGTTGTTGTACTTGAGACATGGTGTGTACTTGACATTGATTGATGGGACATATCGTAGAGATTCCCTCGAAATTCGCAACGCGCGGCGTTTCTTCGGAATGAACGTGGGACCACATCTTCCTGCTAGGGTATCGCCTCGGCGCGTGAGACACGGCGACGACGTGATGACAAGGGTATAAGTCTCGGGTTGAGCCGATTCTGGAAAATGGGATATGACTCAGGGTTGTACGTAAATGCCGATAACAGATTGCAGGTCGCCGGAATTCGACCGGGAGGACCGCGGAAGTCTAAGGAACAATACAGGCTAGGGTACGGGTCTTACAACATCAATGGGGCCCAATGATTTGGGTTAACCCACTTAGAGAATGATGAGAATGGGCCTAAAAAGGCCTAAGGGAAGGTCACAATGTGGGCATTTAACCATTATTGCCCATCAATGTGGATATTTAACCAATATTGCTCCAAGGAGTGGCCAACATAAAGCCTAAAAGATAGCGGGCCCATGGCCGTAGAAACATCTCATTGGGTCTCACACAAAGGCCTCGTATACATCACATCGGGCCTCATCATACGAGACTCTCATACATCACATCGGGCCTCATCAAAGGTCACAAATACACCACAATGGGCCTCCTCACATGGGCCATAAAAACACCACATTAGGCCTTACTCATGGGCCTCAAATACATCATATTGGGCCTCATTAATGGGCCACAAATACCTCATTTTGGGCCTCATCAATGGGCCTCACCAAATGGGCCACAAATACAACACATCGGGCCTCAAATACGACACATCATCAAGGTAGGGCCCACCATAATGTTATTTTTCGTCCAATATGATTATAAGGTCATAAAGACCAGAATTAGAGAGAAAACAAATTTCATATTGATCCCGAACTTCTGAGAACCCAAACGGGTTTCAATGGTAGACTTCAACCTTCCACTGTTTATGCAGTGTGGTCCACTTAATAGATGGACGGTGTGGATCACAAATGCATCACGGTGTGCCCCACATAGCCCATCATATGGACGACTAATATAACATGCATTAGGGTGGTCCCCACCGAACGGTTTGGATGCAACACATACCTGTGATCGGGCCCACAAAACTTGCTTACGTGATTATAGCGGCTATATAGCTGTGTAATGCACACCAGCCAATCTACCCACGTGGGCCACACAAATGGATGATTGGGATAAAACCCATATATCAAAGCAATCTCACCATCCAAGGGCATGGATGGAGCAGATGAACCACTTACATTATGGTGTGTCGTATTGTCCTACCCATCTAGACGGTGCAGATGAAATACAATGTCAAGGTGGGTCCACGTCTCATGGACGGTTGAGATCTAACACATACCCCCATGATCAGGGCCCACACAGAACTCGCTGACGTCAATACCTCAGCTATTAACTGGGTTTGTCCAACAATTGGATGACTTGGATTACCACATATCTCATACAGTATGGTGGAGTCCATGCAGATGGACAGTTAGGGATATACCACATATCTCAGGGGTGCCTCCCACTATCCAAATGGACGGTGGAGATAAAATACTTAAATCAAGGTGGGTCCATGTTGTGGCCCACCAGAGCTTGCTAACGTTTAAAGCAGCTCCAACTGCTGGTGTGAGGTACTCCATCCAATCCATCAAGGTAGGACATGAATGGACGGTTTGGATTTAACCCACGTAACTTGCTGACGTCAATACAACAGCTATATAGCTGCTGTAGGTACACCGACCAATTTGCATTCTATAGCAAGTGGGTCTCATGTGTTGGATACAACACATCTTTAAGGTGGGCGCCACGTTATGGATCAAGCTGATATTTGTGTTTTCACTCCATCTAGGGATGCTAAATGTCTAGCGAACGGACGAACGGCCTGGATGAGGGACGTACGCCAGGTGGAGTCCACGTGGGTGGATGACATTAATAAATTGCATACATTAAGGTGAGCCATGAAATAGGGAAGAAGGGGGGGAGAGAGAGAGAGAGAGAGAGAGAGAGAGAGAGAGAGAGAGAGAGAGAGAGAGAGAGAGAGAGAAGAATCGGCGTGCGATGGAGGGACCCCGCCACTATGGGCCCTCCTAGGATTACAATACACACATCAAGATGGGTCCCATCACAAGTGGGCCCTCAAATAGAAATCATGGATGGAAAACCCTAATATCACCAACCAATCGCCTTCTTCTTTAGCTCCTTGGACTCCTTGGCTCCTAAGCTAGCTCTTTAAGGGTGGATGATGAAGATTGGATGGTGGAGAAGTTAGTTTTTAAGGTAGGGAAGTGGGCCACAGTAGGCTTTCTCTCCTCAGAATTTTTTTTCTCTCATGGAGGCTTGGAAATGGTGGAGAGAATGAGAGAGGAGAGGGTGTTGTAAGAGAGATGGAATGGGAGGAATGGGTGTGTAAGGAAGGGATGAGTGGTGTAAGAGAGGGGACATGAGAGTTGACTTTGGGGATAGGAGAGATGGGTGCCATGCCTTGTTAATAAGAGAGGGATGGGTTGTGTACTTGACTTGTGATTGATTGATTGATGTGATGCGTTGTAGAGATTCTCTCGAAATTCCCAACGCGTGACATTTTTCTCGAAATAAACGCGGGTCCACTACTCTGTCCTAAGTATCGCATCGGCGCGTGCAACGCATCATTGGAACCGCGGCGACGGCACGATCGCTAGGGTAGAAGTTTCGAGTTAAGCCGACTCAGATCTTTGAGATGCGACTTAGGATCGTGCGCAGACGCTGATTACAGGTTGCGGGTTGCCATAATTTGAATGGGAGGACCGCGGAAGCCTACGGAAGGTATGGTCTAGGATACGGGCCTTACAGCTCTCCCCTCCTAATAAAAATTTCGTCCTTGAAATTTACACAATCATCGCACAACTAGGTATAACTAATAAGGAAAGAGGAAACATAACATCATCATATAAAATCAGGGACAACATACAAGATACAATATATAATTAATCATCAAAGAAATGGGGATAGCGCTCTCGAATCTCGGCCTTGCACTCCTAAGATGCCTCATTGATAGAATGGTGATCCCATTGCACCTTCACCAAGGGGATGACCTTGGTCCGGAGGACTTGCTCCTTCCGATTAAGGATACGAACTGGCTGCCCAATGTAAGAAGCGTCCTCACGAACCTCCAGCAGCTACTAATCAATAACAGGAACTACGTCTGACCCACACTTCCTCACCATAGAGACATGGAAAACGTTGTGGACGCCAGACAATAGAGATGGCAAGGCAAGCAGATAGGCCACAGCGCCAACGTGCCTAGTGTTCTCGAAAGGTCTTATAAATCTCGGGGCAATCTTGCCTTTCGCTCCAAATCAAACTATGCCCTCCATGGGCGAAACCTTGAGATACACTCTGTCCCCAATAACGAACTCCGAGGGACGACGCCGGCGATCAGGAAAACTCTTCTACCGGTTCTGAGCTGTGTGCATCCTCTGCCTGATGATATCGATAGCCTCTGACGTCTACTGTATAAGCTCGGGATCTAGAAGACGGCGCTCTCCAACTCGGTCCAACAACTCGAAGATCTGCATGGTCTGCCGTATAGTGCCTCAAAAGGAGCCATGTCAATGGTCACCTGATAACTGTTGTTGTATGCGAACTCAGCCAATCGCAGATGCTCATCCAAGCTACCCCCGAAGTCAATCACGCAGGCCCGAAGCATATCCTCAAGGATCTAGTTGACCCTCTCGGTCTGCGGATGATATGCGATGCTGATCTGCAAAATAGATCCCATCACTCTCTGAAAGCTCCCCTAAAACTAAAACGTGAACCTCGGGTCTCAATCAGAAACGATCGAGACTGGAACGCCGCGCAATCTCACAATCTCCTCGATGAATAATCTGGAAAGCCGGTCCAAAGACGAGGTCGCACGAATCGCAAGAAAATGTACCGACTTCGTCATATGATCAATGACAACCTAGACGGCGTCATGACCGCTTTGAGTCCTTGGCAAGCCTATAATAAAATCTGTCGACACGTGCTCCCACTTCCACATCGAGATGCTCAATGGCTACAATGGACCAGGGGGTCTCTGATGATCAGCCTTAACATGCTGGCATGTGTTGCACTCAGTCACAAAACTTTCGATCTGTCGCTTCATCCCCGCCTAAAAGTTCTGTCGCCTCATATGTCGATACATCTTCATCAAGCCAGGGTGGATAGAAAACCGCGATCGATGTGCCTCGGTCATAAGATCTCTGCACAACTCAGGAATATACGGGACACATAATCAGCCTTCAAAGCAAAGTCCACCATCAGAACCAATCTGCCAATCTGATCAAATGCCGCCTCTGTTCGATAACCTTGTAACGACTCGTCTACCTGCGAGGGTTGAATCGATAGGCTCGATAATTGCATAATGGAAGACTGCAAGCCAATCTCGAAGTAGAATAGTGAAACATCCTTAAGCATCTTCCACTCCTGAATCATCATGTGTGCCACCAGGCCTCGTGGCTGACAGTTGAGGGCATCTGCCACCACGTTTACCTTACCTGGGTGGTACTGGAGATCAAAATCATAATCCTTCAGGAGCTCCATCCAACGCCTTTGTCTCAAGTTTAGCTCAGACTAAGAGAATAGGTACTTCAAGCTCTTGTGGTCGGAGAAGTGGTCAAACCTAACCCCATAGAGATAGTGCATCCACACCTTTAGTGCGAAGACGACTGCTGCCAACTCTAAATTATGCGTGGGTAAGTTCGGCTCATGGACCTTGAGCTGGCGAGACGCGTAAGCCAGTGGCCTCCCGTGCTGCATCAGGACGACACCCAAACCAATATGCGAGGCATTGGTAAATATAACAAATTCATCACTCCCAGAGGAAAGAGTGAGGACAAGAGTGGACGTGACACGGTCCTTTCATTCCATAAATGCTCACTTATAGGCGTTGCTCCAAACAAACTTTGCACCCTTCTGGGTTAACCTGGTCAACGGTGCTACAATATGTGAGAATCCCTCGATAAGTCGTCATAACATTCTACTAAGCCAAGAAAACTACCGATCTTTGATGCATTTATGGGCTAGCCCCATTGACGCACTACCTCAACCTTCAAGGGGTCCATAACAACACCCTCCCTCGTCACCACGTGACCAAGGAACTTCACCTCATCCAGCCAGAACTAGCACTTCTCCAGCTTTGCATAAGCTGGTGGGCACGGAGGGTCTGCAACGTAATCTCCAAATGATGCACATTCTCCTCACGGATCCTCGAGTAGATCAGAATATTGTCAATGAAGACCACAACAAACTGATCGAGATATGTACAGAAGACCTCGTTCATCAACTGCATGAATACCGCGATCGCATTGGTCAGTTCGAAGGACATTACCTAGAACTCAAAATGACCATAGCGCGTCCTAAAAGCTGTTTTCGAGATGTCCTCCTCTCGGATTCGAATATGATGATAACCGAAACGCAGCTCAATATTCGAAAAGAACTGCGCACCCTGCAGCTGATCAAATAAATCATCTATCCTTGAGAGCAGATACTTGTTCTTGATCGTGACTCGGTTGAGCTCACGGTAATCCATGCAGAGCCTCAACGAGCCATCCTTCTTCTTGACGAATAGTACCAGCGATCCCTAAGGTGAACTGGTCAGACGAATGAATTCCAACTCACGCACTCGTCCAACTTCCACTGCAGCTCTCGCAACTTCATTGGTGTCATACGGTATGGGGCCTTCAAGATAGGCATGGTACTGGGCACAAGATCAATCTGGAACTCAATATGCCGGCGCGGCGGTAATCCCAGAATCTCCTGCAACACGTCGGAGAAATTGCAAACAACTGGCAACTGATCAACGCTCACCACCTTGGGCTCCTCTACTGCACACGACATCAAGCAAGACAATGACTCTCCTCTAGGGTCAGCAATGAACTGGAACTGCGACAAGCCGGTTATACAAAACATGACTGTCCTCGCAGAGCAGTCCAAGTTGGCGTGGTACTCAGCAAGCCAATCCATGCCCAAGATAACGTCAAAATCTAACATCGGCAGCATAAACAAGTTGGCAGGCAAGAAAATCTCTCCCACCAACGCGGGGTAAGACGAACAGAAGCGTCCTATCACTGTAGTCTTCCCCAAGAGCATTGATACGGTCAACCTCTCACTAGCAGACTCTATCGGCAATCCAATCGAATGACAAAAATCCTCAGATATAAACGAGTGCAAAGCACGTGAATCAAACAAAACTTGGGCGATGCATGCAGAGACTAGAAGTATATACTCGACAACTCCTCCAGAGGAATGTGGGTCCTGCTAAGCCGCATAAAACCTAGCCTGAGCTGGCTGGGGAGATGCCTATCCCCTCAGAGGTCCCTGCTGCTGCTGCTACTGTGGCGGCCTATACTGCTGTCTCGGCTGTTGATGGGGCCTCGGCGGCTGCGGTAGAGGCTGATGTGACCCTCTCTACTGCTGCTACTGCTGAGGGTGGGGGCACTCATGCATACGGTACCCTATCCCACCACATCCAAAATAGGTCTCTGTAAACAACCCCTGAGGTGGCGCTAGTGCTCTAACGGCTGGGCGGCCTATGTGCCTCTACTGCCGATGACGCTGCTTGTCACGCCCCAAACTCGAAAACCGGGCTCACAAAATTTTCGATCGCCGAATCTGGTGTCGACAGGCTACGTAGTATCCAATTCTTGGATCCCAGCGCCCATACACCAGGTTCTGATCCTGAGATCCCACAAGGAGGATTTTCCAATGTACATTTATCTCGTAAGAAGCATAACCACAAGTATACCCAAATCACAAGGCAACATCATCATCACATATCCAGTAATATAATCATTTGAATACAATGCTGAAAGGGAAATACATATATCAAAATCAAAGCTCCAGGAGTCCGCTGCACGCTCCAAGCTCATCGCTACCGCGACCTAATGCCACCTGTACGCATCTATCGTACATAAGCTTATAGAAAACTTAGAGGGTGGTGAAAGTGTGTGCGATGCACATGCCAAGCATATGGATATCAAAGTAAGTGAAAATACTGGCAATCTAGAAATCGTACGATAACAGAGTAATGTGAAAACATGGTGGTAAGTCTATAAATACCATCAGCCTCACCAAGGCTATGCGATGCAAGGCATGAATGCTAACAGCCATATCAATGCAGAAACATAGTAACCCAAAATGTCATATGCCACAAATGTAATGCAATATGCGGTGCGAATGGAATGACCATGCTGGAGTGTGAAATCGGGATGATAGTAAGTAGTATCGCAGGCTATGGGGTCCATCACAATGGACTTCTATCTAAACCAGTCTCATACCTAAATTTGGATAGTCAGACTCAATGTAGTAGACTCCTGATCTCAAGTAAGTCATGTGCCCCAACCGAAATCCTTGCTATTACGAAGGTACACAACAATTAATTGCGCACCACCATCCCGAGTGGATAGTGAATGAATGAATGAATGAATTGTAAGTGTTATGATCTCATGCTCCTTTGGTTGTCAAATTTTGTGTGCCAAAACATCTATCGGTGTTCTGTACTTGTATGATCATTTATTGGAATTCAAGACACCTCAAAAAGCTACATGATGAAGCCTACATGTTGAAGCCTCAAAAAGCTACATGATGAAGCCTACATGTTGAAGCCTCAAGAAGCTATAATGTTGAAGTTCAAATCTAAAGAAACAACGCATGAAGTAGTTCTATGTGATGAAGATCTCAAGCATGATATGGTTCAAGATCTCAAGCATGATATGGTTCAAGATCTCAAGCCTGATATAATTCAAATTATCTACATTCGTTGAATGGTTGAAGTTCAATGTCCATACGACATGGTTCAGGTTTGAATGACCTTAGGTTGACCCTTTAAGTAGGTCACTTTGGATACATTAATCAAATATTTAAAATACATAAGGTTGGTCTATTCTACGACCAGTCCTAGCTCTTGTTCGACCAGTCCTAGCATTGGTTCAACTAGTCCAAGAAATTCCACGACCAGTCCTAAGTAGTTGAAGATTTTTCGAATTTTTGGTACGCCCACGACCAGTCCTGGAGGTCCTTCGACCGATCGTAGGTGTGGCTTCGACTCGTCCACGACCAGTCGTGGAGCTACGACTTAAAGTCCAGCAACGAAATCACTGGTCCTACGACCAGTCGTAGGGATCTACAACCAATCGTAGGTGACCCACGACCAGTCGTAGGGTACTCACGACCTGTCGTAGAACGGCTTTCAAAGATCGCGCTTATTTTTTCAAAAATCTGTTAGAGCTACGACCAGTAGTAGGTTTCTAAGACCAGTCGTAGGAGCGATTTCTGCTTCTATAAATTGAACACGAAATTCAGAGTTTTCATAACTTCAACGCTATTCAATTCAAGAAATTTTCAAGTGATCACTCTGAGATAAGTTTGTGTTTATTTTAAGCTAGATTGTGCTTATTTAATATTCCTTTTTGCTAGCTTATTTAATTTGATTTTGTTTCTATATTCCAATCTTATTTGAAAAGAGGAATTATCTTATTCCTTCTTCTTGGAATCAAAATCAAATTTAGCTACGCCCAACGAGTTAAATCTAAAATCAATTAGAACTTAGAACCTTATGAATGTGAGTATTGGAAATTGAACTTTGACATCTACTCCGATTGGTTCTACCGGGCTGCTACGAAAAAGGAGAAATCCAGGTATTTTACAATTCTGTAAAATTCATTTACTTTTGGTTTTGTTTGAGGTTAAGCCAGAAAAATCTCATTGTATTGGTTGTCTGAGGAAAACCAGAAAACTCAGAAAAGAGGGGTTTTTGAATTGTGTAAGCCCAAGTGAAAAAGACACAATTGTAAAGGTTTTTGGTGAACCTGTGAAAACCTATTTGTTAGTGAACGCTAATATCCCCTGTGTGAGGATATTAGGAGTGGAGTAGCTTTTTGTGTGGCTGTTGGAAAACAGTTGGTGTACACACAAGCGAACCACTATAACTCTTTGACTTGTGGTTTGAATGCTTGCTTAATTTTCATATCTTTTATCATTCGATTGTGTGGAATGTACAAGTGGATGTGAATGTTGTAACTATTTACATTTCAAGCAAGTGTGGGGATTGTTGTAATAATTTAGATCTTACTTCTGTATTTAAATTCAATTCCTTGCTATTTCATTTACTTATATTAATATTGAGTCCTTGATCCAAAAGAGGTTCTAGAAATAAGGTTGTCCTACCATAAGCCCTTGTTGATTATGGTGTAAGGTTGTCCTTAGAACTGAATTTGCATCAATCTCTCGATATCTATTTATCAAGGTGATTTAAATTTAGCTTTGTGAATTGATTCATGTTGTAAGGCTATTGGCTTATTTTATTTCTGCTGATTTTATTTTAATTTGGCATAGTCCTATTCACCCCCCCCCCCCTCTAGGACATATAGCTTGGCCTTTTCAAGTGGTATCAGAGCCTAATAGCTCATATTTGTTGCTTTTTATTTGGATTTATTTCCTGAGCTAACGATCTAAGCTATATAAAAAGATGTCAAATTTTGATAGCCTTTCAGTTACTAGACCTCCTCCCTTTGATGGCTCCAACTATGCCTATTGGAAAGCCAGAATGAGGATCTTCCTAAAATCAATGGATGAAAGTGTGTGGCAAGCCACAGTACTGAATGGAAAACTCCTATCATGGAAGTAACTGGTGTTGATGGTTCAAAATCTATGAAAATTACACCGTATTACCAATGGACCACACTTCGGAAAAATGAGAGTAGTGCTAATGCTAAATCACTAAATGCTATCTCTTGCGCACTATCACCGGATGAGTTCAAAAGAATCATATCCTGTGATACTGCAAAGCAAGCTTGGGATATTTTAGAAATGACACACGAAGGTACATCAATTGTCAAGAAATCTAAAGTCCAACTCCTCACAACTAAATTTGAAGAAATTCATATGGAGGAAAATGAAATATTTATGGACTTTTACACTAGATTGAATGACATTGTGAACTCAATGTGGGGTCTTGGCGATAAGATCCTGAAAGTAAAGTGTGTGCAAAAATACTACGCTCTCTTCCTGAACGGTTCAATTCTAAGGTAACCGCAATCCAGGAACTTCGTGATACGGACAATATGAAGGTAGAAGAATTAGTTGGTTCTTTACAAACCTATGAATTAAGTTTTAAAGCTCCTAAGGAAAATCTATCGCTTTGAAGTCATCCAAAAATTTTACTCAAGAAAATTCAGATTCAGAAAAGTCTGAAGATGATATGGCCCTTTTGGCGAAAAAGTTTTATAAGATTTTCAAAAGTAAGAAAAGAGTCGATTTTCAAAAGGCAATTAAAAGAAACGTTCCAAACCTAAATCTAAAACTTGGAAATCATTGAAAGATAGTCAATGCTACAACTGTCAAGAATATGGGCATTTAGCAAACAAATGTCCTAAAAAGGACAGATTCAAAAGGAAGGGTATGTTGGCTACTTGGGATGAATCGTCTGATTCTGAAGCTTCTTCTGAGTCAGAAAATTCAGAAACTGAGTCGGGCAGTGAACTTAAGGCCCTTATGACTCTAGCCAAGTTTACTTTTTCCGATCACGATGATTCAACAAGTGAAGAAAATTTGGATAGTGATCATGAATATGATGAAGATCTTCAAGATGCTTACAATGCCTTATATAAGGAAAGTTGTAAAATTGCTGTCAAACTTAAACTTCAAAAAGAAAAGTTTTATAAACTTAAAGAATGTTTTGAAACTCTTATTTTAGAAAAATCTCAAATTTCAGATAGTTTTGAAAAGTCTAAGTGTGATCTAGAATTCAAAACCTCCCTAATTGAAAATTTGAAATCTGAAAATGAGAAACTTAAAAATGAAGTATCTTCTCTTCTGAGTTTGAAGGACACATGGAGATATGCCCAAGGTGATCCAAAATTAGAAAAATTATTATCCGGATCAAGAAAATGTGGCGATCGATCCGGGTTGGGCTATGATAAAAACACATCTCCTAAACAGAAGAATACTAGTTCCAATTTTGTGAAAGGAGAGTCTTCTAACTCAAAAGGAAAAGGTACTAGTCATGTTTTTTCTAAAAATACAAAAACTTTTCATAAACCCAAAAGCAGCTATGTAAATTTCAATAGTCAGATTCGAAACCCACTAGCTGAAAAAATTATTGATTTACTTAAGGAGCTATTAAAATTTAATTCTGTAGGACACTCTTACAACTATAAACATAAGAAGACCAATTATTCTCCTAAACCCAAAACAGTACTGAAATGGGTTCCTAAAGCTGTCTGTTTGGTTGCTCACACTGCTTTTAAAGCTACAAGCCATTCGAAATGGTATCTAGACAGTGGATGCTCCAAACATATGACAGGCGACAAAGCACTATTCACCGATCTTAAAGATATGACTGATGGGTCAGTCACATTTGGTGATGGTAGCAACTGCAAGATAATTGGCAAAGGTACGGTCCAACTCTATAACCTTCCCTTATTTAAAAATGTTTTATATGTTGAGGGTTTAAAACACAACGTGTTGAGCATATCTCAAATATGCGATAACAACCATAATGTTAAATTTTCTAATCAAGGTTGTGAAATAATAAATGAAAAGGGTTCTGTAATATTAACTGGTCGCAGAACTTCTGAAAACTGCTATATAGTAAGCGATAGTAGCTCATCTAAACAAACGTGTTACATGGTCCATACCGATGAGACAGAATTATGGCATAAACGCCTTGGACATGTACACTATCGAAATTTATACAGATTGAGCGAAGGTGAACTAATTAGAGGTCTACCTAAGATGCAAAAAGTAGACAAGATTTGTGGTGAATGCCAGTATGGTAAACAAACTAGGAGCTCTCACAAAAAGGTGAACTCCAATACCACCACAAGACCACTCGAGCTTCTCCACATGGATCTTATAGGACCAACAAGAACGGAAAGTCGAGGTGGCAAAAAATACATCTTAGTTATTGTAGATGATTATACAAGATTCACTTGGGTTTCATTCTTGAGAGACAAATCAGAAACCCTTGATGAAGTGAAAAGATTATAAAACGGATTCAAACTGAAAAAAGTTCTCAAGTCAACAAGATCCGTAGTGATCATGGATCCGAATTCGAAAATAGCGGTTTTGAGAAATTCTGTAGCGATCAGGGAATATCGCATGAATTTTCTGCACCTAAAACTCCTCAACAAAATGGAATTGTCGAGAGGAAGAATAGAGTGCTTCAAGAAATGGGAAATGTTATGTTAAATAGCATGAAGCTCCCTAGGAATCTATGGGCTGAAGCAGTGAATACAGCCTGCTACATTATTAACGGTGTTTATATCTGCAAATCTAATAATAAAACGGCTTATGAAATGTGGTTTAAGAAAAAGCCTTCTGTCAAATACTTTCGAGTTTTTGGCAGTAAGTGTTATATTTTGCTTGACCGTGAAAATTTGAGAAAATTCGACACTAAAAGTGATGAAGGGATCTTTTTAGGGTATTCTTTAAACAGTCGTGCATATCGTGTTCTGAACAACAGGACAGGTGTGATTCAAGAGTCAATAAATGTTGTGATTGACGATCTTTTGAATACACCTGTTCCTAATTCAGATAATGATGAAGTTCTTATACTTGAAAAACAAGAAACTTCATCAAGTGAACCTAATTCTGAATTAAGGACTGTTAAAGATCATCCAACCTCTCAAATACTTGGAAACCCTCTCACTGGTGTGCGCACTCGTAGACAATTAGAGGACATATGTAACTACGTGTGCTTTACATCCCAGATTGAACCGGTTAACGTAAAAGAAGCACTTTCGGATGAAAACTGGATTCTTGCGATGCAAGAAGAGCTTAATCAGTTTGTCAGAAATGATGTTTGGTATCTTGTTCCTAGACCTAAAGATAAACATATTATTGGAACAAAATGGATTTTCAAAAACAAATCTGATGAACTTGGAAATATTATTCGAAATAAAGCAAGACTAGTAGTACAGGGGTATACGCAAATTGAAGGTATTGACTATAATGAGACATTTGCCCCTGTAGCTCGTCTTGAATCAATCAGACTTTTTATCTCCATTGCATGTTTTAGAAAGATTAAAATTTATCAAATGGATGTAAAGAGTGCCTTTCTGAATGGTGATTTACATGAAGAGGTATATGTTGAACAACCAACAGGGTTTGAAGATCCTAAATTTACTGATCATGTGTATCGTCTTAAGAAGGCTCTCTATGGTCTGAAACAAGCTCCCAGAGCATGGTACGAAAAACTGACTAAGTTTTTACTAAGTCATAATTTTCAGATGGGATGTGTTGATAAGACACTCTTTGTTAAGAAGTATAACGATGATATTCTAATGGTTCAAATATATGTTGACGATATTATTTATGGATCAACCTGTACTAATATGACTGTTGAGTTTGTAGACTTGATGAAGTCTAAATTCGAAATGAGCATGGTTGGTGAATTAAACTATTTCCTAGGGTTGCAAGTAAAACAACAACCTGATGAAATTTTTATCTCTCAAACCAAATATGCTCAAGCTTAATCAAGAAATTGGATTTGAGAAAGGTAAAAATTTGATACTCCTATGAGTACAACTTTGAGACTCTCAAAAGACTCTGCAGGTAATGATGTGGATCCTAAATTATATCGTAGTTTGATTGGTAGTTTACTTTATCTGACTGTTAGTAGACCAGATATAGCCTTGAGTGTTGGTATTTGTGCTCGTTATCAATCAAATCCTAAAGAATCTCACTTAACTGCTGTTAAGCGGATTATGCGATATGTCACAAGTTCTACTAAACTTGGTCTCTGGTATCCACATGAAACTAATGTTCAATTAGCCGGGTATGCAGATGCTGACTGGGCTGGAAACATTGATGATAGGAAATCAACCAGTGGTGGTTGTTTCTACATTGGAAATTGTCTTGTTTCTTGGTTTAGTAAGAAGCAAAGTTCTATATCGCTATCAACAGCTGAGGCTGAATACATTGCTGCTGGAAATGCATGTACTCAACTTGTTTGGATGAAACGAATGTTGAGCGATTATGGAATTACTCAGGATTCTATGATTTTATTTTGCGATAATTCCAGTGCAATAAATATCTCTAAAAATCCAGTTCAGCATTCACGTACTAAGCATATTGATATTAGATTTCATTACATTCGTGAATTAGTGGAAGAAAAGGTAATATGTTTGGATTACATTCCAACCGAGACTCAACTTGCTGACATTTTCACTAAACCGCTCGACAAAAGCAGGTTAATAATAAATTAAAGTTTGATCTCGGTATGTGCAATTTAAATTGAATTTGCATGATTTGGTGTATCATAATGTACATAAGTTTGATGATTTATTTGCTTAAATTTGGAATTTATTTGAAAAAAAAAATTACAAATTTTGAGTCGTACTCGACCAGTCGTGAGTGTACACGACCGGTCGTGCTACGACCGGTCGAACACGTACACGACCGGTCGTGAAACTCGGCATTTCACTTTAATTTGGGATTTTGACTCTTCTTCCTCATTTCTTCTTTCCCACCAACGGCTCTAGCTACGACCGGTCGAACCCACCTTCCTAGTTCTTCAAGGTTAGTGGTTCCTTTGCATTTTTATTATAGATTCTTGATATTAGTGTTTCAAATCACTTTCTTGTTGAATCTATTGGGTCGTTCATTGCTAGATTGGGGTTTTATCTTGAAAAATCTGATCTATTAAAACCTCATCTTTTCTATCTTGCATCTTGTTGTTTCATTGAAATCCTCCATTAAAAATGGATGCTAGAGGCAAAAAGAAAACTACTAGAGGTCCATCTTCTTCTAGATCAACTTCTATTATACAACGTCATCTTCGGTCTCCCGAAAATGATCCTCCAAATGTTCGGATTTGCGTATGCGAAATATTATTGTTGAGCGTCCGTGAATGTTAATCACATTGCTTCATTTGGTATCCCTCCTTTGTTGGAATCTGTGGGATGGGATAACATCTTGCATTGGATGGACCTGCATACCAGTCCATTGCCCAATCCATGTTTGCATGTATCTGTGATTTCTCTCTTGAGAATTTAATTTTTAAGTTGATACTCAAGAAGGATTGTTTGTAGTGGATCGACATTTGATTGCTGATATTATGGAAATACCTGTCAATGATGAGAGCATTCCAATTGGTATTTTACATGACAGTCTCTCTGAATCTGAACGTAGAATGCTTACTAGAGATTTATGTAATTTGGATGTTCATTGGACTCATAAAGGTCATGCACTTCCCTCAAGATTTTTGTTACCCAGACACAGAGTACTACATAGGATTTTCATCTCTAATCTTTATCCTCGTGCTGGCAATAAAACCGAACTCACTGCTTTTATGGTTCGTGTTTTGCATTCTGTCATCTCTGGTGCAAAATTGTTTACCTTCCTTAATTTGTCATTCCATTATTCTGTCTCGTCAACATCCTGGACATAGTGATATACCCTTTGGTTATTTGTTGACTATGCTGGCAAATCATATGCTCGTTGCTATGCCTACTAGAGAAAAACCCATCCATCATCTCCCTTTTAATAATTCAAATCTTAACAAGATGACTTTAGAATTGGCTGATGGCCAAGTGGATGCTGGTGGCGGTGGTGCTGAAGCAAGAGATGCTGGTCAAGCTGGTGATCCTACTGAAGACGTGAATATGGATGATTTATTTGAAGAACTTGAGTCAGACTCAGTTGATGATCCTGATTTTCAGCCCTCTGATTTTGATGAGAGATTGAATTCCCTTCAAGAGCAAGTGGCTCAAATTCGTGTTACCCAAGATACGCAATTCTCTTATCTACGCAAATATATGAGGCGTATTGCTAAGGGTTTACACAAAATTGATCCTTCTAATCCTGCTCCATCCTCTGGTTCTGACTGAATGTTTTACTAAGTCTGTAATATTTGTTTCTAACTTTACATACTGACTTTTTGAATTATGCACTAAAACTCTCTTGAATCTATATACTAACTGCTATATTCATTATTATTGTTGTTCTTCTACCTTTGTCATTTTGTGACAAAAAGGGGGAGAAGTTTTGGGAGTGGCTTTATTTGGTTTAATATTATACTCTATTACTCAGGGGGAGTTAAGCTTCTCAGGGGTACCTATTACTCAGGGGGAGTTAAGCTTCTCAGGGGTAGTTATGAGAATGATGCTAGTTATTTCTTATCATATATATCTGTGCATGCTTCTCTATTGTTGAACTTGTTGTGAATATGTAGTGAGTACTTCGTTTCAAATTGAAGTATTATTATTTGGGTGTTTTGTCACAAAATTGACAAAGGGGGAGATTGTAAGTGTTATGATCTCATGCTCCTTTGGTTGTCAAATTTTGTGTGCCAAAACATCTATCGGTGTTCTGTACTTGTATGATCATTTATTGGAATTCAAGACACCTCAAAAGCTACATGATGAAGCCTACATGTTGAAGCCTCAAAAGCTACATGATGAAGCCTACATGTTGAAGCCTCAAGAAGCTACAATGTTGAAGTTCAAATCTAAAGAAACAACGCATGAAGTAGTTCTATGTTGATGAAGATCTCAAGCATGATATGGTTCAAGATCTCAAGCATGATATGGTTCAAGATCTCAAGCCTGATATAATTCAAATTATCTACATTCGTTGAATGGTTGAAGTTCAATGTCCATACGACATGGTTCAGGTTTGAATGACCTTAGGTTGACCCTTTAAGTAGGTCACTTTGGATACATTAATCAAATATTTAAAATACATAAGGTTGGTCTATTCTACGACCAGTCCTAGCTCTTGTTCGACCAGTCCTAGCATTGGTTCGACTAGTCCAAGAAATTCCACGACCAGTCCTAAGTAGTTGAAGATTTTTCGGAATTTTTGGTACGCCCACGACCAGTCCTGGAGGTCCTTCGACCGGTCGTAGGTGTGGCTTCGACTCGTCCACGACCAGTCGTGGAGCTACGACTTAAAGTCCAGCAACGAAATCATTGGTCCTACGACCAGTCGTAGGGATCTACGACCAGTCGTAGGTGACCCACGACCAGTCGTAGGGTACTCACGACCAGTCGTAGAACGGCTTTCAAAGATCGCGCTTATTTTTTCAAAAATTTGTTAGAGCTACGACCAGTCGTAGGTTTCTAAGACCAGTCGTAGGAGCGATTTCTGCTTCTATAAATTGAACACGAAATTCAGAGTTTTCATAACTTCAACGCTATTCAATTCAAGAATTTTCAAGTGATCACTCTGAGATAAGTTTGTGTTTATTTTAAGCTAGATTGTGCTTATTTAATATTCCTTTTTGCTAGCTTATTTAATTTGATTTTGTTTCTATATTCCAATCTTATTTGAAAGAGGAATTATCTTATTCCTTCTTCTTGGAATCAAAATCAAATTTAGCTACGCCCAACGAGTTAAATCTAAAATCAATTAGAACTTAGAACCTTATGAATGTGAGTATTGGAAATTGAACTTTGACATCTACTCCGATTGGTTCTACCAGGGCTGCTACGAAAAAGGAGAAATCCAGGTATTTTACAATTCTGTAAAATTCATTTACTTTTGGTTTTGTTTGAGGTTAAGCCAGAAAAATCTCATTGTATTGGTTATCTGAGGAAAACCAGAAAACTCAGAAAAGAGGGTTTTTGAATTGTGTAAGCCCAAGTGAAAAAGACACAATTGTAAAGGTTTTGGTGAACCTGTGAAAACCTATTTGTTAGTGAACGCTAATATCCCCTGTGTGAGGATATTAGGAGTGGAGTAGCTTTTTGTGTGGCTGTTGGAAAAAGTTTGTGTACACACAAGCGAACCACTATAACTCTTTGACTTGTGGTTTGAATGCTTGCTTAATTTTCATATCTTTTATCATTCGATTGTGTGGAATGTACAAGTGGATGTGAATGTTGTAACTATTTACATTTCAAGCAAGTGTGGGGATTGTTGTAATAATTTAGATCTTACTTCTGTATTTAAATTCAATTCCTTGCTATTTCATTTACTTATATTAATATTGAGTCCTTGATCCAAAAGAGGTTCTAGAAATAAGGTTGTCCTACCATAAGCCCTTGTTGATTATGGTGTAAGGTTGTCCTTAGAACTGAATTTGCATCAATCTCTCGATATCTATTTATCAAGGTGATTTAAATTTAGCTTTGTGAATTGATTCATGTTGTAAGGCTATTGGCTTATTTTATTTCCGCTGATTTTATTTTAATTTGGCATAGTCCTATTCACCCCCCCTCTAGGACATATAGCTTGGCCTTTTCATGAATGAGTATGCACCTTATTGCTCAATAAGTCCACATATCAGTACTATACATCTCTGGGATCATCATCGAGGTCTAGTACACTCTACGCCAGCTGCCACCCCATCAAGCGGACAATTGAGTAAGTGGAAGAGAACTCATTATCTGCCTGCTAGCAGTATACTAATGCCTACCCGGCTCCTTGATAGCGGACCCATTTAGGAGCTAGTCAGACTCAGCCTAGCTATGCCGATTCCCTCAGGCAGGTAAGGCCACACCCCCTTCCAACCGACCACGACACAGTGGAAAATGCGGCCTACCGGTATACGACCCTCATGAGCTCATATATATCCACTCGGTCTCGACGTTGGAGCGTCCTCTGGTACTAAGAGGGTTTAGGGATTTTCACCCAGGGCTATTTATGGCGGACCGATGCTAGTAATAAATTTTCGGTGTCCCATCTGGCCACCCACGACGTGACTGTGGAGGCAACGACCCTGATGTCGCTAGGGCGTACAGTATCACAACACACAATGCAAGATGCATAATCATACAATCCAGTCATACATCAATCCCGCGTATACCGTGCGCTCATGTGAGATGATCTCCGCCTATCAAGGAGTCTCATAACAATCTGCCCAATGACCTATGCAATGGTCAACCACATCTCATAACAAACATGCAGATGATGCGTAAGCATATGTATCATGATGTTATATTATCACATACTCATAATCGACAACTGACACTAATAATCGACATCGATAATCAGCATATACAATTACCTCGATAATCGGCCTCGACAATCGGCCTCAACATTCTGCCTCGATAATCGGCCTCGACAATCAGAATCGGCCTCAATAATCAGCATCAACAATCAGAATCAGCCTTGATAATCAGAATCGGCTTCATTAATCAGAATTGGCCTCGACAATCGGAATTGGCCTCGACATTCGGAATAGGCCTTGACAATAGGAATCGGCCTAACAAAGGGCCTAAGGGAAGGTCACAATGTGGATATTCAACCATCATTGCCTATCAATGTGGACATTTAACCAACATTGCTCCCAAGGAGTGGCCCATATAGAGCCAAACGTATCGTGGGCCCATGACCTCACTCAAGGACCTAATACACATCACTATGAGCCTCACTCATGGGCCGCATATACATCACAATGGGCCTTGATACATGGGCCATAAATACATCACATCGGGCCTCACTCGTGGGCCACATATACACAATAGGTGGACACAACACATGGGCCTTAGATACATCACACGGGCCGCAACCCATACGCCTAATGCACATCATAATGGGCCTCGTTAAGTGGGCTACAGAAATATCACAATGGCCGCGCCATATGGGCCGAAAATACATCTCATTGGGCTTTAACAAATGGGCCGGGAATACATCACAATGGGCCTTGCCCATGGGCCTCGAATACATCACAATGGATCTTGCCCATGGGCCTCAGATTCAAGTAGGTGGGCCCCATCATATGGGCCTTAAATATAAGGCAAGTGGGCCCTATCACATGGGCCTCAAATACAAGGCAGATGGGCCTATCACATGAGCCTCAAATATACATCATGATGGGCCTCATGGATGGGCCACACCAATGGGCCTCAAGTGGCTTGGGCCACACCAAAAATCATTTCAATAGTTGTAGGTGTAACATGTATATCATTGTACACTATCATTCCATGGGGCACATGGCCCACTAATGATGATCAGCACTGTCCAAACATTGTCTAGAAAAATCAGCACCATCCAAACATTTTCCATGTAAATCAGCACCATCCAAACATTGTCTAGCACAGTCCAGACAGTCTGGACGGTGTGGATGAAACAAATACATCACTGTGAGGTGTCCACCGTCCAGACAATGGACGGTGTGGAATATCATACATATAATGGTGGTGTCCACGAGACTTGCTGACGTCCCACATCAGCTATATAGCTGATGTGAAATACACCAGCCAATCTGCTTCCCAAGGTGGGTCCCACATACATTAGGGCCCACTGTAATATTATATTAAATAAAATATTTTATAAATATCCAGCGTCCAGGTGCATGGAACGGACGGCGAAGATAAAGGCCATGCATCACGTGAAGCCCCTGGACGGCAGGGATGAAATACATATATCATGGTGGGCAATAGATGGTGTGGGTAGAAAACACTTGCATCAAGGCGGGTCCCACCTGCCCACACGTGTCACACGTGTGGGGCAGGCCCCACGTCTAAGGCAGATGGATGGAGCTGATTAAATACATAAAATCATGGTGGATCCCACCGTCCAAGGTCTGGACGGTGTGGATACCACATGTACCTCGTGTGAGGCACACCAGCCAATCCATTAGCAAGTGGGTCCCACATGGGGCCCACCATATACATATATGTATGTGTGTGTGTGTGTGTGTGTATATATATATATATATATATATATATATATATATATATATATAATATATATTTAAAAGAGAGAGTCCAGCGTCCAGACCCTCTGGACGCTCTGGACTGACGGTGTGGATTTAAACCACATACGTGCTGGTGGCCCACCGTCCAAGCTATGGATAGTGTGGATACAATATATATCAAGGTGGGCCCCACCCCACACGTGCAACACGTGTGGGTGGGTCCCACGTCCTGCCCAAAATGGATGGACAATTGAGGTATAACTCATACTCCATGATCAGGGCCCACAGAGCTTGGTGACGTTGCTGGTCACCGCTGGCCGTCCAGTAGATGCATGGCCCCGATATAAAATACATTAAGGTGGGTCTACACATGGTGGCCCACTAGGAGCTTTGCATTAAGCTGATATTTATGTTTTGCTTCATTCGGGCCAGTCCGATGGACAATAAGGTGGGCCCCACCAACCGGACGTCCAAAAAAAATCTGGACAGTCTAGATGGTGGCTGAACACATTAGGTGGGCCACATACCTTATCATCACTAAATAAGAAAAAAATGAAAGAGAGAGAGAGAGGGAGAAAGAATCGTGGAGATGGGAGGGACCCCGCCACTATGGGTCCCTCTAAATGCAATGCATACATCAAGTGGGTCCCATTACAAGTGGCCCCAAATCAAAACCGATATGATGAACACCCACCTTCAAAACCACTCCTTCCACACTAGGGTGATCTAGCTCCAAGGAGAAAGATTCAATGGTTAAGATTAGATTTTAGAGGTTGGATGATAGGGTATGAAGCTTCAAGGTAAGTGGAAAAATGGAGGAAAGCTTGGACATTGGGAGTTCTCATGGGGTTGCTTGGGAGTAATGAGAGAGTGATGAAGAGAGAGGTGTAAGAGAGAGAGGGATGGGTGAGTGATGGGGTGTGATGGGTGAGTGGGTGATGGGTGTACTTGGTTGTAAGAGAAAGTTTTCACTTTAGGGGAGGAGTGGTTGTACTTGCTTGAGGTGATTGATGGGATATGTACTTGACATTTGATGTGATAGATTCTCTTAGGATTGCAACGTGCGACAATTTTCTCGAACTGAACGCGGGCCCACATCTCCTGACCCGGGTATTGCCTCGGCGCGTAAGACACGGCGTCGGAACCACAGCGACAGCGCGATCACTAGGGTACAAGTCTCGGGTTGAACCGACTCTTAAATACGGGGTGCGACTCAAGGTCGCGCATAACTGCTAGCTACGCATCGTGGGTCTCCGAAATTCGACCAGGAGGACCGCGAAAGCTTATGGAAGGTACGGGATAAGATACGGGTCTCACACTGCTACTGCTGGGAGTTATCGGAGGGGGCCTGCCTCTTCTGGTCCACTCGGTTTCATAAATCTGAGCCCTCCATACTACTGCATGAAAAGTTGGGAGCTCAGGCCCAATAACATGGCCTCGAAGATCGTAACACAAGTCGTTCTTGAAACGGTGGGACTTCCGCTCTTCATCATCAACCAAATACGACGCTAACCTCGATAGCGTCATAAAACGAGCTGTATAATGCGCTACAGATATGTCTCTCTGCACTAAGGTCTCGAACTCTAACGCTCGCTGCTGACGAATATGGTCGGGGAGTACTGCTGGTCAAATCGGTATAAGAAATTCTCCCATGTCCATACGAAATTAGGCCCTACAACATGGGTAACGGAGGTCCACCAGTGCTCGACCTCACCCTGGAGAAGAAATACGGCTAACCGGACCCGCTGTTAAGTCGTACATGTCATCGTATCAAAAATCTTCTCCACCTCGTAGCGCCATCTCTCGATTACTGTCGGATCTGGCTCACCCTAGAAACGTGGGGGATCGAGTTGTCCAAACCCCTGAAGAAGGGCGCTCGCGCGCTCCTATTTTGTTTAGGCTGACGAAACAACGGGGTGCCTACCCTACCCCTGAAGGGCGGTCGTCACAGCCTACAACATCTGCTGTAACTGGGAGGCGCTCACGGGTATGGTCGGATCTGCACCGATCTCAGGTGTAGGAGCGACATCGTCACGCTGGGGAGCATGGATCTCTAGTGGTGGAGTGAGAGTCGTAGGTGGTAGAGCGGGAGCCTCAGGTGGTGGAGTGAGAATCGTTTGGGTCGCTCTCTTGAGCAGCATGTTTTATAGGGAAGAACAAATACGCCTATCAACCTTGAGAACTCTCAAAGGAATGCATGTTAGGGAACTAAACCAGAAAGTTACGCACTCAGGACCTAATTGTCCTAAGCTCATAGCAAACATGTGATGTCGTTCTCGGTTATTCCCAAGTTATGCTCTGATACCAACTTCTGTCACACCCCAAAACTCAGAAATCAGGCTCACAAAATTCCCGATCGTCAAATCCAGCAACGACAGCATCCGTAGTACCCCATTCCCGGCTCTCGGCACCCATATACCAGGTTCCGTTCTTGGGATCCTATAGGGAGGATTTTTTTAGCATGAATTTTATTCCGTAACAAGCGTAACCATAAGCATAACCCACGAACAATAACTAAGACACCATCACAAAATCCACTATAATAAAAAACTTTAAGGTACAATGCGCATAAAAGGAAATATAATAACAGAATCGGAAGCTCCAGAAGTCCGCTAAATGCTCCAATCTCAATGCTGCTGTGGTGTCCTAGTGTCACCTGCACGCATCAATCGTGCATAAGCTTATAGAAAGCTTAAAGGGTGGTGGAAGTGTGTACCCACGGTAGAAATGTAAGTATGCAATATCAGAGTAATGCGAAAATGCTAATAAGTCCATGAATGCATCGGTTGTACCAAGGCTATGCGATGTAAGACATGAATGCAATCGGCCACATCAAGGCCATGTAATGCAAGGCATGAATGCTATCGGTCATATCAAGGCCATGCGATGCAAGATGCAACTCAAGCATACCAGTCCTCATTCGAATCCACATATCCATGCAGCTCATCACTAGATCATCAATATCAGTATAGTTCTCATGTTGGACAATCACCGGGGTTTAGTACACTCCAAATGACACTGCCCCTTTCCCAGGCCCGCAGTCCAAGTGAGCGTAAGAAACCTCACTATCCGCCTGGCCAATATCCTGCCAATACCTATCTGGCACATCAATAGCGGATCCATTTACGAGCTGGTCATACTCAGCTACTAGATGTCCCTTATCCTTTGGCCGGTAAGGCCACACCCCCTCCAACTGACCACGACACAGTGGGAGACGCGGCCTCCTGGTATTTGACCATCATGCGCTCATTACCCACTCTGTCTCGACATTGGAGAGTCTTCCGGTACCGTCAAGTTTAGGAATTTTCACCCAGGGACATCTATGACGCCTCGATGATAATAATAGTATTTTCGGTGTCTAATCATGCCATCCACGATATGCCTGTGGATGCTACGGCCCTGATGTCACTAGTGCGTACAGTAATCACAATACAGAATGCAAGATACATAAGTCATACAATCTAGTCATGCATCAATCCTGCGCATACCGTGCGCTCATGTGAGACAATCTCCGCTTATCAAGGAGTCCCATAACAACCTGCCTAATGACATATACAATGGTCAACCACATCTCATATCAAGCATACAGATGATGCGTATGGCCATGTATCATGATGATATGCTAAGTATACTCATAATCGGTGTCCATAATCAGCATCAATAATCGGCCTATATGCAAGGCCGGGTCCATAGATGAACAACTGATCTAAACCATAATATGAAGATCGGCTCTCGGCTAAGGATATATCAAATCCGATAGTACGGAGCCATCCCTCTACGACGATGATGGACCATGTAACATCAATGGGGCCCAATGATTTGGGTTAACCCACTTAGAGAATGATGAGAATGGGCCTAAAAAGGCCTAAGTGAAGGTCACAATGTAGGCATTTAACCATTATTGCCCATTGAAAGTGCCCTGGTTTGTCAAGTTACGTGAGTTTTAAGTCAGATTGTCTACTGAGCCTGATAGGAAGATCAATCCAAGCGTCTGCCTCAACCGGATGTGTGCAAGTTCGCCACAGGTAAATCTAAAGCCTCACATCCCTTGTCCCAAAGCACCAGGTGAATGAAACCCTTAAAAACAAGTTCGAAAAACATAGAGTTTTTAGGTGAGAAAACTTTTTCCAAAATAGGAAAATCTCCAAGTTTTTCTCGCCTTATCGATTTTATCGAAGCACCCTCGATATGATCGACCTGCGCTGTCGAGTCCTCGATGCTTCATCGATATTATCGGAAAGAGGACCAAATATGTGCAGCAACTTCACAACATATCTGGATGAATTATCGATATATCGATACGCCTATCGATACCATCGATACTCGAATCTCGAGACCATCGAAAGTGACTCGATAAGATCGACAGGAAGATTTTCAGCGCCCCTATTTTTTAGAGAAAATTTCAAAATTTTTCGATATATCGATGCACCATCCGATATGATCTGAAATCAAATATCGATAAGATCAGAAGTCCATCGATGATATCGACCATGGGCGGGCGTTTCTTTTAACATATATTTTAGGTTGTTTTTAACTTTGATTGGGGGCCATTCGAGCGATTCTCATATATTCATATCGATGATATCGAGGCCGAGTCGATTGCATCGAAACTGGACACAAACGTCCAGTAGTTCTGTAAATCTATTGTTTTGATATGATCTTCTTACTGTCGATTATCTACACCTTCGATGTCATTGATATACAAATTCCGATGACATGACTGACCCTCGATCATATCCTAAAAACCTGAAATATTTCATGTTAAGTCTCTCTCATTTCACTACCAAAAAATCGAGCAAAGGCCACGGACTTTGAAAGTTTTTCGCTACGGATTTAATCCGTAGCAATATTGCTACAGATTTAATCCGTAGCTAAAACCTGATGGATCTGTAGCTAAAACGTACATCCTCCCAATAACTTTAATGGTGCTTAAAGGGCTCCATGGGACCCATTAGAATATATGTGTTTGATCTAATCCGTTCATCAATTCTGATATATAATTTCAGTGGATGAGTCAAAAAATTATGTAGATTAAAGGTCAAAGTGGACCACACCATAACAAATAATAAAATTAAATTTCTATTGTTAATATGTTGTGTGGTCTTGTTACAGCTTCGATCTGACTCATTTTTTGTATCAACACTTAAAATAAGACTTTAAAATTAATGGACGGAGTAGATAAATAAAATACATCACGGTGGGCCCCACCGTCCTAAAATCCAATGTCCAAATGGGCCGTCCGTCCCGCGCCCCTGCCAAAATGAAACTCACCCTCCTAAAAATGAAACGTGCCCCTCCCAAAATCGTTTGCCATTTTCTCCCACGCGCAGCAGCCTCCCAAAACCCATCTTTAAATCTCTCTTCCTCTCTCTGATCTCTCCACCCACCTCGAGCTCTCTCTCGCATCCTCTCCCTCCTCTGTCTCTCTGTATCTCTCTTCCTCTCTCTCTGAACTCTCTCGGGCGGACCGCTGCCGAACGCCCTACCCACGCCGTGAGGGGTAGGGATTTGGGGACCGTGAGGTATCTCTCTCTCTCTCTCTCTCTCAATCTTTCTCAATCTCAATACCGATTTGGGAATTTAGGGATTTGGGGATTTGGGGATTTAGGGATTTGGGGATTCCGGTTCCAAAAATTTGCTCAAGCCCAAAAAGACTGGCATCGTTGTTGATTCCATGGGTTTTTCGGATTTGGATTTGCCTCATATCCATGGGTTTATGGATGTATGAATTTGGAAAATCCCCAACAAAAAAAACATGGGAGATTTAAATCCATGGATTCACAAATCCTTTCTCCTAATCCCTCACCTCAAATGGCTCCTATTTTTTGCGGCAAAGGTATGTCAATACGGACCTCTAGTCCTGGTTTTTTTTATTATATATTTTTTTTATATTTTTTTAATTCAGTTATAGTGTAGGAAGCATAGGCTTTATTGCTAAGTTAATCTACTCACTACTCTTCTATTTTGTGCTACTGCAACTAGAGCAGAGCTTTCTCTTTTGGTTCTATATTCAATTTGGGTTTGTTTGGATTCCACCATTTTTTATGGTTTTGCAGTCTGCCTTGGGTTTGTTTGGATTCCACCATCCGATTGTACAGTAATGTTCTGGCTCTAGGGATGGGTATTACATTACTCTTCAATGGCCATCTTGAAAACTCCATTAATCTTAAATGGTTGTTACCATCCGATTCGGAGCATAAAAAATGGATGGCCATGTTCATTTATAATAAAAGAAGATTAAGCAATCCATACAGATGATGACTGACGATTAAAGAAATGTATTGATTGTTTGAGACAGTTGCAAAACATACTTGTAGCAGAAACGAGTTCACTTGAAGAATGTGGTTGAATTAAAGCAGCAAGCATGGTCTAAAGTTAACAAGAGCCAAAAAGCAAGTGAAATGTTTAGTACTTAATAGTATTAATTACTAAATATTCACTAAGGTTAGTTTTTAGGATCACCTAGACTCTAGCTTTAGGTCACCTAGGCAAGGTACCCCACCCTGGGTGCCCTAAGGTAAAGCCTACGATAACAGAGGCAGTAAACCGATTATCTTCAATTTCCTAATCGTCCTCTTTGCTTTCCTAATTTCACTTATTTATTTGTTTTATTCTCATTTCAGTGCTTTAAAGTTTTAAACAATTTTATGAACATTAAGAGTTTTTCACTGTGACCTTTGAAAGCTTGTACAGCAGAATGCCCAAAAGGATCGATCTACCATCCAACATGTGGAAACTTGTTGAATTGCTTCTTCATCATGCATGCACCAGCCACCATTACTAAGCAACAATTTGCAAATTACTCTGACAACATAAAAATGAAAAATAAAATAAATTCAATTTCAACAGCGAAAACTGGTAATAGAACTTAAGAACTGCATACATGAACTCGAACTGGCCAGAGTCTACCAATTTCTTCACTACTTGTTTTCCTCATTTTGCTCATCCCACCAACGTTGGAAAAAAGCCTATGGATATCAAAATTGACTTGTGAAGATAATCAATCATTTTCCAAATAAAAAAAATCTAAATACAGGGTATAGATAGATTAAAAAAACTATGAAAAACTTGAATATTAGGAAGACTTTGTGTCCCTGGTGTTTTTGTGTTGAAGAAAAAAAATCCCATCACATGCATCTTTTACTTGACCAGCATTACTTTCTTATAGTGTTTATGTCATGGAGTTTTTCTAATCGACATGTGTAAGGCAGACCATATTCCACCACATCGGCCAACATGGCACATTGATGTGAGATCCAGGCCATCCATTGAGTGGCCTCAACTTCTTAAATGCGTTGGACTAAAATCAGGTTAAGTCCACTAATCATATGGGCCACAGTATAAAGCAAGTCAACGACTAAAAGAACCTTACCACTTTTTTTCTAAGATTTCCTTTTGTTTATAATATTGTAGCACATGTGATGGGCACACCAGCCTGACTTTGGGGCCATGGCATCTACACAGAGGGACTCACTTGAACCTAATGGAAAGCTTGGATTTCACACAGCGACATTGCCACATGAGGTGGTGTGTGGACGGGCTGCTTTATACAAATGTGGAACTAAAAAAATCTGTCATGATATGTTATAATTCCCTCTATCCACCCCATCATAATGTGAGCCTTATCCCAACTAATTGGGGTCAGCTTCCTCGTATCCAACTAAGCTTATATTTAATCACACTTGTGCTCTTTATTAGTCCATTTACTTTCAGTTTCATCATCACCCAAATCCAGTTTGTTCACATGTTCATTTGACTTCATTAATTTTTCATTCTCTAATATTAGTTTAGTCCATATATATCCAATGCTTATCGACTAAAGAATTAAATTTCTCATTTTTCTACTATGCCCCTTTAGTAAAGGCATGGTTTCATTAAACGATCAGATAGGGTTCACTCTATCCACCATAGTAGTTCCGTTTGATTTCATCTTCTCCTCTGTGATCTAGGAGTTTTATCCACAACGTTCATCAAATGCCCATTTGGGATCCATTTGGGAACTAGATAACAGGTGGTGAACTAGATGCTATTAGAATGCTGAAATACTATTTTCATCTGAAGAGGACTCAACGTTCATCAAATGCCCATTAGAATGCTGAAATACTATTTTCATCAAATGCCCATTTGGGATCCATTTGGGAACTAGATAACGAGTGGTGAGCTAGATTAAGTAGAGTTTCTTTCATCGTGGCAGCTTAAGGCCTGTAGCTTACACACCATGGACCAGTAGAAACATTGCTTTTGAAATTAAAATTGTGTTATCTTGTTGAGATGACCAATGTTAGCCTGTTAAGGCTTGGAACTTTTGAGTTGGGCTATTGATACTCTATATCCCTACTCCTAACACCAAGACAAATGAGTGGGGTATAAGGTTGCTGATTGGATACTTTGGCTTGCAATTGGCAGGTGGTAAATGGTTTTTTTTTTTGCAGGAAAACCCGTCCTGGCCGCTGAAGCAGGGGCCCACACATGCAACTGCACTTGGTGTAAGTGGCTACAGGTTCTGCTTGATAACCATGCTACTTTCATTTTTTTTTTTTGAAATGTTTTCTTGAGCACAAAATCCAAAGGTATGTTGCAGGAAATTCATTGAAGTTATGATGGCAGGCACCCCACAATTTCTGCATGCTCATTTTAGTTATGCCCAAAAGATGTGGGCTACATTTCTAGGCAAATTCAACATCAAATGGGTTTCTCAGGTGGACCACACCATGAGAAACAGTGATGATGGAGAATTTTGTTATGGACCACACCATAAGAAATTTCTTAGATACATAATGTCAAAATGTTGTGTTTGATGGAGAAGTGTTTTTACATGTAGTGAACTTAGAGTAGTGAACTTATTTTAACTAGATTGGGACTTTGATTTCCAACTGCTCTATGCTTCTCAGTTCTTCAGTTTGTTTGCCACTTATGAGACATCTAAATCACCATCATCTAAGCCTTATCCCAACTAATTGGTTTTGGCTTCTGAGACATCTAAATAAACAGTGAAAATTACATATGTGCTACACCAACCAAGGCTTTAGAACTTGCCAAAACCAAGTGGACTTGGTTTCGCTAAGGAACAAATTGATAGGTCCCTTTGAAATATATATGTTTCAGGATGAGTTTTGTATGACAGGTGGCAGTTTTAACTAACAGAGCCTCAAACTTACATATGGGTGAGTGTTCTATACTTTTTCTTTTCCTGTAATAGGTGGGGACGCATCAATGACTTCACCATTGTCATCATTGAGTGATGAGCCCCAACCAAAAAGAGAATTAGTTGTCTATACTCAAAGACCCAGGTTTTATGGGTGAGTGTCCAGAAGTGTCCTTAAAGAATCCATCCCATTCTCAGTTAGTTTTTTTTTTTACTATCGTAGTGAATTTCATTAGTTATAGGAAGCTCTTTTTTTAATGCCTCTGTTTTTCTCTTTCACAAACATGGATTTGGGTGTTTGGGTATCACGTTCCTTTTTTTTTTTCCAGCTTTGATGTTGAAATCTCTTTTATAATTTGGATTTCTCCCTTTGTTTGTGAAATTTTAAGGAATCATGTTCCTATAAAAAAAAAAATAAATAAAAATAAAAATAGAAAGATTTACTCATTCTTCATGGTTATGAAGTATCTGCCCCTGTTGTAGCAGTAGTTGAACTTGTTGAACATTGTCTCTTGAAGAAGAATTATAGTCTCCATGTAAAAAAAAAAAACACACAGAGGCACTCGAGGTACTCTCTCTTTCTCTCTATTTTTCTCTTTTGATGGCTGGAAATTGGGCAGCAGCCATGGCAGTGGCAGCCATGTCCGCCACTGTCCATGGCCCCCTACATGTTTGAAGAAATGCTTCAACCAATATTCTCGATTGTGTCACGTAATCTTTCAGAATATGGATTAATTCTACAGATCCCCAGCACATGTTGGCGTCTACCTAGATTCTAGCATGTCCCACCCCTTCACATCACGGGCTTTCATTGAATCACGGGCATTTGGATGCACCGTGACCAATTAACCATGGTTATTTCAATAAAAGGAAATGGTGAAATTGTCCTAGTATTTATGATATGAGGGAGTAACCCTCAAGTTGCAGTTAACTTCCATTTGTATCTGACATGATGGTAATATAATTGAAATTTGGAGACTGGTTCCTCAATATGAATACCAAGGTAATTGCAATTTTGTCACTTTCACTTCAAGAACTAATTATTTCAGTTCACTTCATTAGTACATACTATGCCAGTTCTTAATCATATAGCCTCTATTGTTGAGATCTGCTGTTAAATTTTAGTAATGGAAGTTCATTTTTTAATGTTCCAGAATATTACAATAAGAACATTATTTAACAGCTGAATCAAATATTATGCTTGTAATTGTTGCTCATCATTGCAGGTTCTTATATACGGAGATTGGACGCCTTCAAAACATTCTTCAGAACATTCACAATAGCCATAGATGCAGTGGATACGAACAATTGCAAGTCGATGATTCTACAAGCTTGTTTTTTTCTCTCAGGGACAGATTTTCCTGGCCAAGGAAAATGCAAAATGAGACCGGGCTGGAAATTGCATCTATATATCACACAGATGTCATGTAACTCTTACCATTTTTTTTCTTTAAATTATTATTGTGGTGGTCCTGTTAAATCTATGAAGTTTTCAATTGTTTTCACCACTCATGTCAAGGAGATTTTATTATTGTTTCTTATTAAAGTTGCTTATTTGTTGATATTGTTCTATACTTTTTCTTTTTCCTGCAATAGGTGGGGATGCATCAATGACTTCACCATTGTCATCATTGAGTGATGAGCCCCAACCAAAAAAAATTTGCAGTCTATACTCAAAGCCCCAGGTTCTATGGGTGAGTGTCCAGAAGTGTACTTAAAGAATGTAGGCAATTGGAGTTAGTTTTTTTTTTTTTTACTATCGTAGTGAATTTCATTAGTTATAGGAAGCTCTTTTTTTAATGCCTCTGTTTTTCTCTTTCACATCCTCAAAGAATTACTTTCTTGCATCCTATTTCTTGGGTTAGATGAGGACTACAGAAAGCCAGTCTCCTCTGCCTTGGAAGTACCTACTTTCATGCTTCCAATTTCTTGCATTTGTTGCACACAGTCACATAAATGCTACCACAAATATTTAAAAATGGCATGTTTCATGCATAGTTTTGCAGACATGTTGATGATGGCTCCTTGAAGAGCTCATTATCAAGTCATTCTTTCTGGCTCTAGATGTTCTCATTGAAACTAATCATTGCATTTCTGTTCAACAGGATGATGATTTAGATGAATCGATTTACACTCCAAGATTGTTGGTTTGAGCTAATCCCTTTTTTTTTCTTTTACTCTTCTCCATAATCTTTCAAAAAGTGACAAAATCTTCATAATTTATTAATTCTTTTTTCCATTTAGATTGCTGATGTGTTGTTGGGAGCACGTCATCTCAAAATTACAAAAGATTATAGTTCTATTTTTTGTTTCCACCGATGAATCTGTTTTGGAGCAGTTCCATACTTTGTTTCATTTATTTTTCAAAAATAAAAAATAAAAAATATAGTTCATCTAAAAAAAATCATGGTTCACAGTTCCATGTTCTATTTCTTGGAAGAGAACAGTTCCATAATTCATAATAGTCACTTCTTGGGCTGCAATGGCCAAGAAGTGAAAAATAGAAAACTATGGAGGTTCAGTTATCCAAACCAGTAATATGATGGGTTTCACTATTGATGACCCACACACAAAAGTTCCTCAAGATTGAAATATTCCAACCCTTCAATACCCAACCAAGAAGTACACATTTAAGAAAGAAAAAATAGTGATAGTTCGAACTCAATAGAAAACTGGCCAAATATCAATGACTAGGATCTGGCAATCTTGGGTTTTTTTTTTTTTTTTTTTTGGTTGCATCACATCAACAATTTGAACCATACTTCTTTGTCATTTTACGTCTGCTTATTTATAACATGTGGACTTTTCTCTAGATTGGTCATAACATGTTCTAGTAGAGGAACCTAGTTCAAATGATGCTGGTTCTTCAATTCTCATTTTTGGTCCCTTAGTTATTGGACCTTATCATAAAAGCTACCTTCTCCTATGGTCCATCTGCTTTGTATTTTTCCGGGTCAGAGGAGGAAAAGGAGATCCTTCTACTAGAAACTGTAGATTTTACTGTAGATTTCACTAGAGCAAAGCTGCAAAATATATTTTAGTTACTTCATTATTGGTCTCATGAATATTGAAAGACGAGGCAGTGGACTGATCAACAGTTGGATCTCATGAAAGTTTCACACACAAGATGCTTGTCTAGCTGTACTTAGTTCATTTCACAAATAGTTTATTTAAATTCTACTTGGATAATATGATAGTGCAACTTGTACTGATTTATGAATTATAAGGGAGAAGCATGCCTAACAGGGTGGGTGTAATTTTATTTATTTATTTAGAAAATGATTTACTTTTATGTGAAAAAAAGGTTCGATGGTGTGTATTAGTGATGATCATTATTGTTTATTCTCATGTATTAGTGATAATCGTTATTGTTTATTCTCTTTGAGCCACATGTCGGCTCAAGTACTCTTTCAAACCAGCTCTTGCAGGTTTTTCTCATGCTTTTCAATGTTAGTGCCAAAAACGGTATATGGCCTATATCAGGTCCGTTTGTTTAATCACATTTGATGGGTGGTTGCTCTTCCATATTTGAGTTCTTTATATGGGGAGTTGGGAGTTCTCCCAAGGTTCTACCTGTGAAGGTATTTTTGGGTGTTGGTTGTTTTTCTGCCAATTGATTGGGTTTGCATGTATTCTCTGTTTTACCATGAAAGCATTAGTGAAGTAACGAAGATTCAGGTATACAGATGGAAATTTAATAAGGGAAAGTTTGTGGTTGGTCTTTGGTTCATGTCTCTGTCACATACTGCATCACTTAATTATTTTCCAATTTGTCATAACTATGGCATAGATGACAGGATATAACCATGACATGATTGTAATTCTTCTCATTATTTTCAGCTTTGATCGTGACTGGAAAAAAATCGAGGCATTTGTCAGCTCAAAGACAGTTATTCAGGTAATTCAATACATCTTTATTTCTTGGTAAAGAATTAACTTGCAACCAAACTGTAATCTGCAACTCATGAACTGCAACAAAATCATCATTGTACTAATAATGCAAAGGCTGTAGGTTCAAAACTAGCATGGGTCAAACTTATAGTTACCTCTTCTTTGGTAGATATACAGGTATTGTAAGTTATACCTATTAATTGCTGGCTCCTGCATTTTCTTTTACTGACTGGTCTTTGCATTTTGTAGAAATCTTTGAAGAAGTTGTTGTCACATGAGACTATTTTAGTAGGCCACAGTTTACATAATGATCTACAAGGTATGCAAAGGACCTTGTCACTCTTGAAGAAGCTCTATTTAATCAATTTGTTGAAAATTCTGATTAGTATTTTTTTTTTTTGATTAGTAGTTCTCTTTCAGCCATCCTAATTGACATTTTTACGTTGTTGTGGGAGTGTTCTTTTCTAATGCTTCATGCTTGTGGTTTGTTCTCCTCTTTTACTTATTTTAATTTGTTTTTAATAATTTTTATAGTTGCATGTACTACAAAATTCAAAACTATTAGTGATCCTTCAAAGTATGATAGTTGAGGAGTAACTTTTGTTTCCTGATTTGATACTTAAAGAAAAGAAATCTTAGCATCTGATGATTGTTTACCCTACATGCATTTGTTGGTATTAGATCCATTGCTCATGGAAACATCTCAAGTAGTTAGGGTGGCCTGGGCTAGTTTCTTGGTTGGAATGGACTTCCTCTGTTGAACCAGCCTGCAATGGCAGAGTGAGCTAGTTTCTTTATTCAAAGGATCAAGAACAATGGTAATTGAGGCAAGTGGGCATTCTACTCACTGGGAATTTATTTACATCTAAATTCATCTCTACTGAGCATTTGGGGTTGCACAGAACTCAATATACAACTAGCAGGCTATCATTTTCCGCTTTAAAGAATTTTGCCTTTGATTGGCTTTGTGAGGAATTTTAAGACCCGTGAGCATTGGAAACTGTGACAGCAATCCATATTTGGTTATCTAATCCAGTATGTGCTTTTTTCTTAGATTGCATTTTCTTTTTCCAATCAAATTGCCTAAGAAAGTGAAAACATCAATTAGAAAAGAAAAAGAGCATGAAGGTCTCTCGTTGGCATTCAACGTGGCAAGGATACTTCAATTAGAAAAGGTGACGATGATACCCAAAGATTAGCTGGTTATACTACCACCACCGCTAGGATCATGGTTCAATTTAATTTGTTTATGGACTTATTTGCTAATGCAAATTGTAGAGATGTGGAGGAATCGTTTATTTGAAACCTTGGGACCTTGCTAGCTTGTGGTTTTGGTTTCTTTAATAAATTTCTCCTGTTGAAAAATTGGAATTCCTGTTTTTATTTTTTCTTTCTTGCAGTGTGTATCTGCTGATGAAGACAACTAGGATGGGTAACTATAAAAACTGATAAACATATTTTTTATTTGGGGTTCTTATAGTATTTTATTTTATTTTTCCTTTCCTCTGATTGTTTGTTTTGATTCCTCTGAGTAACTGTTTTCTGCTGACACTTGCTAGCTGAGGAGCACCTTCTTAAGATCCTAGCTAGCCATCCATCAATCAGGTCCCACCATGAACATTATGTGGTTCCAATGCAGGTGCCAATGCTTGCGTACGTATTGTGTCATTTTGAATGAAATTCTCACCAAATGCTTTAGTTAATCAATTCTATCATGACTAAAATTCAGTCATGCATCAATCAAAATGAACTATTCCTTGGTAAGGTGGCTAAAATCTGTATGTTGGAATCAACTACCCTTGGTAAGGTGGCTAAAAACAGAGGCTGCTCTATGCAGTGGCCTTTTGGAGTGGTTACATAAACTCATGGGCAAATAATTAATTGAGGAGAAAATGTGTTACTTGATTATTATTTTTTAATGCAATGATAATGAATGGACAATTTTTTTTTCCCAGATTCATGGGGCGACCCCTTTCCAACAACTGATCCATATTTGGACTTGGCCATTGCCAGTGATATCCTATTATGTAAGGTTTGTTGCTATATCTTATATCAGTGCTCAATAATATGAACAAGTAGTTAAAGGCAAAACTTTTTTTTTTTTTTTTTTTTTGAAAGGTGAAACTTTATTCTTTGAAATCCTTGGAAAAATCAATCAAGTGGTTGAGTACTCGACAAGTCCTCTTTTTTTTTTTTTCATTTTCATGTGGACTTTCTGTCTCTAGATTATGTTAAAATCTTATGAGCATGATTTATTGCATGTCATTTCTTACTCATAATTATGTTGTTGCCGGGTTCCAAATGTTGTGTATGGTGCTTAAATTTTGAGTGAAGTAGATTAAGTTAGTAAACAATGTATCTTGTCTGCTACAAGAAGTTCAGTCCTATTAAAGTTCCTTCTTTGAAGGTGCAGCTTGTACTACATGTGCTCTTGCACATGTCAGCGTGATGGACATGCTGCGTTTCCACAAGTTCACCATAGATGAGTCTCTGTCCTATTGCACTGCAAGATGCCATGTTTATTATGTCCCACTGTTGGAACAATTGGATTTGATATGTTGGATTTGTCAAATCATATAAGCAAGATTCATGGATGCCTTCTTAAAGTTGACCTTTGGGATTGTGTTTGCTAATTTCTTTATATATTACCTTTTTAATTTTCAGGAACTTGTGCATTCTGAAGGTGATATCATAAAGTTATGTGAAGAACTGGTTTACCTGTGGCATTAGATGAAACTATTGACCATATTCAAGGAGATCCTCTCAATAAGCTTATGCCATTTGTACACCCAGGAATAGTTGTTGTTGCAAGTAAAAACTAATCTTTAATTCTTTATGAAGTTACAACTTAGAAGAGGTTACTAATAACTTCAATATATTGTATTGTGAACATGACCTGATTTTACTATATATGATGGTCCTGACAGGTTATTAAACCAAGTGATTTTACTATATATGATCGTGGTGTAAAATATTCGTTTCTTTGGTGAATGATTTTATGCATTTGGTTTATTTTGACTTTTGTTACTGAATATTTATTGGATGTTGCAGGTTATTAGTACATGGGATGACCAAAAATGAGTGATGCCCCATTGGTTTGACCTGGAAAATTTATTATAACTAAGCTTTTCCGGTAATTGGATGATTCATATGATCCAGTAACATTTGTTGTTTCATGTCTACTTGTTGAGGCCAAGGCTTTTAAGATTAAATGGTTATAGCTTGATTGGGAAGTAATGGGATTTTGGTTGTTAAGCTATTAGCGGCTCTTACTTTTTTGGTTGAAGAGTATTCTGATTACAGTATATCTGCATCCAACATGACTGTTCATTTTCTGATACATATGTATCCCACCTTATATTTGATCACTTTGGGCTTTTTTCTTTTTTCTTTGGGTGAAATTGGGCAAGTTTGAGTTGAAGCTTATTGAGTTTGGAGTGTGTGGAGAAATGCCGAACAAGGCTACTGTGTTGAAATGCATTGAAGCAATTGAAAATGCTGCTTAGTTCTCCTGTTTATCACCGTCAACTGCAGATTGAATTCATCTCATCATCATTCATCTTGTTTGTTTGCGGGATACATAGTTTTGCTAATTATGTGGACTTACCAATTTTAAGTAAATTGGTTGGGCTTGGATTGAGCCCTACTCAACTTGTCCTACCCCTATAAGTTATCAATGGGTTGAGTTGCAAGGTTTGTCAGTTCATGAGTATTTTCATATTTTTGAGTATTTTCATGCCATGTCATGCTTTCTAAGAAGGTCATTTTAAAGGACGAGGCTGTAACGACCTGAAAATTTCCGTACATTGGGCCGAGTACCACCTCGACCAGAAATCACATAGGGTTAAATCCTTTAGAAATTTAACAAAGTTAACTAAGTACTAAACTCGGTTAATCATGAAATTCGTTGGGATCGCTTTAAATACGATCTGCAAGACCCAAAACTTGCAGAATTGGTGACTCTAGGTTACCCTAAAGTCTAGAGCCAAACTCATTACCCGTCTGCTCTCGGGACTGAAACGAAACTTCGTATGAGGTCTAGATCGCACATCGGGAGTCCGATTAACACGAAGCTAAGGGACCAGGACCGCCCCGCTGGGCTTGACAATCATCTCAAAAATCAGATGATTCCGATGTCCCACGGCCATTGTTTTCACTCCGGAGCGAGGGAGTGTGAAAAACACTATTTCCATCTAAATGAAAATATCTGGAATAGTGATCTGGCACCTTTCGGTTGCGCGTCAGTATTAAACAACCTGACCGTCGGAATCAGACCAAATTACACCCTCGGATTAAGAAAAATTTCAGGAACATTTACATGTACTCAGAAATTCTGATCGTGGCCCACGGACCGTTGAACTGAAAGTGGTCCGCCACGTGCGATCTGGGAATCCGATCGAGCCGAAAACGTAATCCCACGTAGATCCGCAGAGGGTGAGCTTAAGTCTGACGTTTGGCTCAAAGAGGGCTACCAGAACACCCCTTTTGAGCTTGGAAAGTGGCGAACTGCCTATATATGCAGCCACCCTTGAACCTGAGTCTGTTTTGGATATGTTCTAGGCTATAAAAGGGGCTTAGAACAGCCCCTCTCACAGCCATACGAATTTGGGTCCAAACCCTAAGAGAGAAAGAGAGAAACTTGTGGAGATCGAGGCCGATCTTCCTCCTGCTGCTTCCACTTCTCCCACGGCCTACACCGCCCTATTCCAGGGGATTTCCCGGCGGTTTCCACCCCATTTGAAGGTAAGAAACCCTAACCCTAGGTCTGATTTGAGCTTGATTAGTGATAGGTTATGGAAAGACTAATCGAATGCGCTCTTTAGGCTAAGAAACTCCCGTATATGGAAGCTCCAACACCCTTGCTAATTCGTTGCAATTCCAAGGGTTGAGGTGAGGACTTTAAGCGTATAAGTTACGGTTTTCAACGCTTTCAATGTCAGATAATGATAGATTCATGATCTGCATGCAAATGCACATGTACAAAGTGCTTTCCGTTTCCTGTTTCGATTAGCGATAAAGAATATGGAATTTTACATACTCTTGATATACGTAGAAATACCGTATACGTATTTTTGTTGAGAAAATGTTTAACATGTTTATTTAATGTTTGATTATATCATGTGTGGATAAAATGCTAGTTTGGCGAAAGGGATCGCAAAACATGTTTCATGTGTAAATGTCATATATGTGGAAATTGTGTATTCTAGAAATTCCGCATACGTGCGGATTTTGGAAATATAATTGTGATGATTATTTGCTGTATGATTACGATATACATGGGAAAAATACCCTCGAGGCTTAGGGACAGCCCAATCACGAACTTGCCTAACATACGTCATGTATGTTGGAAAAGTGTATTCTAAGTGTTTGTATAAGTGCATGTATGTGTACATGTGTATGTACTAGTGCCTTAGATAGGCGCTGATATGGGTTTTCCAACTCCCTTAGAGACATGTAGGATCCCCTCCATGCGGTGGTTCACTGCAACCACTTAATTGTATTGCACACACAATTGTATCCCTATGGGGATAGTGCTTTATTACATGCATTACAACATGCTTTGCAACATGCTTGACTTCATGTTTTACTTCATGCTTTATAACATGCCTACTAACATGCTTGTATTGCTTGTTTATCATGCTTTCCTTCACATGCTAACGATGAAAACTGTTTGAGTTTGGGACTATGTTTATAGTCCAAACACTCGGTACCAGACTTGTGATTGTGGCTGAGATTCATGTCGCCACAAAGGACGGGTCCGGCGAACCCGAGTCGTACTTCGGTTGGCGATAGTGGTTGGCCGCGGAGTGCTTTTGCGCTCCATATCGCTCAACTTGTGGTGCGCTCGAGCTAGTCAGGCTCGCCAATTAAACCGAAGTGTAGTTGTGTGTTCATCCTGTTTGGTCGCTACTGCTTGAACCTAGGGTACCAAACTTACCAGTGGTGATTCCCGTTTAACCATGGTACCTAGATCCGCTAAGATGCATGAGCCGGGCATGGTGGTATGGGACACCGTGGTCGAGCTGTCGGCCTATGCTGGGGCCATGTGCCTCCCCGTAGTGACCATTGCGCAACTATCTCGTGAGCCGAATACGGTGGTATGGGACACTGTATTCGAGCTGTCGATACTTCGGCGAGAGCCGAGTACGGTGAGATCTGTGCTCGTGCTGACGGGCGACGAGTCCTCCGTGGTATCATCGAGTACACTCCAAGAGTCTGTGGTTGGCCACGAGTCTTTCACAGCAACTAGAGTGTGAGTTGAGCCGAGTATGGTGAGACCTGTACTTGAGCTGACGGCTAGTGATTGAGCCGAGTACGGTGAGACCTGTACTCGAGCTGACGGCCAGCAATTGAGCCGCATACGGTGAGATCTGTATCCGCGCTGACGGGTGACGAGCCCTTTGCGATGCCATCACTAAGCCTCTCAAACCATAATATCGTATGAGAATAACTAGGATTGACGACCCTAGAATGGATCATGTTGGGAATGATACAAGGGAGGTACCTTAGTTTCCCAATACTGCTGATTGAAATGGACTAATAAAAACTTGAAACATGAGCATCATCGCACCGCATGTGCTTTGTAGATGTGGCGCACTGAGGGAGTAAGCATTCGCGAACGTAAGATGATGTCGCTTGAGGGTGGTTTGGCAAGGGCATACAGCATCATGTCATATCATTTTTGCATTTAACAAGAGTAGTTAGAAATGCTTGATTTGTACTACCTATCATTACTGCTTAGTTGATTTGATAACATGTTAACTTATGCATTATTGTTCCACTGAGTTAGCTACTCACTCCCACGTTACGGGACGGTGTTGTACACACCAACCAGACTCTGTCGCAGGTTTAGAGGGCGCCTTGGTTCAGGAGCCAGAGCCCGACGTTGATGAGGACCAGGAGGAGTTCTCCTTCATGCAGTACTCTGACGGCTACGCTTAGGCCGGCTGCATCGCGGGATTCTCGGGGCCTCTTTTGAGGATGTATTTTGGGTTTTTGACTTACAGACAGTACATGTATATTGGTGCTCAGCTAGTACTCATACTCTGGAGTTCAGAAAATTTTGTTACTTTACATATTTGAATATAAAATTTCAGTCTTCCGCTGCTTTCAAATGCAATTGAACTGGAGTATGAATTACTGTTTTGGTTTAATCTCATTTATGTTTATTGCGCTAACTCAGACAACATTTAACCGGCATTGTGTATGTTGCATAAGTGATGCGTTGGAACTCGGGTGTTGAGTTCATTCTCGACCCCCGAATTTCAGGGCGTTACAGAGGCGGACATTGACCCCAATGATCAATCATCTGTTCTTTAAGCATTTAGACAAAGTTGTATGGATTTTTCTTTCCCACTTTCATTAAGACCTACAAAACCTCATACCTTGATGGCTACATACTAGTAACTGTATTTTAATAAGTTCAGACTGCTTCAGGTCAGAAATCTGATTGAGAAAGGTAGCAGAAAGGTTGTTAGTAGGTTCAGACTTCTTTAAGCTGGCTTTAGTCTGTGTTATCTAGTATTGATTGAATAAAATAACTTGTAGTTCAATAAGTGGAAACTACCTTTTGAATGTTTTATACAGAAAATAAACCTCTTTTTCTTACCTTTCTTGGGTATGCTTGGTTATCATGATTCTTTTAGATTTCTTTTTCTAAGTTCATTTGAAATATGATTTATGAGAGAAAAATGCCAAGAGGATTCATCGAAGATGATTGAAGAGGATCTTCAAACATATACATGCCAAATTGCCAATGTAAGCAAGAAATGAGTAAGGTTGACGTTGTTATTCTGGAACTTTTGTACTAAAGTTGAAACATTTGAATCATGGAGGTAGGGGCAGCTTGTTACTTGATTCTTGTCAAGTGACATTTCCGCATATAAAACTAACAATATGGAGATCCACGGTAACTTAAATTTCCCAAGGCAATCTCATTGGGATTGCCTTAGGAAATAACAGATGCGAATTGAATTGCTTATGGTCATTTAAATGAAGAGGAAATAACAAAAATAATGGTGTTTCTTGGTATGCACATGTACTAACACTTGAGTGCTTTATAGCTAACTCAGATATTTGCATTGAGAACTAGCTAGAATTTGTTGATTTACATTTTATCTCTGCATATTGGAAGCTTATGCATGGTCATAGGTTCCAATGAACATTCCTGTTGGAAGGTATATCTTCAAATTATCAGTTCATCTCTTGTAATTGACAAGAATTTTGTTCTTTTAATTGGTTAGAAGTGTCTGATTTTTAATTGGTTGGTTATTTGTTCCAATGCAAACTAGTGAATGTTGGGATCTACTACTGCTGTGGATCTGCCTCTTTCTTTGTCTCGTGCCATGAAATAATATTCTTTTGAAAGTACGAGTGCGGGAGCCGACGCTTTCGGAGTCCGAACTCATTATTTTGAAAATTAGAAAAATGGGAATATTAGTAAATAGAATTTTCTTGTTAAGAAGAAAATGGAAGGTAAAGAAGAGACATAAATGAAACTTTGCACTGTGAAAGTAATATTAACCATCTTACTTTCCCCGTTGAATTTGACGTCCAGGAAATGGACCTTTTCCAGAAAACCATGGATTTAAAACCATTAAATCCTTCTCAGAAATCTGAGTTTATTGAACTGAATTGAATTATTACAATTCAATTTTGTTGAATATCCAAACGCAAGGTTTCCATGAATTAGGCAAATGAATTCATTCTAACCCATTTTTTTGAATATCCAAACGCAAGGATTCATTATTTATTATTATTATTATTATTATTATTATTATTTTGTAATATGCAATAGCTTTTCAGAATTCATTTGTAGGTGCATACTTCTGCTCATTCACATGGACTTTGACTATCTTTCTTAAATTTCTTTAGTTTTTCTAATTTTGGTATCTAATTTTGAATTTCTAGGCCATTCTTGCAGAGGAAAAGCATGTGCCGATGTAAGTATTTAAGGAAAAGCATGTGCCGATGTAAGTATCTAATTTTTGTATCCTGATTAGGTTGCTTGTGCTCATGCTTGAAATTATTATAAGCATGTTTTTTATGACGACATGTATGTAACTTATTTATATATAAGCATGTATTTATTGTCTTTTTAAAATTTTGCTGTTTTTTTTTTTTTTTTTTTTTTTTCATTTTTTTTTTTGTTTTTGTTTTTTGTGGTTAAGGTCAGGCAGTTCGCTAACAGAAACCATTAATGTGAAGATATCTTGCAGGAGCCTGCCGAAGAGTTTTTAGCTTCCCCTATCTTCATACATGCAAAGTAAGTATCATGTCTCTGTGTTATGATTTGAGCTACCATGCCTACCTTTAGAAATTGATTTACCATTAGAAATTGCCCAAAATATCACATTTGAAGAGAAGGTCACGACATACAACATGGATCATTTACAGAAACTATTGGCTATGTGTGTTTCACCAGTTTTACCAGAACCTGCTTTGCTTAAGGCTCACCGTACAGGTCCTCTGTGGACTGTTTTGTAAATAGTACAGAGTGCTTTACTTGCGTTTTTTGACGGCTTTGGGGGGAGGCATTTGATCAGTAAAAGTGAAATGGTGAGGATTGATTTCACTAGAGATTTACTGCAGTCATCATTCACAGAGATTGTTACTTCTCTCATGCATTTTGCTTAAAATCCATGTTTATGCATGATTCTCATGCATTGACATGGATTTGGGCAAAAAAAGATCGAAATGGAAAATTTGGGAAAACAGGGGAAATTTTCTAAACTATGATGGATTCATTCCAGGATGGATGGATTATTAGATCATGGATGCATTCCAGGATGGATGGATTGTTAGATCATGGATGGATGGA